>CM057824.1:142686040-143103540 GCA_030068075.1 Paguma larvata
CCCTTAGGTGGAGGTGGAAGATGAGGCTATTTGGGCAACTAGCGATGGGTCATATTTACATCATTTTATTTTATTTTTTTATGTTTATTTTTGAGACAGAGAGAGACAGAGCATGAGTGGGGGAGGGGCAGAGAGAGAGGGAGACACAGAATGTGAAGCAGGCTCCAGGCTCTGAGCCATAAGCACAGAGCCCGACGCGGGGCTCGAACTCAGACCGGGAGATCATTAACTGAGCCTAAGTCCAACACTCAGCCGACTGAGCCACCCAGGCGCCCCTATTTACAGCATTTTAAAGGTATATTTCCATACACTGAAATACAAAAATCCCATCCGGCCCCCAGACATCCCCTTGCCCTTGTGCCAGCAACGTCCCCACTCCCTGCCCCCAGCCAACCACCGGATTTGCTTTCTGTCTGTTTAGGTCTGGCTTGCAAACACTGTCATATGAATGGAATGCGGTATTATGATGCTTTTTGAGTCTGGGTTCTTCCGTTTTCCATAACGCATTCGAGATTCACCTGTGTTGTTGTATGTATCGATAGCTGGACCTTTTCATTATTGAGAAGTATTCCTTTGTATGGATATCACACTGTTTCTTTATCTGTTTCTCCGTTCGAGGGCCTTAGGTTGTTTTCGTTAACTGTATAGCGTTGACAGATCGATACACCTGTGTAACTGGTATCTTAAGATGCCCATACAGGTTTCGTTTAAAGTACCGAAGAGAAACAAAAAAGAGGTTCAAGGGTCCTTGACCTCTTCTGAACTATGGGTCCGGTCGCTCGCCTGGTGAGCTCACCTCTGAATGCTTTCAGCGCCCAAGAAAAAATGCATAGGCTCTCCCAGGAAGCCAGTTATACTGAAGTACAATTCAGAAAATAAGAAGAAATATCTGACTAGGAAGAAATACAAGGAGAAATTAAGTAATAATATATTTGTTTCCTTGTGAATGCATTTCATAAAATCCAGAGGCGGGTCTGATAACTACTGAGAATTAGTTACTTTGAAATCTGATCATTTCCAAGTAGCGATGGGCGAAAATGACACTTTAAGATCACTCACGTCTGGAATGAGATCCAAAAGTGTCCTCTGATTTTTACTGGGGACAAAACCACAGGTACGATGTTTGCGATAGTCGTTAGTTCCTTATATCCGTTATTGAAGGAAATGCCAAATTTGAGTTTTGTGAATGTAAAAAAAATATGATTTTTTTCCCCAGGGAACTCCTGAAGTCTATCCATGTGGCCTTTGGGTGCTTCGATTATGGTGCCTTGTTGTGATTAGAATATTCAGCTCATTTTCTTGCTACAACCCTGAAAGGGGAGTGGGGATCAACTTATTTTGCTGACTTCCATATTCGCAGAGACAGAGCTCAGGGTCTTTCTCTCCGTTGACTCACAGCGTATAACGCACCGATTTCAGGCAGGTGCCTGGTCCTGAGTCGCTTCTGTGACTTCAGAAACTGCTCAGCTTACAGCGATGTAACAATTAGGCCTTCAAATCCCATGAAAGGAAACTTGAACAAAGCCCTCAAGGTCCTTGGGAAGGTGAAACATCTCCTTATCTCGACCTAGGAGACCTGCTACCTGTATTTATAGCAATAGACACACAGTTAAAGCAAAAGCAAAAAAAAAAATAAATAAATAAAAAACAAAACAAAAGTACAAAACAAACAAACGAACAACCCAAACAAAGTGTTTAGCTGGGGGTTGAAAAATACAACCTGTCACCTGTATTTTGGGAGCTCTGAGTTTCTATTGAAACGTGAGCCAGTATGATTCTGGGAAAATTCACCTTCCTGGTTTAAAGACAGGCTTATAAAACAGCTTTCAAGTTTTGCGTATATCAAATGTTCCTAAACTCACCCAGCAGGATTTTTTCAGATGAAATGCATAGGAGGGCACCAGAGACATGCAGACCGGTGATACCTTATCAACCGCTTAGATTTACAAGGAAGAATAATCATGTCCGAAAAATACAAAATCTTCTCCAAATAAGGTTGCTTCGAACTCTGTTCACCCTTTATTCTCACTCCTCCAAACATTCTAGAACTGCCCCCACCACCAACTGCCTGTGTGTCGCCATTGTTTTCACACCCACTACGTTCCTTATTCACTCCTTCACTATCAATGGCCATATGGCCGAAACATACCTTCCTTTTATTCTTTCCTCAAAGGTCCCAGGTGGGTTACCCTCAGGGAACTGTCAAAGACTCTCTACCTGAAAAATAGTTTCTCACTTGCTCTTGGCTGCCTTAACATTTTCATGCGTGCAAAGCTTTTCTTTCCCAAGTAGAGGTAGGGACTTAAAGTGTAAATCTTCTTTGGAATGGTAGCTCATTGACCCAAGTTCACATAGAGGTGTAGACTTGTGATCCTAGCATGGTCTTCCCAAACCTGGAAGAACGTGAGACATTCCTGCCGAAGGAATGGAATAGACACCAGGGCCTCCAGTCTGACTGAATAGATGGTTCCCTTCTGGAGATAGGCCCTATGGACTTTTCGTACTGACACACTCCCCCGGGATCCCCGTCACTCTGATGCACAGCTGAGGTTAGACTCCAGTGCCTTTGGGCCCTGAGGGTCTGAGGTAGATGCCTTACCTTTGCATGTGCGTAGCTCCTGGGTTTCATTCAACAGACTTCTTGTTTGGTCTTGTTAGAGGAGGGCAGGGATCACTCCTGGATGGTAAGGCTGGGAAACTTGTGACACCCCAGAAGCCAAGTGCAAGTAAAAGAGGGAGAAGGAAGGGTTGGGTCTGCCCTTGGTATGTTCCGAAATTTTGTTTAAAGGTCATCTTGTATGTTAATAACTGTGGATCCCACGAGTGTCATCTGTGAAATCAGGGACTTAAATACGAAAAGGGGTTTTATAAAAGTTGGCTTGCATTTGCAAATGTCATCAGGAACTTTCCAGAAGGAATCTTCCAGTTGGATGGTAAGGATGTAATTTTTGTTTTCTTTTTTCTTCTTCTTCTTTTTTTTTTTTTTAATATTTTCTTTTTTTTTTTTTAACGTTTATTTATTTTCGAGAGACAGCGCATGAGCAGGGGAAGGGCGGAGAGAGAGGGAGACACAACAGAATCTGAAACAGGCTCCAGGCTCTGAGCTGTCAGCACAGAGCCTGACTCGGGGCTCAAACTCACAGACCATGAGATCATGACCTGAGCTGAAGTCGGCCGCTTAACCGACTGAGCCACCCAGGCACCACCCCTTTTTCTTCTTCTTCTCTTCTTCTTCTTCTTCTTCTTCTTCTTCTTCTTCTTCTTCCTCTTCCTCTTCCTCTTCCTCTTCCTCTTCCTCTTCCTCTTCCTCTCCTTCTCCTTCTCCTTCTCCTCCTCCTCCTCCTCCTCCTCCTCCTCCTCCTCCTTCTTCTTCTGGTAAGAAAGTTGCCATCCCTGTCTCAGTAGAGGAAGGCTGGTCTTGGACTTGACTATCTTGATTTTGGGGTTACAAATATTTACAAGTATAAATGAGGTTGCAAATGTATACAAATAAAGAAAAAAGCTTTTACCAGGTATTTGAATCCTCAAATAATGAGGATTGACTATACTTTGTACACACTGACTGATAACGTCCCTGGTATGTTATGGACTCAAGCCTTGGAAGAAGAGACCAAGGCACATAGGGGGGTTAAGTAACTTTTCCCGAGTCATAGAGCTAGTAGGAAATAAGTCAGGACTATGTAGCTGGTAACAGTGCTTCCCAGAACCCCACCTGCTGCTTTTGGACATGTTAAGAGTGCCAGGTGCAATGGAGACCTCCATATCACTTGGTGTTTTTCTAACTCCTCTGCCAAGAACACCTTTGGCACTGGGATCTTTCCAGAATACTTTATTGTTTTGAGGGCTACGGTACAGGGTCTGAGGAAGGCACTTGTGCCTCTCATCACTGCTTCTGATGGGGCAGTTGTTTACAAGCTAAAGGACAGTAAAGACCGCAGATTCTAGGGCAACAATTGGCCCTGTTTTCAAGAAGAAATAAATAAACAAGAGAAAAGAGAATACAATTTAGCAGCAGTGATTGGAAGGCTGGCAGGGGTTGGGGTGGGATTTGGGTATCAGACTTCCTGGTGAGTCTGCAAGATGGGCCCAAAGCCAGAGACCTGTACAGAGAGCGAGGTAGGTTCCCCAAATAGAGTTCTACATAAAAGGGAACACTACTCACTTGTATGTGGAATCTACAAAAGTTGGACTCATAGAAACAGAGGGTACGTTGGTGTTCGCCAGGGGCTGGGGCTGGGGCAGTGGGAGATATGATCAAGGGTACAAACTTCCAGGGATAAGATGAGTGAGTTCTGGGAAGCTAATGTACAGCCGGTGATTACAGTTAACAATACTGAAATATACTGGATACGCTCTTTTTTTTAATATATAATTTTTTAAAAGTTTATTTATTTCTTTTGAGAGAGAGAGAGAGCAGGGGAGGGGCAGAGAGAATCCCAAGCAGGCTCTGCACTGCCAGCATGGAGCCCGACGTGGGACTCGAACTCATGAATCGTGAGATCATGAAATCTGAGCTGAAGTCAGCTTAGCCGACTGAGCCACCCAGGTGCCCCTGAAATATACTCGAAAATATACTTTAAGTATCCTTGAAAGTTGCTAAGAGGGTAGACCTTAAGTGTTCTCACCACACCAAAAAATGGTAGTTACGTGAGGCTGATTAAGTAACCGTATCGTGGTAATCATTTTGCAATATCCGTGTGTATCGACTCATCTTGTGGTACATTTTAAATCTTACACAAAGTTATATGTCAACTGTATCTCATTAAAGCTGAGGGGGGGGGAAGTGGAGCATGCTCTCTTATTTCCTGATTGTCAGGGATGATTATTATGTTCGTTACTTTTATAGGAAGCCTGAAAGTGATCAAACTATCCTCAGGGGTAGTATTTCAGAAAAAAAGAATCGTATTCAAATTTTCACAGCTCATAATTCAATCCAGTGAGTTCCATGTCATTTCACTCTGTGGCACCCCCATTTCTACTCCAGGATGGTGACCACATCCTAGGGGTGTTGAGATCACTAGGAGATATAAAATAATACATCAGGTGTAAAGAATGCTCTAAGTAGTGGCAAGATGCGTAACTTTCCATTTCTAAGAGGGAACAAGACAGAACAATCTTTCATATTCTAAGGGCGCGTGATATTTATTGCAGACTGCTGTAGGTGTGGCAGTACACATCCGCTCGGAAAGCGGCAAGGTCAAGTCCTACCCCCAGGGGTCAAAGGGTCTGTTGTTCTTCTCTTCCTTTTGACTCAGTTTTGGGATCCATTTGTTGCCTTTTTTTTTTTTTTCTGTTCAACTCCACTGACACAGAGTCTGTTCCCTGCTGTTCCTTGAGAAACCAGTTTTATAAAACTTAGATTTTGTTCTCAGTAACCATACCTGCAATAGAATTATGGAAGAACTTTAAACCTAATTTAGACTGTCATAAAGGAAGTATAATGAGACAAAATTACTATGCCATGAAAATTTCTGATTAAATTTCATTTTTTAAATGTTTATTATTTATTTTTGAGAGAGAGAGAGAGAGAGAGAGAAACAAGAGTGCTAGCAGAGGAGGGGCAGAGAGCGAGGGAGACACAAAATCTGAAACAGGCTCCAGGCTCTGAGCTGTCAGCACAGATCCTGACACGGGGCTCGAACCCATGAACTGTGAGATCATGACCTGAGCCGAAGTTGGACGCTTAACCAACTGAGCCACCCAGGTGCCCCTTAAATTTCTAATTGTTATCGTAGTGCTTTATTTGTAAGATGGATAATTATAATATATAAGTAGTCATATATATTTATATTAAATCACTGTACTTGACATATCAATATATGGGGTTTTGTCCTAGTAATACTGTGCCATTTCATAAATAAATATGATAAAATATAACCAAATATCTCTATATAGTTTTTGTCCCCAACACGCACCACTATCAGTATGTTTTTGAGATTTTGGTTCATTATTCTGTACTATGTGCCAGCTATACAGGGCTTTCTCTTTCTTCTTTCCCTCCTTTCTCTCTTCCCTCGCTCTTTCCCTCCCTTCCTTCCGTCGTCCCCTACTTTCCTCCCTCCCTCTTCCCCCTCCCCACCCCTGGGTTCTTCCTTTCTTTCTTTCAATCAACTAAGTCATTTCCTTGGTTCATTTGAAACAAGACAGTAAACCTTATCACTTAACTAAAACTTCAAACTGTAAGCATTCTTCGCTTTTAATTTAAACATTTTGTTTTCATGAAGACTGTTTCGGCCTCCTGTTTTGCTCTTTCTAATGTGTTCTGGATCAAGACACCAGAAAATAGGTTCGGTTGAATTTAGGATAGACTCATGGGCTTGGAATGAAAGCTCAGTTGCTCATCCTGGGGGAAAACATTCACTCTTTAAGAGGCAAACTCAGTTATATTGTTTTTGGCTCGGGGAGACCTCTTCTGCTCACTTCCTGATTCTCAGCTTTGTTCCACTCTGGGTTAGTGATTTCCAAATATGAGGTGTTAGATCATAGGTTACGGAATTCCAGTGCCGAAGGAAGCCTACAATCATCTGATCCAAGGTCCTCGTTCAGGGTGACGTCCCGTCAAGTGAAAGGGACTTCCCAAGGTCACCGAGTTCACTACTTACCTGATCAAACGCATACATCTCTGGGGAGAATGTGCCAACAGAGCGGAGACTCTCGCCCAGGTAGACCCTCTTTCACCACCTTTATCTCTTTCTTGTCCAATTGATTAAACTCAAACAAATTAAAAAAAGAAAGCTCAAAGGTTAGTAAGACTTGGGGGTGTGAAAGTTATGAGCTCCATGAGTTCATTCTAAGTGTGCGGAATAAATAAACGAAAATACATTTCAAACATTCGACTCCAAGTTTTTAAGAGACGTATTTCAAAATACGAGCAGCAAAAATATTTTTACAAAGCAGAACCTTGGCATATATGAGCTTACAGAGTGTGGTTAAAGATTTTAAAAAAATGTCGCTGTTATTGATGAAGCATGGCATGAAACACCAGCCATGAACTGGCATGAACATCACAACGGTTATAGTTTAGTAAGGTTTTTCCGCTCTGCAGAATTACACAGCAGGGTGGGACTTTTGTTCCATTTGTGTTTATTTCTCCAACACTGGCTGAGTCTGTG
The DNA here is from genome assembly GCA_030068075.1 of Paguma larvata. Taxonomy (NCBI): domain Eukaryota; kingdom Metazoa; phylum Chordata; class Mammalia; order Carnivora; family Viverridae; genus Paguma; species Paguma larvata. The sequence goes on from CM057824.1 coordinate 142,693,153, forward strand.
TCACAAGAAAGGTCCTCGGAAAGTTTGTGGCATGGTAGATGAATGGATGAATGATGGGTGGATGATGGATGATGGGTTGGATGATGGACAGACGGGCTGGATGATGATGGATGGATGGGTTGGATGATGGACAGACGGGTTGGATGGTGGATGGATAGGTTGGATGATGGACGGATGGGTTGGATGGTGGATGGATGGGTTGGATGATGGATAGATAGGTTGGATGGTGGATAGATGGATTGGATGATGGATGGATGGGTAGGTCTTTTCAATTCTGTAAGTAGAATGGAAATGGTTTTTCTCTAAAGGACAATTTCATGACTATATTATAAAGGGATGATAACTTAATTTTGTGATGCAGTGCTCACTTTTTCATGAACCGTAGTTACAAGTAAAATGAAAAAACAAAAGATTGCAAACTCAAACAATGGCCAGCTTGTGCTTCTCATGGCCACTCAGAGCTTACCTAGCTCCTGGCAGATGAGAGGTATTTTCTGGGGGGGACAAGGCACGCTCTCGTGTCATCCTTACTCTTTAGCTCCACTTTTTTTCTTTCTGACAGATAACTTCCCGCCCCCCCCAATGTTTCCTACAAGGAATGGAAGTTCAGGAAACTGAATTTTCTAAACCCTTATGTGTCAACGGGTGCCCAGGGACACGGAAGCTGGCTTTTTGACAAGTACCAAGGGGTTAATATTTGAGATAAATGTCCTATGTTATAGAAGAGTGAGATCCATTCCAATATCTGGACAGTGAAAAACAGTAGGGCCAGCCATCGGATCACTACCCAAAGGCAAACCGATATCACTTGGTGATCGCGCAGAAACATCCAAGCTTACAAAATGCTTTACGCATTATCTCTTCCAGTGCTCAGAGGACCCCAGTGTGGTAGGTTTATCACCAAGAAGCGGCTTGTGCAATATAACACGGCTAGTAAGCAGTCGAATTAGGAGTTGAGCCTAGACTCGTAGATGCGAATCTCACAATCTCCCGGTCATTTCAAAAATCCTTCTCATCAGGATTCACTAGTAATCTGCAGGAGATATTTGAAGGAGTGACAACCCCCTCACCCCCAACATAACACGGCACCCCTTCATCTGCTATTCCAGGCTCCTGGTGGAGTCAGTATATCAGAGGAAGACAATTTCTATGGAAAACCCTGTAATTAGGGGGCTGGAGGGAGACTGGTCTTCCTCTCATGCAACAATTCACATTACAGGCTGGTTAATTCTTGGCAGTGGGGGGCTTGTGCATGGGAGGAGGTTGGGTGGCATCCCTGACCTCTACTGCCTAGATGCCAGTAGCAACCTCCAATCATGACAACCAAAAAATGTGTCCAGACTTTGCCAGATGTCCCACGAGGGGCAAAACTGTTGTATGTGTGTGAAGCCCAGTGCTCACACACACCTCCATCTATTGATGTAGATTCCAGCATTCTGAAGGACTGGAGGGAGGAGAGAAAAAACTTGGGAGTTTAGGGGTTTTTTAAGTTTATTTATTGAGAGAGAGAGAGAGAGAGAGAGAGAGAGAGAGAGGAGGGGCAGAGAAAAGGAAAGAGAGAATGCCACGCAGGCCCCACACTGTCAGCACAGAGCCCGACGCGGGGCTCGAATCCATGAACTGTGAGACCATGACCTAGGCCAAAATCAAGAGTCGGACACTCAACTAACTGAGCCACCCAGGAGCCCCAAAGTTTGAGAGTTTAAAGAGTTTCAAGAAAGCCGAGTTTCTACAACATGTAAAGAGCAGATATGGAAGACTGAACTGTTTGAGAAAAATACGAAAATGGTTAGAAAAAAACTTTACAGATAGAAGGGGAAGGGTTAAAATTGGCTTTCAAGCTTGAGTTTTAGTATTGTTTTTATCTTCAGCAGATTGTGACGGCTTCTCCTGGGGTCCGTGGTGAAGAATGGGAGAATAAGAGCCTGGGACTAGCGTCTTCAGGAACCCAGGGGCCAGTGTGGCATGGGACAGGGATCCACCCCTCCACGCCTCCCCTTTTCCCTGGACTGACCAAGGCACACCTGACACCTGCAACATGACTTCGTCTTTCCCTTTCAGATGGTAGACTACCTTTCCAGAAGGGCTTTCAGCGAGTGGTTTGTGATCAAATGTTGGAGGCCTCTCCGCCTCCCCACCCCCTCCTCCTTCCCCTCTCCTTCCTCCTCTTCTTTTTCAAAAATCGTTTCTCTTATCCAACAGGCATTTGTTCCAAATCTAGCGTGTTTTGAGAACAGTGCAAGATCATGTGGAAAGAAAACAGGAAAAACTCTCACCAGCGAGGTGAGTTCATGGTAGGGTGACCATATGAGTCATTGTCCCAACTGAGATACTTCTGAGAGTGACAGAGGTGCCCTTATGATTATGTTCCTGAGACGACAAGATAACTCAGGACTGTCACGGGCTAAATGGGACAAAGTGTCATGGCTTTTCCAAGACTTTAAGACACTGTTCTGTCAAGACGTGTCCTCTGCGACAATACTAACCACGAGGTCACAGTGCCAACGACAGCCAGTGCTGTGCTGGGTAGGATACCTACGTTCTCTGACTTACGATGGCCACGGTCCTATGATAACTTCTGTTCTAGATGAAAAGCTTAGTTCGGATTGCACAGTTAATACGAGATAACGTGGGATTTAAACCAGGCAGCAATGTGCCTCGAGAACCCACAGATCTCACCATGGCGCCATTGGTGTTGGTTTGCGTGATGTCCTTATTGACTTGCAAGATGGAGTATCTGTGCTTCAGTCCCTGCCTTCTGACTTAGGTCTATCCTTCAGCGATAGATAGCCTTCTGTTAAACTGAAATACACCTTTACAGTTAACTGGGCAAAGCCAGGAAAATTAAAGCAGACTTGGGGCCATCCTTAGGCAAGGAGGACCAGCTCTTGGAAGAGAAATCAGTGCAGGAGGGACTTCGGTTCAGGCACAGCATAGACCAGGGCCTGAATGTTATATGTCCCCAAGGGCCCTTCCGAAAGGACCACACACTCGCTAGAGAAAGAGATCTCCATGAGAATGAGTCTATCTGTTCTGGAAAAACAGCAAAACAACAAATCCTTAAATTGTTTCTTAGGTTTGGCTTTATTTTTTTTTAATTTTTTTAACGTTTATTTATTTTTGTGAGAGACAGAGAGAGAGACTGAGTATGAGCAGAGGAGGGTCAGAGAGAGGGAGAAACAGAATCTGAAGCTGCCTCCAGGCTCTGAGCTGTCAGCACAGAGTCCGACGCGGGGCTCGAACTCACAGACTGTGAGATCATGACCTGAGCCAAAGTCGGACACTTAACCAACTGAGCCACCCAGGTGCCCCCTTAAATTGTTTCTTTATGGGACCCCTGGGTGGCTCAGTCGGTTAAGCATCCGACTCCTGATTTCAGCTCAGGTCATGATCTCACAGTTCGTGAGTCTGAGCCCCACGTTAGGCTCTGTGCTGACAGCGCGGTGCCTGCTTGGGATTCTTTGTCTCTTTCTCTCTGCCCCTCCCTGGATCACTCACTCTCTCTCTCAAAAAGAAATAAATAAAACATTAAAAAAAAAAACGTTTATTTATAAGCCCTTGAGTTTTTCCTTGGTAAACCCTGAGCTATCCTGTTTCATGAGTCCTCGTAATGCATGGTAAGAAAGCTCTGTAGTTACTAGTAATTTCTAAAAGCTACTCGATTACCAGTACTTTTGCTTCTTGCCTCCCATCCTTGAATCTGTCACCTCTGTTTAACTCTCCTTGGTGTTTAAATAGCTAATCTGCTGCTGGTGGCCAAGTTAACCATGTGCAAACTTCCAAAGCAACTTCACCTCGACCTTCACAGTTCTGTTTATTTGGTATTTCCTTTTGTGTTTCTGTTCACGAGCTGACTTGCCCTTTGCTAATGATTAAAAGTATTCGTTGAAGTATTCACCAAAGTCAGTAGATAAGAACTTCTGTGAACAGTGTGTCTGGTGACATTAGCTTGTCCCCCAGAATATAAAGCCAACTGAGAAAAGTAGTTTTGAAAACAGTTTTGGGTTGACATTGTATTTGAAAGCATGCGTATATTCACTTGGTCAGGATTTATTGAGCTTCTACTATGTGCCCAGTTTTGTTCTAGGCAGTGATGAACAAAACCTTTGGCTTCATGGCAGCACGATCCTAGCAGGGGGGAGGGAGAAGACAGACAATAAGGAAGCAAAACACATTCTGTGTCATACGGAGATGAGGGCTATGGGGGAAAGACAAGGCAGAAAAGGATGACCGAGAGTAGGAATTGTGTTTTACTTATTTTTATTTTTTTTAATTTATTTTGAGAGAGAGAGAGGAGGAAGAGGGGGGCAGAGAACGAATCCCAAGCAGGCCCCACACTGTCAGCGCAGAGCCTGCCTTGGGGCTCGAACCCACAAACCATGAGATCATGACCTGAGCTGAACCTAAGAATCAGACGCTTAACCGGCTGAGCCGCCCTGGCGCCCAGAAATTGTGTTTTAAAATAGGGCGGGTATCCATGTTCACTCACTGCAGCGTTACTCACAACAGTCAAGATATAGAAACAACCTCTATATCCTTTGATGGATGTATGGATTGAAAAAACGTGGTCTAGGCAAACGATGGAATATTACTCATTTTTTTTAATGTTTATTTATTTTTAATGTTTATTTATTTTTAAGACAGAGAGAGACATAGCATGAGTGGGGAGGGGCAGAGAGAGAGGGAGACACAGAATTCGAAGCAGGCTCCAGGCTCTGAGCTGTCAGCACAGAGCCCGACGCGAGGCTCGAACTCACAGACCGTGAGATCATGACCTGAGCCGAAGTCGGATGCTCAACTGACTGAGCCACCCAGGCGCCCCTCGTTTTTTAAATAGAAGGAGACCCTGGCATTTGTGACATGGACAAATCTAGATGGCATTCTGGTAAGTGAAATAAGCCACATGCAGAAAGACAAATACTGCATGATCTCACTTACATGTGGAATCTAAATAGTCAAGCTCATGTGAACAGAGAATAGAAGAGTGGTTAGCAAAGGCTGGGGGAGGGGAGGGGAGGAGGATGTTGGTCAAGGGTACAAAGTTTCAAGATGCGAGATGAATACTGTGTGTGACTGTAGCTAACGATATGGTATTGTATGTTGCTAAGAGAGCACATCTTAAGTGTTAGCGCCACACACAAAAAATAGGGTGCTTACAGAAAAGAGCTTATGAAAAAACTAAACAAGGTAAGGGGTGAGCTACTAGGATGTAGGGAGAATCCGCGCAGACCAATGTCCAGCAAATTCTGGCAACAGCAGGAAGGCTGATGTGTAAGAAGCCAGTGAGGCCAGAAAGAGATTGGGATGCCTGATTTTAGAGGTGTCCGACCTGACTTTTTCTCGGTGTGAGACAGAAGCCTCTGAAAGGTTTCAAGCATCCAAGTGGACTGGTGGACTCATGATTTCAATGGGAGTCATCCCACCGCTGTGTGGTGGAGAACAGACTGAGGAAAAGCACGGGAAAGCCAGGGGGACCAGTTTGGAGCCAACGGTGGGTTGGCCCAGAGGGGTAGCAGTTGTGGGTAGAGAGAAGAGGTTGGATTCTGGATATGTTTTATTTATTTACTTTTTAAATGTTTATTTATTTTTTTATTTTGAGAGAGAGAGAGACAGAGAGGGAGAGAGAGAGAGAGAGAGGAGAGAGCGAGAGCACGAGCGTGTGAGGAGGGGAGAGGCAGAGAGAGGCTCTATCAGCTCAGAGCCAGATCCGGGGCTCGAACTCATGAACCACGAGATCATGATCTGAGCTGAAATCAAGAGTTGGACGCTTAGCCGACTGAGCCACCCAGGTGCACCCTGGATATGTTTTAAAAAGTGGACAATGGGATGTATGGTCAGGCTGGAGGTGGGGCGTGAGAGAAAGGAGTTATGGTTGTCAGGATGTGCGTGCACATGAGTGTAAAGTCTACACAAAGCAGAACATTCTCTGAAGGTGTCTGACTTCATTGCTTACTTATTTTTGCTCACCCCAAAGTCCTGCAAAGGAAGGGACCCTCTCAGTTTTGTTCACTGCTGTATGCCTACTATCTGGAACGGCCTCTCTTTCTCAAAAATGAAGAAAGTGTTTATTGTGAGTAATGGGATTTCAGAAAAATTATGAAGAGTTCTATTATTTTCTGTCTTCTCTATTTTCAGCGTTGAGCCCGTATTCATATAAAAATAATACATTTGTTTAATTATAGAAAACAAAAGAACTTCGCAGAATTATGCGATATAAACACTTAAAAATTGCTTGCGGAGACTGTTATTAAAAAGCGAAAGCTTCTACAGTCTACAGAGGCATGGTGTTATTTTGAAAGCCAACGTCAACGTGAGTAAATGAATCCAAACGTCGTAAAAAATTAAATCCTAATCCTATAGAATAAAATGGCCTCGTTCAATATGTAGGGTCAGTTTTGAGGACAGAAGAGACTTAATGAAGTTGTTTCTCTACAAGGACACTATCCGGGGGCAAGCTCTCAGCCAGCCAGTCAGCTGCACGGAGTTTCCGTTCATTAATCCTTTCTTGCTTTGATTGAAAAGGAGGTGTTTTTAGAGATGCCAACCTTCCTATAATCAGGACATTTCTCTAAACTTGGCTTTAGTTAAGCTTCATAGAATATTGACTCACAAATGCATGCGCCCTTAATTCTGTGTGTGTACGTGCGTGTGTGTGCGTGTGCATGTGCGTGTGTACGTGCGCGTGTGCGTGCATGCGTGTGTACGTGTGTGTATGTGTGTGTGTATGTGCGTGTGTATACGTGCACGTGTGTACGTGCACGCGCGTGCGTGTGTATGTGTGTACGTGCGTGCGTGTACGTGCGTGTGCGTGTGTACGTGCATGTGCGTGTGTATGTTTGTGCGTGTGCATGTGCGCGAAAACAGAGCATTGGAGACGGTTGTTTGTTATTAAGAAGAAATTTACAGACGTAACTAATCTTGGATTTTTCCAAGTAGAGCAAACAAGCCTAGAGCCCCGTCAGTGGGTCACAGGCCCGCGATACATTATACACATTCTCATCTCGACCCAAAATGCTCTGAAAGCTGTAAGCTCCGGGGGAAACTCATCTGGAAGCAAAGCCAGACTGACCAGAACTCATCTGTAGTGAACTTGACCTGGGGGCCCTGGAGCTCTGTGTGGTTGTTTAGCTATTCTATCTCATGTGAATGTTCGCTGGTGCCGTCGCAGAGAGACCAACGTGTGTGACCACAGGGTGGTGCACAGCGTTATATAATAGACGCTGTAAACACTCAGCCATCGTTGTAAGAATTCTGTGTTTTTTTTTTAATGTTTTATTTATTTTTGAGAGACAGAGAGACAGCGTGTGAGCAGCTGAAGGGCAGAGAGAGAGAGAGGAGACACAGAATCCAAAGCAGGCTCCAGGCTCTGAGCTGTCAGCACAGAGCCCGACGCGGGGCTCGAACCCACAGACTGTGAGATCGTGACCTGAGCCGAAGTCAGACGCTCAACCCACTAAGCCACCCAGGCGCCCCCCCAGAATTCTGTTTTCTGAAACACATCAGGCCTCACGGGGTTTGCGTGAAGGGACTGCTACCCTGCACTGTGCTTACCATTCGGGGCTGACTGTGCCGGCCTTATCCTTCCTTAAGAAATGAGGCTAATGGCTGCCTCCCGGCCTCGGGAGTGCAGCAGGCCTCCTTTCTCTCGGTGATGGGAGCTTTCGCAGAGCATGGCCTGTGTCCCACATGTCCGTCTAGCTCACGTGTGTGAGTGTGGGGCTTTGAGTAGACGTGCCGTGCTTTGTGGCGATGAGGCTTCCGGTCCCTTCCTTTCTGGATAGGACACAACCTTGGAGAAAGGAGGCGTGAATCTGGGAGACACTGGGCTCCCGTCTTGTCACCTGTCAGTGGGTATTAGATGGAGACATCCCGCTGGTTGGCCAAATGCGTGACTCCAAGACCTACCAAAGATACCCTCCCCTCCCATCTTTTAGTGATGACAGAGCCCTCTGTGGACGGGACAGGCTACTGTGTCTCAGGGCAGCATCAAAGTCAATAAGACCCCAACGGCTCACGTGGGTCTTGAGTTGGGCTCCCCGCTCCCCTGCATTTATTCCGGGCATCCTGGGCAACAGGCTCCTGTCTGTAACTCACATGATTCAGCCTAGCTCACAGTGAACTTACCTAACTTCCTTTTCTTGGGGAAAAGGAATCTAGTCTGTGATTCCGGGAGGTTCCTAACCCAGGGAATTCCACAGTTCCCATCCTTCAGATCTTGTATTTTCACCTCCGCACCCACAGGTCCGCGAACCCTTAACACACCACTCAGGCTAAAGCACTAGGCGGGGGGCTTAGGAAATCTAGAAGAATCTGCAAGATTGACTCTTTAGAGAGTCTCCAGGGACCAGCGAGGTAAAGGATCTAGCCATTCCCCAGCACAAGGCTCCCATACTTGTTATACCTGAGGTGGGGGGGGGGGGCTCCCTCATGCGCAACAGAGCCCATCTCTGATCAGAACAGCTCAGTTGACTCTTGCTTCTCTCTAGGGGCCTCTGGAGCCTCTCAGGAGGGTCCTGCAAAAATTGGAAGGATGTTTCCCTTTCTTCATTCTTCCGGGTTTACCACCTTTGCTCCCGGACCCTGAGGCAGGACCCTGAGGCAGGACGTGGACATCTGCACTGGATATCAGCTGAGGAACTTAACCCTTGCCTCCCCGGGGAAAAGTGGAGATTTGGTGTGGTGTTGGGGGTGTGAGTGATTTAAACGGCTCTGGAACTTGATGCTGTTCAGAAAACACCCAAGCTGCCAGGAGAACCGGGATCTTTTCACTGAAATTCACAAGGGCCGTGGGAAAGGCTGTCATTGGTCAGACTCCCAGGCCACCTGAACAGGGGGAGAGGATGGGGCGCAAACCCCGCCCAAGCCCCAGGGGGACGGAGTTGGCACCGATGACTCCTGGTCAGGCCCTGGACGGCAGGCCAGGGATTTCAGAGGGTGCAGGAGCTAAGAGGCCCTCCCCAGCCGCGCTCTGCCCCTCGGTGGCCCGCGCCTCCAGCGAACTCGGGTCGGAATTAGAGTCTGGGTGGGAAGCCGACTTGGAACCTGGGAGAAAGAAACAGTTGCGGTGGAGGAAGATAGCAGAAAGCTTACATCCCGGAGAAGGAGCGCAGTGTCTTGAGGTCGAGCCCATTTTGTCCCGCAGGTCCAGCGCACTGCCCCACCAGAGGCCACCCGAGACGAGACTTCCTCTTGGAAGGGGTGCAGTGCCCTCCCCGCACCCCCCCCCCGCACCCACCTCCTCGCTCAGGGCTACTTGCCCCGTCGGCAGTGTCAAGGAACGGTCCCCAGGGGAGGACAGAGATCTGCGGCCATGGCCGAGGCCACGGAGCTCGAGGGGAGCCCCCCAGGCCCCCAGGGGCCGCCTGAGGCCGCCGCGCCTGCGGCGGAGCAAGCCGGAGAGCCGGGGGCCACGGGCCGGGAGGCGGAGCGGGAGGAGGCCGGCGAGGGCGCCGCGGAGGCGCCGCGGGCCGAGGGGGCGGGCGCGGCCGCGACGGCCGCGGGGAGCCCGGCAGAAAGCGCCGACCCGGACGCGGGGCGCGCGGGGGAGCCGGAGCCCGGCGCGGAGACGCGCGGCATGAGGGCGGCGCGGGGCGAGGCGGAGGGCGAGGCGGAGGCCGAGGAGGGGGCCCCGGGGGGCGCCGAGGGGGCGAGCGGCGCGGAGCAGGTGGACGAGGCGAGCCCCGGGCGCGGCGCGCAGGGCGAGGCCGAGACGGAGGTTCGGGGGGAGCCCGGGGAACCCGAGGGCCCCGGGGCGAAGGAGAGCGCGGAGCAGGGCCCGGAGGAAGGGGGAGGCAGCGCGCCGGGGGCGCAGGGGCCCGGCATGGACGCAGCGGGGCCGGCGGGAGGGGCGCACGGGACCGAGGATGAACCTCTGGCGGGAGGGGACCACGGCCCCCAGCCCCAGGCCGAGGCCGCTGAGGCCGCAGCGGCGGAGACTGGCGGGGGCGGCCCCGGGGAGCCTGCGGGGGAGCCTCGGGATGCAGCGGCGGGGCCTGCGGACGAGGCGGGGGCCCCGGGGACCGAGGAGCCGGAGGAAGTGGCCCCGGGGGACGCGAGGGCGGAAGCTGTCGAGGAAGGGGACCAGGGCGGACCCCAGGAAGAGACGGAGGAGTTGGAGGAGGAGCGGCGAGAGCGCAGCCCGCAGGGGCCGGGCGAGAAGGCGGCAGCCGGGGGCGACGAGGAGCCCCCCGACAGCAGCGCGCCTCCAGACGCGGCCGCGGAGCCGGAGGCCGAGCTCAGCAACCACCTGGCCGAGGAGGGCGGCGTCGCGGGCTGGGACGGGACCGCGCGCGTGAACGGCCGCGGGGACGACGGCGAGGCGTCCGAAGAGGGGGCCCCGAGGCAGGAGCACGACATCACCCTCTTCGTGAAGGTAAATGGGGCTTTCCCCACCTCTTAGCATGCCCCCTCCCAGTTTTAGTCTTGGTCTTCCAGGGGTCCCGAGTGTCCAGAGTGTCCCTTCCATTCGCACGAGGGAAACGGGACATCCTGGGTGTCTTGGAAAGTTTTAAGGAACGTTTTAGAGACACAGCGGTTTGGAAACGAAGAGGTTGGGTGGAGGTGGTTGGGGGAAACGGGATGCCGGTCCAGCACTCGCCCTTCTAATCTGGAGGTTATTGAAGAGTTAACTTAAAAAAAAAAGCGACACACACTACTGAAGTTCAAAGCAATTCATGTCCAAAGAGGCTCTACTACTAGAAGAGGGGGAAAAAAAGGCAAAGAGGTTTTAATGTGAGAAGTATCCCCTGGGCTCAAGTTTCGGAGGCTCCGAGCTGGCCAGTGTTTTCAGCTCCAAAAAATAATCCCTGTTTGATAGGTAGAATCGATGAGGTCTCTTTGGAAGGAACACCTACATTTATTTAAATATTTACTGAGCAATTTAACATTTATTCTGGAAGTTTACGAGATGCCGGTGACTTGAACATAACCTGCCTTTATGGTCATAGTTCAAACTTCCAGGGGGAGGAGAGCGATGATTTTGTTAAAGAATCTGTAGGGCACGACCGAGGAAGCTTCGGGTTTAAATAGGCATTTCTTTCTTTTTTTTTTGAATGTTTATTTATTTTTGAGAGACACAGAGGCACAGTGTGAACAGGGGAAGGAGCAGAGAGAGAGGGAGACACAGAATCCCAAGCAGGCTCCAGGCCTCGAGCCATCAGCACAGAGCCCGATGCGGGGCTCGAACTCACAGAGTGCGAGATCATGACCTGAGCCAAAGTCAGCCGCCCAACCGACTGAGCCACCCAGGCGCCCCTTAAATAGGCATCAAAAATGAGAGGCAAGGTCCAGGGGTGGCCACGGTGCCCCTCCCCCACCCCCCACCCAACCGCCCTGGGGATCTTGGTTAAAAAAGCCCTTTCTGAACCTGCGGCCAGACCAGGAAAGCAGCAGATAATAAGGCCAAGAATGTGCATTGCATGTTGAATCATAATCCCTTCCAAAATACTTTCGGGCTTATAGAAGCCAGTTAGGACCTAAAGCTCCTTGACGGGAATGTAAGCAAATTCTAATAAGCAACAAGAGAAATGTTTCCAAAGTGATTAACATCAGAATTTCAAGAATTGTTTGGGTGGCAAGGGGGTTAGGGAGGAGAGGGCGTGCGTTTCTTCGCCAGTGGGAAAGGGCTGTTCCGGAGCATCTTTGAAGACCCCGGGGCCTTTTAAGATTATGTGTTGGTTTAGAAGCTTCCGGGAGGTAGAAGTCTGCAGGGAAGGGGAAGGAGCAGGGGGGAGGGGGAAGAGCTGAATGCCCCGCCCGTGGCGTGCGCCCCAAATCTGCTCTTGATTTAAGAAATTCCCATTGCTCCGCTCTCATGGCCACCTGATTGCAGCACATCTTTCCAGCCTCTTGTTACACTTTTGAAATACAGGAACACCTTCCTACCTTGTCTTCCTGCTTCCGTTCCCCACTCTCTCCGGCTAGGGCCTTGGTGATAGCAGTGAGCTAGGAAATAAGATATGATCACTTTTGTTCCGACGTGTGAAATTCTTCAGTTGTTTACTGCAGAATTCCAGAGGAGTCCAAGCTCCTTAGCCTGGCCACAGGGCCCCTCATGATGTTATTCTTGCCTCTTTGGTGTTGCGTGGATGTCCCATCCCCCCCGCTACTTTGTTTCCGATGGTACCATTACGCCAGCCATATTGAACGAGTTACCGTTCCTTGAGCGGAACACATGCTTCCTGCCTGGAGATTTTGCAGGTGCTGTACCTTCTGCCTGAATCAAGTTTTATCCGTCTCGACTCTCTCCCTGCCCCCCGCCTCGCTCTCTCTGGCGTGTCTGGAATCATCACGGGGAATCATCTCCTCTGAGGAGCCTTTTCCAACCCCAGTCTGGGTTGGGTGTCCTGTTGAAGGGCCGCCCGCATCCTCTGCGTTTCACCTCTTCCCTTGACTGTGTGAAATTCATCTTCTACCCTCCACGTCACCACGGTACGTGCGTACATATGTACCATGGACACGACAGCCAGGGGGACCAGAGCCTGGCTCTGCTGCTTTCTTGCAGTGTGACCGTGGGCAAGCTACTTAACCTTTCTATGCCTTTATTGCTTATAAAGTGGGGATAGTAATAGTACCTACCAGTGAGGCCGTCGTGGGGGTTCGAGAATTAGATTATGTGAAGCGTTTAGAATAGTACCATGGCTTGAGCTAGGCACAGTGTAAACGCGTGTTCTTATAGTTACATCTGCGTAGCTCCCACGAGCTTCCATTGATTTTGTGCAGAAATGGTCCCCTGGCCGTTTCATCCCTGCCCCCCCTTTTTTTAGGGGAAAAATCTCTCTAGATACCTAATAATCTCCCTTCTCCGAGGATAGGAATGTTATGGAAAGTAAAAATAAATTTTTCTTCTCAGATCCTATTCGGAAGTTTTTAGCTTACTTTTTTTTTTTTTTTTTTTTTACGTGAGTGGGGGAGGGGCAGAGCCCAATAAGAGGCTTGACCTCACAAACCATGAGAGTATGACGCAAGCCGAAGTCAGACGCTTGACCGACTGGGCCACCCAGGAGCCCCTCTCCAGACTGTTTTATTCTGACATGATCAGTTTGGTGTCCATTTGTGTCCCCCACTTTTTTTTTTTTTTTAAAGAAACAGATCTCCAGGGACTCCTGAGTGGCTTAGTCCGCTAAGTGGCTAAGCGTGTGACTCTTTTTAATGTTTATTTATTTTTGAGAGACATAGAGGCACAGCATGAGCAGGGGAAGGGCAGAGAGAGAGGGAGACACAGAATGGGAAGCAGGCTCCAGGCTCTGAGCCGTCAGCATAGAGCCCGACGCGGGGCTCGAACTCACAGACCGCGAGATCACGACCTGAGCTGAAGTCGGCCGCCCAACCGACTGAGCCACCCAGGTGCCCCGCATGTGACTCTTGATCTGAGCTTGGGTCTTGATCTCAGGGTCGTGAGTTCAAGCCCTGCATTGGGTTCTGTGCTGGGTGTGAAGCCTACTTAAAAAAAGAGCAAGAAAACAGATCTCCAAAGAGGGAGACTGGTTTTTAAGCAACTACTATTTGATGTAACTTCTGAGGCTCACTTCAGGTGGGCCTCATAGGATTGTTAAGGCATCTCCTTTTATCTTTCACCCTACAAGTCATTCTCCTTAAAAACAAAAAAGACCTCAAAGTAGAAATCAAGCAAAAACCTTTCATTTATTTATTTTAATAATACTTATTAATTTATTTAAAGAGAGGGTGTGCACTCAAGCAGGGGAGAGGCAGAGAGAGAGAGAGAGGGAGCGTTCCAAGCAGGCTCCATACTGTCAGTGCAGAGCCTGGCTCGGGGCTTGATCCCACAAACCGGATCATGACCTGAGCTGAAACCAACAGTCTGACGCTTAACCAACGGAACCACCCAGGCGCCCTAAGCAAAAGCCTTTTAGATGCTTATATCTTTTGAGTTTGCTAATTCTTACTTTTGATTTAAAATCCTTAAATTAGTTCAAAGTAGGATTTCTTTGCCAGCTTAGCTTCTTTAGGTTCCTTCTTTGGGCTCTCCTCCATAGGAGACATCTGACCTCTGGGTTTTGTACACATGTCGAGTGTCTCTGTGCCGTTACTGGAGTGCAGAATTCACAGATTTGTTCTTTAAGGGAGAGTACTGCGAGCATTTCAGACATTCCCCTTGCCTTCCTGTGACAGCCTAGCGAACACAGTTTTCAGCAATGAACGTATATCTTATTTGTGGATTTTTAACTTTTGCGTCTTTTCCCTGTTTTTTAGAATACATCTGTTGGTTGCAAACGTACCACAAAGCAATGACACATGACCCAGTAACATGTGCTAATAAAATCTGCTTCTACTTTTAGCCGCCTGGTGGTTTATAGTCTCCATCTTTGTGGAAATTCTCATCTTGCTAATTCGCCATTTCGTTTTATTCTGTGGGCACGCAAGAATGTATTCCTGTAAAAGAGCCACGAACGTATAGAACAGGCCCAGGAAAGCTGCTTTGAATTATTATATGGTACATTAATTGCTGCTCATGCTAATTCTTACTTTTATTTTTTACAAGGAAGCATTAATTATTTGTCATCAAATTGTAGGGTAACCCTGTGGAATATTTAGTGAGAGTCCTTTCTCTACTCGTAACAAAGGGTAACAGCACAATAACATGCCAACCTAACAATAACAAATGACAGGCAAAATACTGACAACAAAGTATACAAAAGGGACTTCACCAGCTGTGGGGCCTTAGTCACTAAGGAAGTCTTGCTTGCAGATTTGGGGCTTCTAACCCAGCCTGTGTACTTTGAGGCAGGGTCTAGGCATAGGACAGCCTGAGATACAGATTTCCTGCCAAGTGTCACATGGCTTAGAGAACCTCAATGTGACCAATGAGTAATCCTGGGCCAGAGTCTAAGAATTTCTGAAATTAGGTTTTTGGACACCATATATTTAACTATTAACATGTAGCTCCTGTGGAACTCAAAATCTTGCATTCGCCATGACATTTGGGTCTCTAGAGAGGTGGAATGGGTAGAACAAAGTTCAGCTCAAGAAAGACGTGACCTTTGGGGCGCCTGGGTGGCTCAGTTGGTTAAGCGTCTGACTTCGGCTCACGTCATGATCTTATGGTCCGGTCTATGAGTTCAAGCCCCACGTTGGGCTCCGTGCTGACAGCTCAGAGCCTGGAGCTGCTTCGGATTCTGTGTCTCCCTCTCTCTCTGCCCCTCTCTCTCTGTCTCACTCCGTCTCTCAAAAATGAATAAACGTTGGGAAAAAAAAAGCCATGACCTTTGAAGAGGCATCGTCATTGAGAACTGCCCCCTACGTACATACATACATACATACATACCTACATAGAGCCAGCCAGGCAGCGCACACCACGTGGCCGCGGCAGGAAAGGAGGGGTGGGTGTGCGTCCAGGGTAGCAGCGACTGACTGCCGGTAGACCAGTTGGCCGCAGCAACCCATGCACCTCGAGAGAACACGTCAAGACCTGTTCTGTGGGGCTTGGTCGCCGAGGACCTTGAGAGGGAGGCGGTATTTTCATAATCGGGTATGGGCTATGACCGCGCGCTCTGAAGCGAAACGGGCAAAGATGCGCTTCTAGAACTTGACTTCTCTCTGCAAAATGACATCTTTGTCCCTCGTGTCCTGAGTGTCTTACACAGACTTGCTTACAAATACATTTGTGAAATCAGGAGAGGTCGCTAGGACGGAAAGTGAGGTTGAACACCGTGTTAGGCTAAGCTCTGACACCCCTTGCGCACACATGCGCACGATGGGGCGGGGGGATGGTGGCCGCTCTCACCACGCCGAGCGAGATCCACGTTGTAATTGCCTCTCTGCATCGCATCCTCCCCGCCTGACACGGCAGCGGGCTCATTGTCAGCTCTCAGTCAGTGCCTTTTGGTGAATGACAGGTGAATGGCCAGATGGACGCGTGATCATTTCAAGGTGACCCAGCCAGAAACAGACCTGTTTCTCCCTATCCCGGTCCAGTGTCCCTTCTGAAAGGGCCAGAGGCTTTCTCTTCAATGAAGACACCTCTCGACAGCAGGGCCACGAGGTGCCTGGAATCCCCCGAGAGCTCTTCGTGGCTCTGCTTTGCTTGGTGCACACGTGCCGCAGCGCCTGCGCCTCCCCGGGCTCACGGGCCATGTGCTCTGGGCGCAGGGAAGTAAGTGAGCGATCACGCTTCACCCTCAGCACCAGCCCCTTCTCCTCCTCACTGCGGGTCTCCTCCACAGCCTTGGTTTCACATGGTCAGCTGTTCTCCGTGAGGCCCCTCAGATATCCTACAGATATCTGTATCTGTAGATACCTCCAGAAAGAGATACCCGAAGGTCTGTAAGATGCCTTCGGAGACCCCGCACTGGGTCCCGTAGGTGTGCAAATGTTTCATACGCCTAGAAAAATAAAACCCAGACTTCGCAGGAATGTATAAAGTACAAAGCTCTGAGCAACGGTTTAGGTTCAAGGAGGTCGCAGTGCCGTAGACGAATCCGTTAACTTAGCACATGTGAATTTATCACCTCCTAGGTGTCAGAGACTGTGCTAGAGTTTTGGGGACCCCGTGTCAAGCAAGACTGACAGGGTCCCTGCTCTCACGGAGTTTCCCATCGAGTACAGAGAACAGGCACTGAGCACTGAATGCTCGCGGTGGCAGGGACTACACTGATTTGTTCCCCATTGTCCTCCTACCCCCCAGCACGGCTCTGGCACACAGTAGGCACCAAGCTAATGCTGTCAGGAAGGGGAAGAGGCAGTGAAGACGAGAAGGAGGCTGTAGGAATACATAGCGGGAGGACCCGCAGATACAGGGGTGGTCACTAAGTTATCGATTGATCGTATTGGGGGAGACACAGAGAGTGAGACCCTCTGATGATTCCTAATGCAAATTCTTCAAGATGTTTGAAAATAGGCGGGCTTCGCTCTAGCTACTCTCTGAGCTTCTGTGACATTCAGCACAGAAGAGATTTCTCCGAGAGTTGGGGAGGTGGATGTTTAAATCTCCTGGACTCCTTTTCCATCATTAATGTCTTCTACTTTTTTTTTTTTCTGACAGAGTGCTGATTCATAAACTGGGCTTTGTATTTGGGCAGAGTTGGGGGGAGGGGGGCGATACTTTATCCACAATATCGACATCACCATGTTTTCTGGCAAACCATTCTCCTTCCCATTGGGAGATGGTATCCAGTGCCATTTTCAGCTGAATTCTGCAAAGCCTAAAATGTTTACTGTCAGGCCCTTCAGGAAAAGGTTTGCTGACCCATAGCCCTTTGATTTGTGACCTGGGACTAGATACGTTGCCTTTGCTACAAAATTGGAGTTTTATTTAGCAAGGAAGAAGAGGAATGACTTCTGGGTAAAGAATCAGCAGTGGCTATCACAGTGAAAAATATTTAAGACACTAAATATCTTATACATATTTTTAGACATGTTATTTTTCTGTGAAGTCCCTAATGTTGGTTTAGGTGATGTTGAAATAAAACAGAGAGTGTAAATATAAAAAGATACTATGAGGGGCACCTGGGTGGCTCAGTCAGTTTAGCGTCTAACTTTGGCTCAGGTTGTGATCTCATGGTTCAAGCTCCACATCAGGCTCGCTGCTGTCAGTGCAAAGCCTGCTTTGGATCCCCTGTCTCCCTCTCTCTGCCCCATCCCTGCTTGTGCTCTGTCAAAAATAAATAAACATTAAAAAAAAAAAGATATAATGAAATACAATATAATAAAAAGTAAGTCGTTTTCTACCTCTGAGTTCCAGTCTCTCAGTTTTTCTTCCTGGAGACAGCCACTAAATCTCTTTCCAGAGGTATTCTGTGCATATTCAAGCATACGTGTAAATGTCCTCACTGTATTAGTTACCTATCACCATGTAATAAATTACTCTGAGACTTAGGACCCTAGAACAGCAAGCTTTTGTTATTCACAGCTTCTCTGTGTTAGGAATTTGGGATCATCTTTGTTGGGTAGTTCTAGCTCATGAGATCGCTTGATGTGATGTTGGCAGGGCTGTGGTCTCATCTGAAGGTTGGTTGGGGCAGGGGAGGATCTACTTTCAATGTGGCTGACTCACATGACTGTTGGCAAGGGGTTCAATTCCTCACCACTTGGAGCTTTCTTCATGAGCTGCTTTCATGTCCTCACAAGATGGCATCTGGCTTTCCTCAGAGCAGGGATCCAAGAGAGAAGAAGCCACAATGCCTTTTTTTTTTTTTTTTTAAATAATTTATTGTCAAACTGGTTTCCATACAACACCCAGTGCTCATCCCAACAAGTGCCCTCCTCTGTGCCCATCACCCACTCTCTCTCCTCCCACACCCCTCTCACCCCTCAGCTTGTTCTTAGTCTTTGAGAGTCTCTTATGTTTTGTCTCTCTCCCTCACTGTGTCTCTTTTTCTTTCCCCTTACAATACCTTTTATGATCAAGTCTCAGAAGTCGCACACTTGTGAGTTCTGTATTTTATTTTATTTTTAAAATGTTTAATGTTTATTTATTTTTGAGAGAGAGAGACAGGGAGACCGTGCATGTGTGCAGAGAGGCAGAGAGAGTGGGAATGGGGGAGGGGCAGAGAGAGTGGGAGACACAGGATCTGAAGCAGGCTCTGTGCTGACAGCAGAGAGCCCATCATGGTGGTTAAACTGAACTGTGAGATCATGACCTGAGCCAAAGTCAGACGGTTAACTGACTGAGCCACCCAGGCGCCCCTCACAGACATATTTTTAAAAAATACCTAACCCATTTTTTTTCATAAAAAATAGTACACTGGAAATATACTGGGTTACAGCTTGCTTTCTTTACTTAATGGTATATCTTAGAACTCATTCCCTGTTGTACCTGTAGCTCAATTAAATTCTTGTTAAAAATTCCATAGTTTTCTAGTGACAGATGTAACCTGCGATCAGTCACCCATGGGTGGATATTTAGGTAGTTTCCCATTTTGGTATTATTATTACTATTATTATTTTTAACAGAGAGAAAGCATGAGCTGGGGAGGGTCAGAGGGAGACAGGAACCGAAGCAGGCTCCGTACTAATAGCAGAGAGCTTGATGCGGGGCTTGAACTCACGAGCAGTGAGATCGTGACCTGAGCAGAAGTCCAACACTTAGCCTACTGAGCCACGCAGGCGCCCCGTAGGTTCGCCTTTCAGATGTTAAACCAGCCTGCGGTGAATATCCCTCTGCACATACGTAATTGCACATGGAAGCTCACTCTTAGACATGACATTGCTGTGGAAAAGGATATGCCTATTTAAGATTCGATAACCTTTACCAGATTTCTTCTTTGAGAGGTTCCACCACAGAATGCTCCCCTGACAGTATGTGGGCGCCTCGTCTGTCTATTTCCCCAACCTTCCCCACTCAGAGCTGTACCAAACCTTTTGAACCTGCGGGGTGAAAAACGATGCCCATTGTCATTGAATTCATATCTCTTCGTGTACGTGTGATCGAATGTACTTTATATATTTAACAACTGTTGATATCTTTTTTCTGTGAGCAGCTTGCTATGTCCTTTACCCATTTTTCAAATGAACATTTGTCTGTATCTTTCCTAATTTTTATATTAAGGAAACAAGACTATTGTCTTTCATGTGAGTCGCATATATTTTTATTGGACTGTGTTGACTATTTGTACTGGAGTAATGTATCCTTTTAGTCTTAGTAACTCATTGGAGTTGATGCCCAGGAAAACAAAGCTTAGGCTGTGACAACGCTCTTAAAATCTCCAACTTCAGGGGCACCTGGGTAGCTCAGCTGATTAGGTGTCTGACTCTTGATTTCTGCTGAGGGCATGATCTCACAGTTAGTAGGACTGAGCCCTGTATCGGGCTCTGCACTGACAGTGCGGAGCCTGCTTGGGATTCTCCGTCTCTCGGTCTCTCTGTCCCTCCCTCCCTCCCTCAAAAAGAAATAAATAAACATTAAAAATAAAATGGTATTCCTAACTTAATTTATGGAAATCTTTTTTTAAAAATTTTTAATGTTTGTATATTTTTGAGAGAGACAGAGTGCGAGCAGGGGAGGGGGCAGCGAGAGAGGGAGACACAGAATCCAAAGGACCCTTCAGGCTCTGAGCTGACAGCACAGAGCCAGACGAGGGACTGGAACTCACGAACCGTGAGATTACGACCTGAGCTGAAGTTGGACACTTCACCGACTGAGCCACCCAGGCGCCCCTTAATTTACTAGAATCATTAAATGCTTTGTTTTACTTTATATCCTTTAGCTTCTTTTTTTTTTAATGTTTTTATTTATTTTTGAGAGACATAGAGACAGAGTGTGAGCAGGGGAAGGGCAGAGATAGAAGGAGAGACAGAATCTGAAGCAGGCTCCGAGCCATCAGCACAGAGCCCGACGCGGGGCTCGAACTCACAGACCGTGAGATCATGACCTGAGCTGAAGTTGGCCGCTTAACCGACTGAGCCACCCAGGTGCCCCTATATCTTTTAGCTTCTTAAGTCCTGAAGGATTAGGTGTTTCAAGTCTTGCCTTACTCCCTTTCTTTTTAATTAGCATGTTACATTTTATCAAGTACATGTCCTTTGAGAATTAAATTCTTTCTTACAAGGTAAGAATTCCTGTTCAAAACAAAGTTTCAAATATACAGATAGCAGGATCATTTCATGCCACGCTGCCTGCATCTGAATCCGTAAGATTTATCGCTTCGATCTTGGCGCGCCGCCTACCGGAATGAATCCGAGTCCCGCAAATAAAACGTCGTGACAAGTACTCACCTGTGATGCAGCGATGTCGAGATATTGTTTCTGAGGTTCCCTCCTAGCCAGATAGGCCTCCGTCTGTTCAAAGAATCGACCAAAACTTCTAGAGAATGATGACATACCCTGTTTGTGGAGACCCAGTAAATTGCGGAAGACTACTCAGAGCTTCTGTTTAATTAGTGAGAGGGGGAATTGAAATACTCAGATGTCAAAGATCATTCAGGGAGATACTTTCGAAGCTTTGGCAGAGGGGAGGGGGTAGGTAGCTCTTTGGAGAACAGTTGACACATACTTATTCACACAGCAAGGGAAGTCTAATCTTCTATGTTTGTGTAAGAAATCATCAGGTTAAAACTATTCTCTAATTCCAGATTTATACTAGGTTTGTGGGCTCTACCCCAGCTCACTGTTTCACTCCCCTTCTGTGCTCGGCCGGCCACAGGAAAGTTGAGTCTTTCGCCGTGGGGGAGAAGTCAACGCTGCCTTTCGGTCTTCCAAACCCCTGAGTGGTGTTTTGGACTCGAGTGGCTGTTTAAAGCAAATATTGATTGAGTGCCCGCCAAGTATCAGACGCCGTGCTTGGGGCTGGGGTACAACAGTGACAAACAGTGATGAACACAGCCCCTGCTTTTCGAGAGCTTTCAGCCTAGAGAGTGATCCGAAGGCAATGGCTAGAATGCAGTGTGAGGAAGGGGAGCGTTTTGGGGGGGGTGGTTGCTGGAACGGGTGGGAGGAACGGGATGGCAGGCTGGACAGTGATCCCGAAAGCGGGGGAGGACTCGGCCTCTAGATCTCGGACAGCCTGGGCTCTGCCCTTCTGCGGCAGCCTCTTGCATTTGGAAGACCGTGCCGTGCGTAAGGGGTGGGTAAGCGAGTGATGGCGAGGCTGCCGTGCCAGGTGAAAAGAATTGGCTGGTCAGTTTTCCGCGATCTGTTTTGCAGAATGTAAATTTGGGCCTCTCACTCGTTCTGAGTGAGCGATGAATGCCTCACGCGTCACTTCGCGTTCACGGACACCGGCTTGTGTCTGAGAACAGTAACCGAACAGCCGTTCCAGCTGTGCGCGTGTGGCCAGTCACCTCTGGCTTCCGGTTCCTGTGGCCAGAGACTATAGGAAGCAGCACAGTTAGAGAACAAAAGGGCGGAGATAGGCAGGGGTCCCTCAGTGGTGTCCAGCCGGCGGAGGGGCCCACGTGAGAGGTCCAAGGTGGCTTCACGCGCGTGTCTACTGTCTGGGCAGCGTGGCTGGAAGGCCGGGCTCACCCGGGATGGTCAGATGGAGCACCTACAGGCAGTCCCTCCAGCCGGCGGCCTCAAGACAGACAGCGAGGAAGGCAGAAGGCGCCCAGCCTTTTATGGTGAAAGCCACACAGCATCGCTCCCGCCACATTCTCCCGGCGACCAGGCAGTCACCAGGGGTCTGGCCCGCTTCAGACCCCGTTTCTCAGCGGGAGGAGGGCCAAAGAATTTGCAGCCATCTTTAACCCATCCCTCAATCACGTGATTTCGGAGTGTTCCAAAATGTTCAAATCATTTATTTATAGATCCAGTTCTTTACTAACTTGAACTGAGCAAACTTTAGCAGGGCCTAAAAGCAATGGATTTATTTATTTATTTATTTACTTATTTATTTATTTATTTATTTATTTATTTATTTATTTATATTCAGTGATGCCCAGAGCAGCCTGTCTGCAGCATTTACTACAGCAAATGTCAATTCCATATAATTACTGTGATTACAACACACAGACGAGGAGGGCCTCGAGCCGAGGTCTGGGCCAGTCCACGTGCCCTTTCGACAGTCATTTCGTTGTCATCTCTACAAGCAGCCGTTTATTCTTATGAAGGAGAAGGGATACCATCACAATTAAATAGAGACTTGCCCCCACACCCCCTTCGGCTTCTGAGTGTGTGAGTCCCCCCGCATTCCCGGAGGAGCAAGAGGCTTGGGTCCCTTTTCAGAGAGCTGTGCCATCCTGCCTTCTGGCCGGCAAGGCTCTCCCCTAGAGGGCGTGGCCGGCCGCTGCGAGAGGAGAAAATCTGGACTCTTCTGCCCAAGGCTGCTTCTTTTTTTTTTAATGTTTATTTTATTTTTAAGAGAAAGAGAGAGAGCTAGTGAGGGAGGGGCAGGGAGTGGGGGGCAGAGGATCCCAAGCAGGCTTTGCACTGACAGCAGAGAGCATGATGCAGGGCTCGAACTCGTGAACCGTGGGATCATGGCCTGAGCTGAAGTCGGATGCCCCCCAGGTGCCCCCAAGGCTTTATCTTTGTGTTTTGCTAACTCTCCTGGGGGCTTAAGATGCTGCGGTCCAGCAGGAAGACCCTCATTATGCACCGCCGGCAGCACCCCTTGGGTGCCCCAGGCCCGCCTCTGGCGGCGCAGGTGTAGGGAAAGAGGAATCAGGGGGCACACGAGGGGTCTGATGGGGCCCTCGGGACAACAGCCCCAGGCGTGTCTAAGACCCTCGGCGCATCACAGACATCACATGCTTCGAAGCCACGTAGAATAAAAGCGTTATTGGTCCGGAGGTCCAGGGACATGGGACTTGCTTCCTAAATGAGGGAAATGAATGCCTTTTTGGTGCCATTGGTGTCAGGGAGGCGGTGATTTCGAAGAATCTTGGACTGACTTAATCTCTACCCCAACTTCGTTCCCTTTGCTTGAGCCCCGGCTGGCTGCCTTCACAGCTATTCCCATAAAAGGTCAGACTGGATGAAGTTTTGGGTTGCAACTCAATGGTTTCCTTGTGTTGTTTAACTTTAGAGGGAATTTAATGCTTAAGAAAACTCAGAGGTATTAACACATCAGATATGAGAGGGACTTTTTTTTTTTGGTTAATTGCCACTTTAACCGATAGATTATGACTCTGAGTCAGAAGCAGCAGCAACAAGGTAGGATTGCTGTGTCACTCTCCAGATACTGACATTTGCCGTCGTGAATTCTGGGCAGATGTTGCTCTGCTCATCGCTGTCAAGAACTGGATCTCTAAATAAATGATTCGAGCATTTCTGCACTTCCTGCAATCACCTCTTCAGGTGGTGGGTTAGAGGTGGCTGCAAATTCTTTGGCCCTCCTTCCATTGAGAAGCAGGGTCTGATTCTCCTCCCTCTGAAGCGAGCCAGACCCCGGTGACTGCCTGGTCGCCAGGAGACTATGGTGGGAGCGAGCGACGCTGCGTGGTTTTGCCTATAAAAGGCTGGGCGCCTTCTGCCTTGTTCGCCGTCTGTCTTGTGTTGGGAGCCGTTTTGGGCTCACAAGTTGAGACCCCTCCATGCGTGGGAAAGGTTGAAGCAAAAGCTCCCGCCAGCCAAACTGGCGCCTAGTTTTACCCCCTTCTAAATAATCTTTCAGGCCTGGATTTCTTGAATTGCTCTCGTTGGCCTAAGGGATATAATGCTCTTTGGTTTTATGGCACATGGAAAAGGGGACCTGGAGTGCGATGATGGATAAAATCTGTGTGAGAGTAACCTGGCCAGAAGTAACCTCAAGGTTGCCTCTTGGGGCTAGGTTACACAAATTGAGGCGTAGGCCCCAAGACTCCTTGAACCAAATTAAATTTTCCCTGCAGGTATCGCTCCCCTCAGCCCCACCATAAAACCTCAAGGCACATCTCCGTAAAGCTTCTCTCAGAATTAACACACTGATGGGAAAGATTGTAAAGAGACTTAGGACCTTCCCCAAGGTTAGCCTCGCCCAAAAGTCAGAAGCACTGTTTATCAGCAGCAAATATTGAGCACCTCCCTGAGGTTAACATTTCACAAATCATTTTGTAATTCTTATCCCCACGCTCCCTTATACCATAAACCTATAGATGACTACATGGTCTTGTGACAACAATATATGTTGTAAAGAATGCCTTGTCACTGATGTAATGTCACTCGCTACCTTTAAAAATAAAGACACTGAGACCAGCAAAGCGGAGATGCCAGAATTGCCAGGGCTGCCTGCTTGGTCATCAGACTCCATCTCACTCGTGGCGCTCTCACTTCATTTCGCCTGACCGTCCGTCCTTCGTGGACCCCTAGATTCGCCGGAACAAGGACCCCGGCAGTCTTGAGGCCGCCAGCTGGAGGGACTATCTGTAGGTGCTCCATTTGACCATCCCGGCTGAGCCCCGCCTTCCAGCCACGCTGCCCAGACAGTAGACACATGTGTGAAGCTTCCTTGGACCCCTCGGGTCAGTCCCTCCACCAACTGAACACCATTGAATGACCTTTGTCAGAGCCACATGGAAAGGAAGGATCACCTAATCAAAGCCTTGTCCATATTCCTGACTTATGAAATCACGGGAGATAAAAACAAACAAACAAACAGCACCTCCTGCTAAATTTGGGGTCATTTGTTCATTGGTGGTAGGTAACTGGGGTGCATGGCTTATGTGGCTTCTAAGCTGGTGGAGTCTGGGTGGGGAAAAGATAGGGCCATGGTGAGAGGGACGGAGGAGTTCAAGGCAAGTCCAGGAGACAAAGGAGGGCTCCGTACGGCCAGGTCTCCTGTCTGCTGCGTGCATTTTTTTCCCTCTGCGGGCGCTGCAGGGATTGGAATATTCTCGTCCATTCAAGAACGCAAACCACCAGGGTATATAAAAACAGGCTGCATTCTTAAGCAGGCTTTCCAGAACAAGATGTTCCTTTGTTGTAGTAATTCCTCGTGAGAATTTTACAAGGAAATAAGCTTTTCATGTCCGTGTAAAAGCTTCAGTTGGTCTCAGGCCATATTATTAAATAAGGATTAAAAATAGCCCCGGAGTTTTTAAAGCATAATTCATATATGGGGATAAATAGTAAGTTCTATTTTGTTCGTCCATGTACTTCTTACGACTTGCTTCCACCTACTGTGACAATGAATATGAACACGACTAAGCCTTTGGCCAGAATTTAAAGCTAAGAGCACTTTGATTCGGTGATTAAGCTATGTGGGTCAAGGGTGGCCAACCAGCTAATCCATCTGATAATACATTGATTGTTACGGCAGCCGAAGAAAATAAATACTATACATACCTGGGAACGTATTTAGGATTAATAGGCTTTATGAAAGGTTCAGATCTATGTTTCAAAAACTTTTAAGACCTAAAACATATTTCTTAGGATCTAGGGCCAATGGGCCCCTCTCTCCACTCCACTGGGGACAGACAGCCTAAACCCTTGGCTGGATGTGCAAACAAAATCAGTCTTGAGAAGTGTTCTCAAGAGTGCAGGCTTGTATTTATTAAAGAAAAAAAATACTCCATTTTTCTTTTCTAAAATAAGCTTTGCTGCACCGACGATACACTGTTTCCGTGATAGGCTTATAAGAAGCGGGACGCTTAAGATTTGTGTCACAGGATACGCTAGTGTAACAATAACTATACCGACAAAGATACGAAAGCGGGGCGGGGGAGGGGGGACTTTGCAGCCTTTCTCTTCATTCCTCAGCAGTGTGGTGAAAGAGAGAGTCTCTCTGTCTGACTCTCATCCTTCAAGGACCCTCCTTCTGCTCTAGAGTTTGATTGTTCCTGATCTCAGGGGGGAGGCTCTCAGTTTTTCCCCATTGAGGATGATACTAGCTGTGGGCTCTTCATAGATGGCTTTTATGATGTTTAAGTATGTTCCTTCTATCCCGACTTTCTCGAGGGTTTTTATTAGGAAAGGATGCTGTATTTTGTCAAATGCTTTTTCTGCATCAATTGACAGGATCATATGGTTCTTATCTTTTCTTTTGTTGATGTGATGTATCACGTTGATTGATTTGCGAATATTGAACCAGCCCTGCAACCCAGGGATGAATGCTACTTGATCATGGTGGATAATTCTCTTTATATGCTGTTGGATTCGATTTGCTAGTATCTTGTTGAGAATTTTTGCATCCATATTCATCAGGGATATTGGCCTGTAATTCTCTTTCTTTGCTGGGTCTTTGTCTGGCTTGGGAATCAATGTGATGCTGGCTTCATAGAATGAGTCTGGGAGTTTTCCCTCCGTTTCAATTTTCTGAAACAGCTTGAGGAGGATAGGAATTAACTCTGTTTTAAATGTTTGGTAAAATTCTGCAGGGAAGCCATCTGGTCCAGGGCTTTTATTTGCTGGGAGATTTTTGATAACTGATTCTATTTCTTTACTAGTTATGGGTCTGTTCAAATTTTCTATTTCTTCCCGTTTGAGTTTCGGTAGCGTGTGACTGTTTAGAAATTTGTCCATTTCTTCCAGGTTGCCGAGTTTGGTGGCATATAATTTTTCATAGTATTCTCTGACGATTGCTTTTATTTCTAAGGGATTGGTTGTAATTACTCCCTTTTCGTTCATGATTTTATCTGTTTGCGTTCTCTCTCTTTTCTTTTTGAGAAGCCTGGCTAGCAGTTTGTCTCTTTTGTTTATTCTTTCAAAGAACCAGCTCTTGGTTTCATTGATTTGTTCCATTACTTTTTCTGTTTCCATATGATTAATTTGTGCCCTGATCTTTGTTATTTCTCTCTTTCTGCTGGGTTTGGGTTGTTTTAGTTGTTCTGCTTCTAGTTCTTTTAGGCGTGCTGTTAGGATTTGTGTTATTGATTTTTCTTGTTTCTTGAGGTGGGCCTGGATTGCAATATATTTCCCTCTCAGGACTGCCTTTGCCGCATCCCAGAGTGTTTGGATTGTTGTATTTTCATTTTCATTTGTTTCCATATATTTTTTAATTTCTTCTCTGATTGCTTGGTTGACCCTCTCGTCTTTTAATAGGCTGTTGCTTAGCCTCCATGATTTTGGATATTTTCCATGCTTTTTCCTTTGGTTAATTTCAAGTTTCAAAGCATTGTGGTCTGACAATGTGCACGGTATGACCTCGATTCTATTATATTTATTCAGAGCTTCCCTATGGCCCAGAATGTGGTCTATCTTGGAAAACGTACCGTGTGCAGTTGAGAAGAATGTAAATTCCTTTGCTTCTGGATGAAGCGCCCTGAAGATGTCTATTAGGCCCATGTGTTCTAAAGTGTCGTTCAGGGCCATTGTTTCTGTGGTAATTTTCTGTTTTGTGGATCTGTCCAGTGCTGAGAGTGGAGTGTTAAGGTCCCCTACTATTAGGGCATTTTTATCGATAAGGTTGCTTAGGTTTGTAATTAGTTTGATTGTTGCTGTTCCCGTATCTTGTTGCACCACTAGATGGCAGAAGAGAGAAGGCAAGAGACCAGACAATGGGCCCAAGGGATTGTTTCCTGTCCAATGAGCATTCCCTGTGCCTTGCAGGAAAGTTAAAAACCAGAAGCCTTACAGATGGTCTGTCCCTCACAGTAGTCATGGCGATGGTACGGCTGGAATCTTTGGGATCATTGGCTTTTTGCCTGCAAGCAGCCGATACAGCCCTTCCTATTGACCTTGGCAGTTACCTTGGCACTATCATCGGTGGTGATAACAGGAGCCCAGCAAGGCATGGTCCGGCTTTCTGTTCAGCTGCCCACAGGCCCTCTTCCCTCCCCACTGCAGGTGGCCTGCTCCCCCGCGCCACACTGCGAGGCTCCATCCTGCACCTGACCAGGAGGTGGGGATGGGACCCCCGAGGATTCTACTTTGCCGGCATACATCGATATACACCGTCGAGGAAGAGGAGAGGGCGATGCTGAGCTGAGAAAAGCTAGTGCAGAGGGTGGAGGCAGAAAAATGATCAGACCTCAGCAAATGGCTTGTCTTGTACCTGAGATGCAATGAGACTGGTTTCCCTCGGTTCTAAGGGAGACTCGAAAATAGGGATTCCACCATCTGAGCAGGGGTATCGGGGGCTATAGTTGCCATGGCAGAATGTACCCCAAAGAAAGAAGCTTTCCTGCTTTTCTTGCACCTTACAGAAATTGGGAAGTTAGCCAAGAATTTAGTGCCTTGGGGAGTGGCATTCTCTGTCCCATTTCTATTGGTTTTTCCCTCACGTCGTCTCTGTCACCCGCTTAAGGGGTTTATATACCTTTTAGAAAACTTTATCTTTCGTGGGCTCCTCCTTCCCCAATTTTGTGGCTGTGTGGGCATTTCTATAAAAGTTGCTCCATTAGTTCTTGGCAAAGAAAATAATCTTCTGTTGTATCGTTGTTTCCGTGGGGAAATCAGTCAATATATCAATTCCACTCACATCATCTTTCCCAGGAATGAAGGTTCCTTATTAAGAATGTCCTTCCCCTAAAAGGTATCAGTGAGTCTTATTTCAGTAATGACTTTTTTTTTAAACCTGTAGTCTGGATTTTCAGAACTACAAGCCTATGGCGTACCTTATTCTGATGACTTTGGTGAATTAGCTGTTCAAGGTTTGTAGAGTATTATTAAGTTCTTACTTCCTGCACCGATAGCATCTGAATACAAATGGAAAGAGTTAAAAATCCCCTGAAATGATTCAGCTTATTCATCGAGAATACTGGATGAAGTGGGTTCATGGCTCTGCATTTCTCCAGCACTATCCAGTGTAGGCGGGATTTCAGAATGTTCCTGACACAATGGGTACCAACACTAGGTCAGGAGTAGAGTACAGCAAGCAAAACTCCAGAAGGTGACCCTGCTCAGGTTGGGCCTCTCTTCTGGTCTGTCCCCTAGACCTCGAGGATGTGTTGACAAGTCAAAAACACTGGATGCTTCTATTCACAGTGTGATAGAGTGCTGTCAGCGTGTTTTGGGGATCTTCGATCCATGGATGGACTCCTGTGTTCATTCGTTGGCTCAGCAAGCATTATTAAGCATCCCAAATTTCATAAAAGAAAATCTTCTTTTATTATTTCTTCTACAACTTTATCTTTCGGAATGGGGTTCTGTGTTTTCTGGTTAAGGGCAGCCAGTGGTTTCTGCCATTTTTACCCTTGCGCCTTATTTGTTGAGTAGATCTTTCCTTTACTGAACAGAATGGATGAGATGGCATCAAACCAATTCCTTCTCAGCAACCTCTTCTCTTGACATTGGTTGGAGGGTCGCTATGACCACGGTTCTGGGCAGTTAGTGTGGTTTGGGACAGAAATGGAATGCTGGTTTAGACGGTGCCTTAGGGAGGACTGGACAAGCTGAGGCACGTAGCTCACTTAGGTCCCATACCTAAGACCCAGCAAGTCCTTACCCAGCCCTTTATAAGATCCCCCAAATGCCCTTCTTTTTGTATCTGTGTAGATGCCTTTATTTCAGCAACAAGCGAGAGTCCTCACAGAGGCCTGAATGTCGGGCACCGGCTTTTGTTCCCATAGGACCTTTCTTCCCCATAACTCGGACACTTTTATAAAGTTGCCTTCAGTGCGGGGTGGGGTGGGACAGCTGCCTGGTGGTTCAGCGGGAGAGCAAAGAGCTCACTCTGCTGTCCCTCCCCTGCCCGAGGGAGAATTTTCCTCACACTCCCATCTCTAAAGCCCTGTCCTGCTGGCCTCTGCCATGTGGGAGCAGAGAGAAGGGTCTCAGTTTCTGGATTCGCCACTTCTACTTTGGCTTCCCAGCCCTCCAGTGGTCGTGGTAGGACCCACTGTTGGGAAGAAGTTCTCAATACTCAACACGCAACCCAACACAGGTGTCTTGCAAGGCGGCTGTCCTCAGAGAAAGCCAGGTGAGTTGGCGTTCAAGATTTTGTTCAAGAGGGATGTTTTTCCTTCGGGGATTGGGAGGTGGGTGCAAAAGAAAACCAGGGAGGGCTTCCAAGGTCTTTATGCTTCAAAGCTCGTGCCTTCCATGGCCATCCATTTGGAGTCCTGTTTGTTATGACCGTTTCCTGCCAGTTCTCATTTCTGGTTCATTTTCTTCCGTGGAAGGTGCTGGAGCAAGGTTCTCATTGGTGCCTTAGGGGGTGTGAAGTTCTTCTTCCGTCTTCTGAGCACCGTCCGGAGGAGGGTTGATATTGGCGTCCCTCTGAGTGGCTCGGCACCACTCCACGAGACCCCCAGCGTAGACTGGAGCACGGATGTTTCCACGGCTGTCATGCTATGTGGCCTTCTCGGTGGCCTCTGGAGAGTTTTCTCTTGGGTTCGGTTTCCCAGGTTTGGTAAAAGCTTTCAGACGGTTCCATTTGTCGACTCTGACATGTCTGCTTTTTGATGTCGGATCCGTCTTCAACACAGCGTAAAATGTTGCTCCTTGCTTTCCCCCAACCCTCCGCACAGACGCCCACGTCTGCCAGCCCGCTGGCCAGGCCATCCTGCTTCCGGCTCTGCCGTCGTGGGGCGAGACAAGTTTCTGCTTCCTTCTTCCTTCAGAAGACTGTCCCCTTGGTTCCTGTTTCCTATAACCAGATCATGGGTGGTGGTTCAGGGTTCGGCAGGGGCATCTAGAACCTTGTAGGCTCCCGAAGGGCAGACCTGGGGGCTGGAGCAGGGAGAGGGGCCTCTCCGATCCTGCTCAAGCTCACGGTGCGTGAGGGCAGAACACGCCTGGATATCTGGGGGCCCAGGATCGACCATAGGCGACCGACGGCACCCCCAAATCACAGCCAGCTTGTCCCCACCTCCCAGTTTCTTCCTGAAATGGAGACTGCTTGTCTTTGCCTGCACAGTTAATCACGTACAGGCGCCCTACTGTGAACTATGTCCACAGCTATTCTGTACAAAAGTTCTGTATTTTCCTGCCTCCTCTCTGAATTCCAGTTTCCCGAGCCTGCCTTTGGCCCGCAACGTCAAGGCGAAATACAGCAATTCTAAAGGAACTGGACTTGCCCGTATTGGATTTAGGGTCATAAAGAAACATCTTGCGAACACCCCAGCCTCTCCTCTTGTGTCAGCATGTCTGTCTGCACGGGGCAGATGAAGTGACTCATCACCCTGACATGGGGTTGCCGCGGCCACAGGACGATTTGCAACCAATGAGGGACACCAGTTTCGTGGCCGGTTGCCGTAACTGCCCCTTTCGAAAACAGGAGCCTCGGAATGGCTTGCTCCCGGGCCGGTTTGTGGACAGCTGTGCGAGGCTGATCTCTGGCTCACTGTCTTTTTTTGAGCGAAAGGGTCAGGGTCAGGGAATCCTGAAACAGTATAGGTCCCTCCTTCTCCTTTCTCAGGGGCGAGGGTGGGGAGGGAGTTACAATATTTGCCAAAAAAAGCACACGGCCCAGAAATGACTTCCTTATAATAAAGCCAGGGCGTGAGCCTCAGTCTTGGCCAGCCTGTTTGGTGTTTCTCCTTGTCTGGAGAGAAGCTTGCCCTTGGCCTTAAGCCACAGGCCTTCCCTGTTGCGTGGGTCAGGCCAGGGCATGGCGTACAGTCTGAGGGACTAGCGATGGGGAAGTGGGGGAAGGTAAAGCTTCCAGATAATTCTGTAATGTCCGAAGCCCCCCAGTCTCCCCAGTTAAATTGCGAACCTCTACAGGTCAGGACGGCGTGTCTTGGCTCGCTGACAAAGAACTTTAAAATGGGACAGTTTACTCCCTGTGATCTAGGAACCCCTGAACTTGTGAGGAACTCACTAGAACTGCAAGGAAATACAAAGTAAAATCAAATTCTTACAACTGGGGTAATTACCTTCCTGAGCGTAGTTCCGGTAATATTTTGTCATTTTGATAAACTCTGTATGTTTGTGTGTGTGTGTGTATATATATATATGTACATATGTATATTGGACTCTGACTGATCTTCTTGCTTCCGAAGCTTAAAGCTAACCTTTCCTAATTTATCCCTGATGGGATTTTGTGTCTCCCCGTTGATTCTTTTGTCTCCTCTCGCCAATGCCAAATGATAGTCTGGTTTGAGCCCAAAGCTTGTGAAACCTTCGGTTTCTGTTTAGTCATGCGGGCCTCCCTTCAGATCTCAGTGGGAAAACAGGGCGAGTGGAGGAAAATTAGCCGACTGATGTGGCTCCGGTTTCTTTTCAACTGCAGAGATAGAGGACAAAGTTTACTAAATTTGCATTTAAATAAAAATACCATCCCATGACACCACCGATCTGGCCTGGGGTCCCGTAGGTCATGCGGTCACCTGTCTCCTTTACAAGAGGTTGTGTTTTGTGCTGGGAGCTGTTCCTGTGTTTACTCTTCTTGTTGAAATGCAAGAGTCATTCGGGGATAATCCATTATTCCATCAGGCACAACAGCGACAGGAGAAGCTGATTACCTAATGCCCAGAAATGGCTCCGACTTGGTACTCTCGGTTGCTATTTTTCAGTGTACCGGACGGTTTTGTTTTTAATTTTTTTTTTAGCTTTTTTATTTTATTTTTGAGAGACATAGAGACAGAGTAGGAGCAGGGGAAGGGCAGAGAGAGAGGGAGACACAGAATCTGAAGCAGGCTCCAGGCTCTGAGCCATCAGCACAGAGCCCGACGCGGGGCTCGAACTCACAGACCGTGAGATCATGACCTGAGCTGAAGTCGGCCGCTCAACCGACTGAGCCACCCAGGTGCACCCCGGATGTTTTTTTTTTTTTAAATCATTTAAATATAGTTGACATACGATGTTATATTAGTTTCAGGTGTACAACATAGTGATTCGACAAGTCTGTACATTATGCGGGGCTCACCACGGTCAGTGTGCTCCCCGTCGGTCCCCACGCCTTATTACGGTATTACTGACTGTATTCTTTATGCTGTACTTCTCATCTCTCTGACGTATTTATTTGATAACTGGAAGTTCGTATCTCTTAATCGCCTTCACCTATTTTGCCCACTAGTTCTCCATATGTAAAAGTCTGGTTTTGTATGTTTGTTCTTTCAGTTGTTTTGTTTTTTAGATCTCAGACATCAGTGAAATCGGGCGGCATCTCTCTTTCTCTAACTTATTTCACCCAGCGTAATACCCTCTAGGTCCATCCATGTTGTTGCAGATGGCAAGATCTCATTCTTTTATGGCTGAGTAATATTCCATTACAGTATGTATTCCTGAATATTCTATTTTTTATATTTATTTTATGTATATTCTTTACATATTTATATATTAATAATATATATTATTCTTTATATATTATTCTTGGAATAAATTCTTGCATATCTTGAATAACTCTAACTGTGTAGTATAGCTGTAGCTGTAGTAATTACTATGGCTTCTCAAAAGTGCCTCGAACCTTCTGGAAGGAGATCTGACAAGCATAACTTTATAAAGGGACACTTAATAAAACGAGACAGGAGCATTGACCTGGTTTCGCCTCTTGAGCAAACGCTTGTAAGGAGGTGTGGAAAGGGTCGTCAGAGGGGACACTGTCGTGCTGTGTGTGAGGAAACGGACAGCGTCCGTTTGTGGGAAGGTTAGCGGCTGCTGGGGCAGGTGCCCTCCTGGGGAAGAGTAGAGTAACCACTACCACTTACCGTAACAGACTGTGGCTTTTTTCTAGATGATTCTCTGAGATTTAGGCTTTTGTGGAAAGCTGGTGCGGGCATTTTTAGCCAGGGGAACTCTTCCGGACCTCGCAAATCATGCTGCGCAGGTGATCCTTTGCCTTCTGAAAGAGTAACCACAGAGCTTCTGATTTCTGCCGTCTTTTATTTTTTTTATTTAAAAATTTTGTTTCTAATGTGCATTTTATTTTGAGAGAGAGACAGACGGAGAGCACGAGTGGGGGAAGGGCAGAGAGAGAGGGGGAGAGAGAGTATTCCAAGCAGGCTCCACACCGTCAGCACAGAGCCCGAGGCAGGGGCTTGATCTCACGAACCGTGAGATCATGACCTGAGCGCAAACCAAGTGTCGAATGTTTAGCTGACCGAGCCACCCTGACGCCCCTGCCATCTTTGAAATGTTAAAAGGATAGCATCCTAAAATCCACATTCATCCTGAACTCTGTCTCACAAGAATTCGCTCAATAGCCCTTAAGATACTTCTGATTAATTGGCTAGTTCAGTCCGAACAAAAATATGATAGAATGCCTCCTCCCCTTCTCTGCCCCGATTAATAGACCTTTCATTTGTTGGTCATTGAAACCAACTGGTGTCTCAGAGGTGCTAGACTTTCTTCTCTGTGAATAGTTCTAGGCCTTTGGTTTCCTTAAAACTTACAGACATTACAAAGAAAACTAAAGCGAAAGCACGTACGTTTTTTGTTTTTTCAGGAAGCTGCGTGTCTCTAAAGACTTGTGCAAAAGAGCTATAGAAATCTGAGCCAATCGCGAAAACCCGAATAGGGACACTTCTAGAGAGAGTTAGAATTTCTTTTTTTCATTCTGCTGTCTTCCCCACTGCACTGCCTCCCTCCTCTCTGCATCGTTCTTCAGTGAGAATCGAGAAATACTTTACGAATCACAAGTTGTTATTTTCCTAACGTGTCCACGCAGTTCAGCTGCCGGTCTCAAGTCAGGGTGCCTGTTTTGAAGCCATATGGAGCAGCTCCCGACTGCGTCCGGGACCTGGTGGCTGCAGTGCCTGGGACAGAAAGACGGTGCCCTCTTCGGTGGTTTTAACGTGGGGTCTAAGAGGGAGCTCGGGGAGGGAGACCAGTGCATCCTAGTTTATCTGGGACTTTACTGTTTGTTTTTTTAAATAATTTTTAAAAATGTTTTATTTATTTATTTATTTATTTATTTATTTATTTATTTATTTATTTGAGAGAGAGAGAGCATAAGCAGGGGAAGGGCAGAGAGGGTGGGGGACAGAGGATCTGAAGTGGGCCCCAGGCTCTGTGCTGACAGGCTGACCGCAGCGAGTCCAGTGTGGGGCTCGAACTCACGAACCACGAGATCCTGCCTAAGCTGAAGTTGGATACTCAACTGACTGAACAGCCTAGGTGCCCCAGGACTTTGCCTGTTTTAAAATAAAAAATCCAGGTCGCTGGAAAACCCTGAGTGTCTGGCAGATCGGGGAAGGTTAGGGCCCCTGCAGGAGCTAAAAACTAGCCTGCGACGTTTTCCGTCAGAACCTAGTTAGGGGTGGATGGGGTAAAAAGTGAAGGCAGACCTTCTGAATGTGCATCTCAAGGCCACTAGGGGGCGCCATCAGCCTCCCGAAGTTGTTCCGCAGCATGATGCTATAAGGGCCTTTTGAAAAGGCAGGTTCCAAGAACAAACTGAGGGGAGAGGGGGGTGTAGGAGAGAGGAGAGCGGGTGACGGGCACAGAGGAGGGCACCTGTTGGGATGAGCACTGGGTGTTATATGGAAACCAATTTGAAAATACATTATTTAAAAAAACAAAAATAATAATAATAAATTAAAAAAAGAAAGAAAGAAAAGACAGATTCTAATATCTGACGCGGGTCTCAAACTCATGACCTGAGCCACAGTCAGCTGCTCAACTGTGCCCGGGTGCCCTCGGGGCAGGCATGTTTGATAGCCCTAGCCCAGCTCCACTTTCTGTGGCAACCACAGTTTGTCCTTTGCACTTGCTTCTAATACGCATTTTCTTATTATTATGGATTTCCCCAAGCCATCCCCAATCTCTACTGAAAAGAGTTGGGGTCAAACTAACAGACAGACCCTTACCCTGAGGAAGGACTTTGCAGGAGCTCCATTTAAACATAGGTCAGCGTCCGGAATGGGATGAAGAGGTTGGACTCTGGCCAACTGCAGGGTTCGGATCTGGCTGTGTGACCTTGGGCAAGTTACTCTACCTCTCTATGTCTTAGTTTTCTCACCTGTAAATGGAGATAGTAATAGGACGCACGTCTCAATAGGTTTG
Organism: Paguma larvata; assembly: GCA_030068075.1. Classification (NCBI taxonomy): domain Eukaryota; kingdom Metazoa; phylum Chordata; class Mammalia; order Carnivora; family Viverridae; genus Paguma; species Paguma larvata. The sequence continues at coordinate 142,729,291 of CM057824.1, forward strand.
CTGTCAGGATTGAGTTCATAGGAGTAAGTGTCCCGAACCGGGAATGCTGGAGTGTGTATGTTAGTGGGTACCATCGGCATCATCGTTTTACAGCGCAGCCATTCTGTCTGTAATGACGCTTGTAAAAGATTTGGAATCCGTGATCTCCTAAGGACTCGGGTGAGTTATTTTGAGAAGGTGCATTTAATTACGTGTCGTCTTTTCCGATGGAGAGGTGAGCGAGAACCTCTAACGTAGCGCTTCCTCATCAGGACGGGTCCGTCAGCGCCAAACCCGGCGAGGCAGACACTCCAGAGTGGGGACTTTGTCCCCAGCGGCTTCTGAGTTAGGGGATCCTGGGAAGATTTTCCTACTTCACGGAGGTTCTTACTTTTCCGTTTAATCCCAGGGGTAACCTGGAGGATCAGAGAGAAATTGTGGCCTTTGTTGAGAGCGAAGAAGGGATTTACGAATGAGGAGGTGCCGGTTTCTGGCCCGTTTCTGTGGCGCCGTTCGATCTAGAATGCCCATCTCACCCGGAGGGGGGCCGTCCTGGGGCAGGTCTGCCACGCGAACCCCACCACTGAGTTTTAACCTCGGCTCTTTCCCGAAGGTACCCTAACGGCTGGGAGGGGGACGGCTGCCCCTGTGTTAGCTGGCCCTGCCGAACTCGGCTGAGTTTGCCAGGTTCGTGGTGATTCTCCCCTCCTCCCCCCACCCCTGCGGCCTCAGCCCCTGTTTCTCTGTTCACTCTTTCGGGGACCTGATAGTTGCAGGCGTTCAAGGTCTCAGCTACCTGATCTGATCGGTTGATGGCATCAGCCTATGCTGATGTTCTGGTTCGGGAGGAGCAGAGCCCTGCTTCCTGATAATCTATGAGGACATCTGTAATGTTGTTCCACCCCCCCAAAAATAAGGCTCTCATCTGGGCACCCCGTGTGGTGACCTCCAGCCTGCCTAGAGCTTGGAGGCAGGGAGTGGTGGTGCTGAACTTCCGGTTTTAAAATCAGGTCCTGGGCACACCGAGGTGGGTTTGTGACCCAGAGGTGGTCATTGTGGGTGAGTGGGGAAGGGAGCCCCAAGACACGCAGGCTGCGGGGAGATGGCTGAGGACAGAGGAGGCTGGCCCCACTGCTGGCCCTGCGGTGGGTGTTCTCGGGGAGGAGGTGTGGGGGCCCGTCTTTAAAGGAACTGCAGGTGATGAGGAGTTTGCTAGAACTTCGGAGGACAGTGGCCGTTTGCCCCACCATGGGCGGTTTTTTTTTTTAATGTTGATATTTGAGAGAGAGAGAGAGAGAGCGAGCTTGGGGGAGGGGCAGGAGAGAGGGGGACAGAATCCAAAGCGGGCTCGGTGCTGGCGGCAGAGGCGAGTTTTTATGAAATGCCTTCCGCAGGCCTGGCTCTGTGCCGCGGACGCTGTCGGGGGGACGGGGGGGGGGGGGTAGAAGAACGTGACCAGTGCTGCCGACACTGCGAGGGAGCAGTCAGCCGCCTGCTGTGCTCGGAAGGCTGTCAGGGTCCGAAGGAGTGGAACCCACAGGCCACAATCGGTAAACAGTCTGGAACTCAGCCAGGCAGAGCTGCACTCCACTGTGAGCGGAATTCAGCAAAGGGCCAAAGAAATCCCCCCAGAGAGTCACAGAAAGGGAGTCCCTGCCTGTGGGGAGGCAGGAGTTAGACGGTAGCCAGGTGGACAAAAGGTATCGTGGGGCGTGACATGGGATGATTGAGAACATGGCAGTTGGGCCGGAGAGAGGACAGCGTCGGCGGAGAGTAATTAGCTTGACTGGTCTGCTGGACGGTGGCGAGTGTCAACCGGGAGCGCAAAATGGTCAGTCGTTTCACCCGTAAAATGGGTGTATTCGGGAACGGCAGAGGGATGGCCGATTTGGGACTCGCAAGCTGTGGCAAAGCTGCAGGTAAGTCCAGACAACAAAAGAAGGGAATGTTACTTTAGAGAGAAAAAGGAGGGACTTGGGAGGGACTGCTTTGAGTGACGTTCTGTTGGAGGAAAGGGAGAGTTCCGGGTGGTGATGGTTTCTCGTTGGCTGAGCTGTGGCAGCCTCTCCGTGGCTGGGCTCTTGCCGGGTGAAGAGAAAGTCTTCTCTCCTCCTGCTGAGGTAGGAAAAGCTGGTTCTTCCCGTGGGAAGGGGCAGGGGCTGCGTCTTTCTGTTGGGTCTGCCGTGGAGTTGGTCGGGCATGAGAATTTTTTTTTTAAGTTTATTTTGAGAGGGGCAGAGAGAGAGAGAGAGAGGGAGAGAGAGAATCGCAAGCAGGCTCCACACTGTCGGCGCAGAGCCCGATGTGGGGCTCGAACTCATGAACCTTGAGATCATGACCTGAGCTTAAATCAAGAGTCGACGCTTAACGGACTGAGCCAACCAGGCTCCCTGGCGTGAGAACTTGAAATGAGATTTCTTTTATTCGGGTTCACAAAAGGAGAAGAAGAAAGAAGGAGAGAGGGTGCGACAGATGCGTGAATGTGTCCGTTCGTCAGGCGTGGTTCTCTGTGACATCTCATCAATTGTCACCCGACCCGAAGGGGTAGGTACTCTGATCCTTAGGTTGTAGGTGAGGGACAAGCTGCAGGAGGTGAGGTACTTTGCCTCCATCAGTCTGGGGGGAGAGCAATGCAATATAGATTTGCATTAGAACAACATTCCAGCCGCATGATCTAAGACCCAAGGAAAATGGGATCCTATCTGGGTGGTTCTGGAGATAGAGAAGATCAGAGGGGCTGGGTTCCTGAGGCTGAGAGACCAACAGGAGGCTCCCGCAGGAATTTGGGTGCGAGGCTCTGAGACCAAGGCAGGAGCGATTGCGAAGGAGGAGCCATCGCTGTGCTGGGGGGGACGGACTGGTGTTCAGATAAAGGGCAGAAAAGACTCTGGTTTCCATCTTGAAGACCAAGAAGGACGACTGGATCCAGTTTGGGAGAATAAGAGAGGTCTTCGTTCACCTAATCCTGTCTGTGTCTTAGGGCAGGTTACTTAGCCTCTCTGGGCCTCAGTTTGCTCCATCTGTAAAATGGGAGTCGTTGGTTAGAAGGCATCTTACGGGAGTTTGAGAGGATTAAATCCGCTAATGGCTGTAAGTGGTTTAGAACCATTCTTAAAATCAGAGCGGGTGTTCCGTGAGTATCCGCTCTCGCCAGTTTTGAAAAAACATCTGATTTTGGAGGGCATTACCTTCAAAAACATTCCTGAGAGCGCGACGAGGAAGGGAGGGTCTCGTTTGTTTCTCTCTTACTTGGTTAGAATCACTTTTCTTCATACTCGTCTGCGGCTCTAGCGTGTGGGACCTCGAATCCTGGTGGCCCGTCTTCCACGGCGTGGAATTCACTCTCCCCCCGGTGACCGTGGACAGAAGTCGGCCGGCAGTTGCTCCGGTTTCCTTAGTGCCGCCTGCAAGAGTCAGAGAGGGGATCAGAGGCCTTTGGCGTCATTTCCAGAAAAGAGAGTTCCCTCGGGCCGGTCGGCCCTGCCGTCGTCAGTCAGGGCGAGCACAGCTCTCCAGAAGGTCTTTCCTCTGGAACTTTCCCCAAGAGGTGACTCCCCAAGACATGAATGCCAGCCCCGGGCCCTGCCCTTTTGCATTCTGGCTGGAGATGCGTTTGCTTTTGCAATTAAGAAAATGACCTCGGTCGTTAATTTTCACTTGGAATAGATGGAGGAGGCGTTCCTTTTGGAGGGAAAAATATCTGTGGCCTTTTAAGGACTGTACAGTTTGGCATGAAAATCACACTAATTGAGCCTTGTTAAAAAGTTCCCTAACTTCCATAATTGTCTCTTCTGATGGGCCCCGGTTTGGAGAGTAATAATGCCGATGCTACGGATGATAACGACAATACTAGCTGCCTTTGTCGGGTGCCCGGGAGACCCGAGGGCTTCACGCCAAAGTCCTGCGAGGCGTCGGTCTCCTTATCCCTGCTTTTAAAATGGAGAAACTGAGGCTCAGGGAGAACACGTGAATTGCCCAAGGTCACACAACCAGTAGGTGGTTTGGGGCCAGAGCTCACACCGGCCCCCCTGCTGCGAGGTCTGCGGCACTCCGCGCCCTTGACCATACTGGCTCAGAATCGAAACTTCCATTTATCAGGCCAATGGAAAGAGCGATACGGTTTTTTTCTTTTTAATCTACAAGAGTATTCAAAATCAGGAAGTCTCAGATATATTTATTTAAAAAAATTTTTTTTCAATATTTATTTTTGAGAGAGAGAGAAAGAGACCGAGCAGGGGAGGGGCAGAGAGAGAGGGAGACACAGAATCTGAAGCAGGCTCCAGGCTCTGAGCTGTCAGCACAGAGGCCAGTGCAGGGCTCGAACCCACGCACCGTGAGATCACGACCTGAGCCGAAGTCAGACAGTTAACTGACTGAGTCACGCAGGTGCCCCTCAGGTCAGTTTAAATGTCACATTTTAAGTCAAACCGTTAGATCGAGGGGTTTGGGGAAGATTTTATAGCGTAGCTCAGGCCCTCCCTCTCTCTGACCCCCTCACTTCCTCTCCCCCCACCTCCCCGCCTCCAGCCCCCTTCTGTTCTCTTCCGTCCCCTTAGCTCCATGGGTAATGTCATAGTAGGAAGAATTTGGGGCTTCTGGAAGGGAAAAGTTCAGGGAGGTTGGCCCAGAAAAAAGTGAGCAGGAGGGGCTAGGAGGCAATTTTTTGAACTAATCAGGATCCGGGTATATGGGGGCCGCTGGACTGTGTGTCAGGAACTCCGACAGGGCCTATGGGAATGACGATGGGGCCCCGACTACAGACACCCCCCGTTTTGAGAGTTAGAATGATCCTACCCGCCCCTTTCCACATGGGAGCCGGAAGCAGGAAAAGACCCAGTGGGCACGCCTGACTTGTCCCACTTTCCACAAGGCTTTCTCCCTGGCAGGGGACAGTCTCCCCAGCCCTGACCTCCAAATGGAGGGCGTCGGTGCAGGCAGGGCGGGTGCAGGCTGGGAGGCACCGGGAGCACTCACCCCCTCCCACGTCTCTCCATTACCAGCACCGGGGCGTCCACGTGCCGGTGGTCGGTAACGGTCAGGCCCTCAGGTCCCGTGAGGGGTGTTCCTCAGATCCCAGAGTCAGGTGTATGTGCGGGAACCTACGTGTGCCGAGGGTGGGGGGAGCCCCCGCCTCTGTGGAAAAGTCCAGAGGAGACACACAGAGCCTGAGGAGGCCTGAGCACGCAGCCCGAAGGCTAAGGCCTCTGTGCTCAGCCTTGCCCTATACGTCCGACGGCCGCTTCCCAAGTGTGCGAGGCCATCATGCTTCCGCCAAAGGACACAGGAGGCATTCGGGGAAGTTCGTAGGTGGGACTTGAGGCTCTGGCTCTTTCTCTCTGGCGGTGCCGTGTCTGTCCAGCCTTCCACTGGGGCCAGCTGCCCACGAAGGAGAGTCCGGGCCCATCCCTTCCACCACACGGTTCTTCTCGGAGGAGAAGGTGGCTGCCCACGGCCACCTCCTCTGCTCAGCTACTGTCTGTGTTCAGCCTAAGATCCTCCAGAACGCCGGAGACAGAACAGCCCGTCACTACTCACTGCTTTTCCCCAGATCCCTGTGACGGAGCCCAATGAGCTGTTCACCCCCCAGTCCCTCCTGGTTTCCTGCAGGGACAGGTGTACCTCCCTCCACACACACACGATGCTCATCCTACCTCCTTGGTTGAAAGCCAGCTATCAGAAAAGGGACGATTAGAATATTACAGATTTATCGCCTCTTCCTTTACCTTCTCTCTGTTTGCCCCAATTGTCTTCCATGACACTTGAGTAGGGCAGGGAAAGTGCTTACTTTACAGAATGTGTTTAACGTCTAAGTGCACATAGAATTTTCTAGAAAGAAGGTAGAGTCAGGTGTGCCTAGCTGGCTCAGTCCATGGAGCACGCGACTCTTGATCGCAGGGTTGTGTGAGTTCGAGCTCCATGTTGGGCGTAGAGATTGCTTACAAATCAAATAAAATCTTAAAAAAAAAAAAAAAAAGGAAAAGCCAAGAGAATCAAGGTGGTGGGTGTGTGGCCTCCTCTGGAGGAAAGGGGAGGGCGGGCTGCTGAGGAGCCACCAACAATACCTCAAAGGGATTGTCCCCCCCCCATGTCAGGTCTGGACCAGGATGCCAGGAGTCCTTTGGTCCCTTTAAGGCAGTGGCCGGGCGGGAGTCACTTTAGGGGAAGGTGGGGCTGTGGGGGGTGCCCCTTACATGGAACCCCAGCCCAGCACCCGGAGAGGTTATTTGCTTGAAGCAAAAAGCAGTGGAAGGGAATTTGAAAAAAATGTCTCTATTCCCCACAAATTCCGAGTGTGCACAGGGTAAGTGGGAGAGGTCCTACTTTGAAGAGGCCTGAGGCCAGGATTTTCAGTGACACGCGGACCCTTCCAGCTCGGGCCCGGGGAGAGGGGCGCAGGCCGGGACCCGCAGAATGACAGAAATTCTCAAGGCTGCTGGAAGTTCTCGGCACCTGTCAGCGGCACTGACGTCTTCCTTTCGAGAGTCCCCGTCCCAGGCGCTCAGGAAAGTCGCATTTGCAAGACCGAGGTGCCCTCCTGGTTCTCCAGGTGCCTCGGTCTTCCCTGGAAACGAGACGCTCCGAATTGCTCAAACCGCTTCACCCGATTTTATCAGAAAGGCACACAGACAACAGTGTCCCCCCGGGGGCTGAGAAACCCTGCCGAGATGTTTTTGCCCGGAGTGTAATTAGCCCGAGAGAATTATCAGCAACGGAAAGTCAAACCGGGTACCGCAACGCGTCCCAATTACGGCGACCGTCAGTTACTCCCTCCTACCCCGGGAGTGTTTATCCCATCATCTCGTCTGGGTCATGAACGTGACCGAGACGAGACCCTCCCAGTGTTGCTCAACCCCGGGCTGGGGAGGTGGCCTGTCTCCGCCTTGGTTTTCGCTGGCGTGCCCCGGCACCGAAGCACATTCAAGTCATCAAGTCAGGCGGCAAGGCATCCCGGGAACTCCCACCAGGTTCCCGTGACCCCGTTGGTTGACAACAGACCGAGAGAGTGTTTCCAGAGCCGTTTGAGACGGCCACCCGCCGTAAATCTTGTATTGGCAGCTGGCTGCTTCCCTAAAACGACGGATGGCCTCCAGTTCACGAGCCGTGCTGGCTGCCGACGGTCCTGTTTGGAGGCCACATGAGGGCCAGAGTGTACTTGTGGCTCTCCTCACTGCCTTCGAAGCTCCGGACCCCGTGGCCTGCAGGCCACTGTCCCCCCACTCCCTCGGGCCACACATCTCTCGCACTTTTGCAGTTCCAGACGGGAGCCCGCTACCGAGTGTCCGTGTGTGCAGAGCCAGGTGACAGAGGCAAGTTGTACTCTCTTTTTTAAATTAAAAAAAAAAGTTTTTTTATGTTTTTATTTTATTTTTGAGAGAGAGAAAGAGAGAGACAGAGGATGAGCAGGGGAGGGGCAGAGAGAGAAGGAGACACAGAACCTGAAGCAGCTCCAGGCTCTGAGCTGTCAGCACAGAGCCCGACACGGGGCTTGAACTCCTGAACCGTGAGATCATGACCTGAGCCAAAGTTGGAGGTGACCAACTGAGCCACTTAGGCGCCCAGGTTTTACTCTTAAAGAATGTATTATTGCTCCTGATTCCTTTACTCTTCCTGAAGATGTAGCCGCCAAGATTCAGGAGGTGGCCAGAGGGACAATTTTGGGGGGAAAACGCCGGCCTGAGCTGGGGACCGTCAGAGAGACGGAGCAAGGCAGAGCCCCGGGCGATGTAATTCTTCTCCAGGTGCCGCGGCAGAAGCGGCCCGGGGCAGACAGGCCTGTCCCCGGGCTGGGAGCTCTTTGTCGAGGTGAGCCGCGTCCACGCGCCAGCGACGGCAGAGACGCCCGGGCCCGGCTGGGATTTTGCCGCCTTCAGGATGAGTTATGACAGGATCGCCCAGGTCAGAGAGACAAGGGAGAGCGAGAAAGAAGACAATTACCCCACTCCGCAGAACTTATCTTAGATTTTACTGTGCTTAGTGTAACCACTATAAAAATAAGAGGTTTAGAAGCTGCGGGCGAGTCAGGACTGGCCAAAGTATGTGGCTTTGTGTCCTTGTGATTTCACGTCCCTGCTCCCGCCCCCCATCCCGTTGGCTTGATTCTGCCCAAACCTGCAGCCGTGAGGAAAGTGCAGTGATTTAAGAGGGGTCCTTGCAGCGAGTCGCTGGGAGTTTTGTGTAACTCGGTTCTGCTCGCTCTTCTTGCGAGTGAGTGAGGGGCCGGGTTGGCCTTCAAAATGGCCTTGAGGGGGTGGGACCCTGGGGCAGAGAAGGTGGTCCAGCAGGGTGCTGTTGGGGAGTTGTAGCGACCACTCCATGGGGAAGTCCTCACTGGCCGCCTCCCCAACCCTCCAGCTCCCGAAGCTTCGGGCTCCAGCTGGGGGAGTCCCCAGCCCCTTCTCCCTCATGGCTGGACAGGCCAGCACACGCCGGAGGCGGCGGGGAGGGGAGAGTTGCTCGGGGTGGACGGGTGTGAAGCGAGTGCCCGGAGTTTCAGGGACTCTGAATTCAGTGCTCTGGGTGGGTCGATGCCTCTTTACGGGCACGGAGTCCACCTTCACGGACCCCCGACCACCAGCATGACGCCATCTTGGAAAAGCTTGTTAGAAATTCATATTTTCCTGGGCTCCAGGCAAGCCTTACTGAATCCAATTCTCTGCAATTTTTTTAATTAATATTTTTACTTAAAAAAAAACTATTAAAGTCATGCGTGCAGGAAAGTAACCCAATCTTAAGACTCTGCCACTTGAAATCAAAAAGAATGAAATCTTGCCTTTTGCAACTACGTGGATGGAACCGGAGGGTATTATGCTAAGTGAAATTACTCAGTCAGAGAAATTCAGATGTCATGTGACTTCACTCATATGTGGAATTTAAGATACAAAACAGATGAACATAAGGGAAGGGAAGCAAAAAACATAAAAACAAGGAGGAAGACAAACCATAAGAGACTCTTAAGTACAGAGAACAAACTGAGGGTGGCCGGAGGGGGCATGGGTGGGGGGATGGGCTGAATGAGCGAGGGGCATTAAGGAGGCCAGTTGTGGAGATGAGCACTGGGTGTTCTATGGAGGGGACGAATCACTGGATTCTACTCTTGAAACCATTGTGCTGACTTGGATGGAAAAAAAAAAAAAAGACTCTGCTGCTTGAATCTCCCCGTGTCGCCACCACCGAGATCAAGACGCAGGACACTTCTAGCATCAGAAAGTCTCCCGCCTATCCTTCCCAGAGAACAGTCCCCTTCCAGGGGCAACCCCTCTTCCGACTCCCATCACCTAGAGAAGCTTCCCTGTGTCTGAACTCCTCTGAGTCTGCTTGCTTTCTCTCAACACTGTGTACATGGGATTCACCCACATTGTTGCTTATAGTAATAGCTAATTTTTCCCCATTGTGATGTAGCATCGTATTGTATGAGCATACTACAACTTATCTCTATATATATTTTTTATTTTATTTTTTTAGTATGTCTGCCTTTTATATATTTATTTATTTTTAAAATTTATTTTTGAGAGAGAGAGAGAGAGAGAGCATGGGGGAGGGGCAGAGAGAGAGGGAGACACAGACTCCGAAGCAGGCTCCAGGCTCCAAGCTGTCAGCACAGAGCCCGACGTGGGACTCAAACTCACAGACCACGAGATCATGACCTGAGCCGAAGTCAGAAGCTTAACCGACTGAGCCGCCCAGGCGCCCCAGGTGTTGGCTTTTCTACCAAAGCTACTAAGAACATTCCTGTGAGCATCTCTCGTGCCCATCGGTACTCCTTTCTGTTGGGAGTAGAATCGCTGTGTCGTCGAGTTTACACTTACTTAACGTTGAGAGATGAGCGCCCAACACGTCTCCACGGTAATCGTGCCCTTTGCACTCTGAGCAGCCATGAATGGCGGTTCAGTTGCTCGGCACGCTTGTCCACACGTGGTAGCGTCAACCCTCTTCATTTTGGCCGTTCTGGGAGGTGTGCGGCCCTGTCCCGTTGTGGCTTTGCTTTGCATCGCTCTGCTGCCTCCAGTTGTTAGGGCCATTTTCCTGTGCTTAGTGGCCATTTGGGATTCATCTTTCCTAACGAGGCTGATCTCTTACTAAAAATTGGGGGTCTCTTACTCTCTTAATTTCTAGGAACATCTGGTTGTTAGCAACTCCTCCAGGTGACTTGAGCACGCCACCTCTCCAAAGGTCCAGTCTTCTTGCGTCTCTCTCTTTCTCTTTCTTCGGGTCCCAGGCCAGCGGCTCACTTCCTGCCTCGAGCCCTTCTGTGACGCGGGTTACAGACACGGTGCCTTCCCTCCACCTTCTCTTAACTGCGCATGACAGGAAGGGACCTCACGGATTGCCCGTCTGGGTGCAGTGCTTGCGGTCTGGAGGTGTGAGGGACGTGGCAAAGCCACCGTCTTGCCTTTCCAGTGGGATTTTATTAGTGCCACGAGCTTTTCAGAGATGTGTGACTTGGCGGAGAAAGACAGAAGGAGACAGAAGGGTTTCAGACCTTCCTGATTGGCCTTGCCTCCACCCCTCCATTTCCTAGGGGTCGTGTGGCCCGGTGGCTCCTGTCTCTTCTCCACCCTCCCGTGCCTCTCTTCTCTGCCGGGAGCCCACGGGGAGGAGGACATGTGTCCAGTAGGTGTCTGCCTGTGTTTGGGGGAGGCGTGTGTGGATGCGACCTGCTCTGGGTCCCCAGGGCAGAGCCGCCTCATCCTTAACACCTTCTGCGTACAAGTACTGCCCATGCTTCTGCCACCCCGTGAGCCAGAGGAGGGGCCAGAAAGGTTTTACAGGCGTCTGGGCGGGGGCGTCTGCTGGTGTGTTTCTAAGCTCGATCATCCTGGGAAGAGGTGTGTTGCTTCCGGAGAGGATCGCGAGACAGAGGGAGGGAAAGAGCACGTCTTTCCTTTGCGCCTTTGGTGACATAGGGAGTCCCCACCTGCCTGTCCTTCCCTGGGCGAACTGTGCTGCTCGGAGGCCCAGTGCGGCAGGAAGTGGTGAGCGGGCGGGAAGGAAGAAGGAAACAAATAAAATGTTCAGTGAAGCCTGTTTGTGTGCTGCTCCCCCCCCCCCAACGGAGAGGTGAGCGGCTCACAGTGAAATGGCCCGGAGAGGGTAGTTCCGGCGTAGCGACCGTTAACATGCACTTGTGATGGATTCGTGCCGTGCATTGTGGACTCTGGCACTTACAGTCGCGAGGCTCGCTCTGAAAACGATGTCTTTCCCCCCTCAGGCTGGTTACGATGGCGAGAGTATTGGGAATTGCCCGTTTTCCCAGCGCCTGTTCATGATTCTGTGGCTAAAGGGCGTGATCTTTAACGTGACCACAGTGGACCTGAAGAGGTAAGAGGGGCTCTCCGCGGTCTCGAAACCACTGGACCTGCTTCCGGCACCCGTGTTCACACGCACTCACACCCCCACGCACCCACCCACACTCACGCCCCGTGCTCACATAGTACCCACACGCGCCCTGGGCAAAACGCAGGCACAGCCACGCGCCCACCCCCTCTACACTCCTAGACCCCACGGGCCACATCATGCTGCGTCCATCCTCGTTGGGGCCTTGAGTCGGGGCTCATCAGTAATTACAGGATCCGGTCAGACGTAACCAGGGAGGAGCTGGGGGCACCATAAGGGACCTGCTTCCCAAGTTACGGGGCAGCTGAGGACCTCTCGAAAGCCCGTGTGAGAGCTCTCCTGCGATATGCTGGAGAGAGTTGGCTTTCTTGCCTCAGTGCCCAGACAAGAGCCATACACTTTCATCGTCGGTAGGACATCTCGTGAACCCACGGTCCCCCTTGGACCTCTCGAGGGTTGCTTTTCATAAACTGGGGGGGGACACACTAAGCTTCGGGAACGAACGCACACCTTGGCGGCTGCTCACAAAAGCCGCCGCCCCCCTCCCTCCCAGGAAACCCGCCGACTTGCAGAACTTGGCTCCCGGCACGAACCCTCCCTTTATGACCTTCGATGGTGAAGTCAAGACGGACGTGAATAAGATCGAGGAGTTCTTAGAGGAGAAATTAGCTCCCCCGAGGTAGGCCTCGTGACACCGGCATTCGCGACCTGGGCGTCACTCCGCCCCTTCGCAGACAATCCTGAAACTCGCGTGGCTTCGTGCGTTTGGTTTTCTGTGGCCGTGGTACCGACTTCCTTAGCTGTGCTGCGGTGTGCCGCAGAACACCCAGCGGGAGCGGAAGCCTTGAGCGATGGCGGCCTGGGTCTCTTTGCTTTGCACCTGCACTTTGGCAATTATGGTTTGACGGCAGGAAGTGGGGAGGAGGTGGGTCGATATCGCCTGGGTTGGCCATTTCTTAGGCCCGCTGCTGGGAGTGCACGTTAGCGTGTGATGTCGCGGGGCGCCGGATCTCGAAGGGAATCTTCTAGCACACCGCCTCCATGTTACTAGGGAGGGAACTGAGACCAGCCAAGTTGGTGGAGGTGCGGGTGGGTGGCTGTGTCCCAGGAGGAGAACAGCTAGTGGTTTCTCCCCACACTGTGTTGCCGCTACACCTTAAGCATAAAGAGATTAGAAAAACACTCAAGGGGGAAAGTTTTCACTTTTATATCCACCCAGAGAAAGACATGTTGCCACCCCCCATTATCTGTGATACTCCAATTTTGAATTTTTCAAGGTACCCTAAGCTGGGGACCCAACACCCTGAATCTAACTCTGCAGGAAATGACGTGTTTGCCAAATTCTCAGCCTTTATCAAAAACACCAAGAAGGATGCAAATGAGGGTGAGTGCCTGCCGGCTTCCTGTTTAATGCTTTCCACGTGGGGTGCCCCTTGGCCTCTGGCGTGGCTTCTTCTAAGATCCCGGGAATCCTGACTGATCTCTCTGGGGGTAGGGACCGGGGTCTAGAAATCAGGGAAAAGGACCTCCAACCTAGAATCTGGACATGGCTTTCAAGAGATCAAATGCTTCTTCCGGAGTTGGGAGCCCAGAAAACAGCGATTTTAGGGGAAAAGAATCACCACCGGGAATTCCTCTGCTGGACGGGAATCCGTTTCAGTGAAGCTTCTGCCACTGCTTGCCTCCTTACGGGCTGCCCATACATATTTTCGAAGAAGTGAATGAGTTCTAGAAGGAGTGGTGCTGTGTAGACAGCAGAATTGTTTCCCAGGGAGGAGTGAGTCCTTTCTTCAGGTCGTAGCAATCACACCCTTCCCTCCCAGTTCCCCTGTGCGGCCCAGCCGTGTGTCAGGAGTGAAAGCTCAACTCCTTGTTTCTCGTCTAGAGACAGGCGACACGAACGCCTAGGGCTTCTCTTAGTCAGGTTTTGCCTTTCTGTTTCAGTTTATGAGAAGAACCTGTTGAAGGCTCTGAAGAAGCTGGATGATTACTTAAACAGCCCCCTGCCTGCTGAAATAGATGCCTACAGCCCCGAGGATGTCGTCAGTTCCAGAAGGAAGTTCCTGGATGGCGACGAGCTCACGTTAGCTGACTGTAACCTCTTACCCAAGCTCCACATCATAAAGGTTTGTTGTTGCTCCTGCCATAGCTGCTGAATACACGCGTGGGGCCTTGTTTCGTTTCGGCCAGACATTGAAACAATTGAAAAGGCAGACTCTCGAATTAAAAAGTCAGCTGGTTTCTGTTTGAGGTGGTCAAATCCCAGACCTCAGATACACAGACATTCTCGGGTACTCTTGAGGTGGTCTCAAAAGGAACATCTGGGAACTTGGCTCCCACCCTTCCATCCTCACTGCTTCTCGTTTCAAGTCTTAACCCCCACGCCTAAAGGAAAGTTATGTGAAAGCAACTTGAAGGCTACATTTATTTTACTTGGCATATAATGCTCGAGGCTGGAGACAATGTGCGGAATCTGGGAGCATTGCAGTGTGAGCTCGGTTGTTGGCGACTGGCAAGGGAAACAGTTCTGTCTGGGCATGACAGAGATGTGTCTTCTCAGCTCCTAATCCTGACCCCTTACAGCTAGGGAGCAGCTCCTTGGCTGGGCCTCTGCCAGATTTGGCATCCTGTCTTCCCAGATAGTTGAACAAGAACTCAGCATCGTGGGTCATATATTTTAGGGTTTAAAGTCTCCCTAGACCAGTGGTTCTCCAACATTAGTAGGCATAAGAATTATTTGAGGAACTTTCTAGAGTTGTAAATCCCCCAGTCTAGCCTCTGGTCCACTAAATCAGAACTCCTAGGAGTGACCCGGGGATTCCAAAGTAGATGGCCCTACACTTGGACTCTGGAGTTACGGTGGCCTCTAAGTAGTGCCGCCCGCCTTCACGTCTTGTTAATTGTTATTATCATTATCACCACTGCAATGTTCTTGACCTTCAGTAGCCTCAGAGGCCCCAGGAAGGCACCTTGTTGATTAAAATCCTACCAAGTTCCAACCTAGGTCCTTGGTGTAGGATAGGGGAGATGAGCGAGAAGACACAGGGGAGTACAAGTCAAGGACCCTGTAATTTAATAACTCATGTAATTGGCATTTAGACACTTGCAAGCTAAGATTACATAATCTGTGGTGCTGATGCTCCTCTAGGCTCCCAGCTGCCCCTGGTTGCCTTTCCTTTCCTTCTTGCATTTATTCTTCCTTCCTGATTCCTTTCCCAACTCTTGCCCCATTTCTCTTCCTTCTTCTCTCTTCCCTGTTGTGCTTGAGGGATACCAACTTGAAATCCAAGCCTTAAAGATATGGCTGAGCCCTCAAGTGAATGTTCTTTTCAATAGCTTTGCCAGGTCCCCAGCATCGAAAATGTAACGAAAGCATCTCAACTCGTCCCAACCTCCTATATTAGGGAGCCATTTTCCAACAAGGTATTTACATAGTCGTGTTTTGGTTTAGTCCCTTTACTGATCATGTTGTACTCATTGCTGTGACCAGTGTAGCATCACAGCAGTACGTGGAGGTTGGGGAATGTGAGAGAAATGCTCCAACCATGAGGCACCGAGAGCGAGAAAAGAGTATTTTAAATTTCTGTAGAAGGGGTAAATTTGAGAGTAAAATAAAGCAGTCCATGGCTCCAATATTCGACCCGAGAGCAAAATCTTCAAAACCATTGAATGTTCAAAATACCAAACAGCTTAATAATCTTTCAGGATGGAATACCTTCTGAAAGGAAATGAGACTCAGTCTAAAAGGATTTATGATAAAAGATGAGAGACTAAAGGAATTTATAATTTAGTCTTCCTCCTGAAGCCCAACAGAAACAATATGAAAAATCAGAGCGAAGCTTCATCTTTCATAGAACTGGAATAGAACTGAATACCAGTTCGAAGGCTAAGAAACTTTGTCCAGTGTGAGGTGTCACTGAGCCAAGGCATGCTTCCCTATATCTCACAAAGTTAAGATTTCTCTAAAAGTAAATAGTACAATCTTTAAATGCCCAGCCCAGACTTCTTTGAGGACCAGGGCCATGAGAAGAGAAGCAGGAAACAGCCCCACACAGATCACCTTCCATCTGAGGTCTCTGGGGAGGCAGAGTTGAAGGAGGAACCATACAGAGGCGCCATCTTTGTTTTCTGCCGTCCAGCCCCTAATCTGAAGGAACAGGGAGGGGAGGTGGAGAGAAGGGATGTGCTTTTGGCTGCTGAGCAGAGAAAAGAAACAGTCCTGGAGCCGGTCAAGATACCGGTCGAAATTGCATGAAGAGGCACAAAGGACAAACATGCTCAGCGATTTCCCAGATGTACATAATCACAAGCCAGAGAACAGGAAAGGAAGAAAAGAAAAGATGGAAGGAAAACTTAATTTGAACTAAAAGATGATCTGAACCTTCAGTTTCAACAACATACCATGATTGGAGAAATACGGTCCAGAATAATCAACACACGATGACATACCTGATAAATTACTGAACTCTGGGGATCAAATAGACACTCTGGGTGTCCAGACAGGAAGAATAATAATAGCAGTAATATTAGTAATAAAGAGTAAAGCCGTCTCCAGGGGGAAGAAATTTAGTCTTGTCTCCTATGTCTCAATGACCACATTAAAAACCAGAAAACAGTGGTTTAATAGTTACAGAGACTTAAAAGAAAGAATGCATGATGTAAGAATTTCCTACCCAGGTAAATTGTTTTTACCTGGACTTCTGGTCTTAATAAAATAAGGACTCCTGGGCCGTTTTTTTAAAAATACAAAGTTTCTCTATGATGAATCTAATAATGAAATGAAACTGAAAATAAGAATCCCGGAACAGAGAAGGCGGGTGGTATAAAAGGGTTCGTGATAAACACAGAACCTATTTCAATCTAAAGACAGAACTGAGACCAAACGATGTTATAGTAGCTACAGAACAGGATCAGGACATAGTAAACTTAGATGTTTTTACAACCAATGAACGAGGAACGAGGGAGAAGAAATGGGGAAAACTGTAGTTGTACTAATGTACAACTCATTTGTCATAATCAGGAGTAAATAAATGTCATCTAAACTCGACAGATCAACAAATAGAGAATCTCTGGTATTTAAAGCTACGTAGGGAAAGAGACAGAGTGCAAGTGGGGGAGGGACCGAGAGAGAGAGGGAGACTCAGAATCTGAAACAGGCTCCAGGCTCTTAGCTGTGGGCACAGAGCCTGACGCGGGGCTCAAACTCAAACTCGAACTCAAAAAAAAAAAAAAAATCCATGAAGTTATATAGTAAACCACAGGAAGAGTTAAAACGGATCATAAGCTTCTGAGTTACCAGAAAAAGAAACCTGCACAAACACATAAATAAAGACAGAAAGACAGAAAACAAAGTGTTAAATTCAGAAAATGTACCATAAAGACAAGATCACTTGTATAGGAGGCAGACCGTTAAAAAACTTGCTCAGAAATGTTAAAATTTAGGAGCGCCTGGGTGGCTCAGTCGGTGAAGCTTCTGATTCCGGGCTTTGGCTCAGGTCATGATCTCATAGTTTGTGAGACGGAAGCCCGCGTCGGGCTCTGTGCTGGCAGTGTGGAGCCTGCTTGGGATTCTCTCTCTTCCTCTCTCTGCCCCTCCCCCGTGTGTGTGTGCATGCATGCTTCCTCTCTCTCTGTCTCTCTCTCTCTCTCCAAATAAGTAAATAAACATTAAAAAATGTTAAAATTAAAAAACGGGCAACGATAAACCAGGAATAATAAATAAAATAATACATAAAAGGAATTCTTAACATTAATATCCCTCAGGTTAAATTGAAGCAAAAGATATTAAACAGTTTAGGAGGGGTTCTGACAGTTATATGGTCTTGTTTTACTGCATCAATGGCTTCTAGCCTGCAAAATCTGCAAAGTCAGGTCCCAAACATCTAATTTGCATTAAGTCCCACACTAATTTGCATTCAGTTATCCACACATCCCAGAAACCAATGCAATAGGAGGCAACACAGCAGAACTGGCCGTTGTAGCTCTGGGTTCCTGTTTGGGGATGAATTGCATCCCCCACCCCCATCCCTGATTCATATGTTGAAATCCGAATTCCCCGGTACCTCAGAATATAACCTTATTTGGAAATGGAATCTTCAGAGATGTAATTAGTTAAGATGAGGTGGAGTAGGGTGGGACCCCTATTCAACAGGACTGGTGTCCTTATATAGAGGGAGAATGTCATGTGAGGATTGCAGTTCTACTACTGCAAGTCAAGAAACTACCAGAAGCTGGGGAGAGAAGAAAGCTTTCCCTAGAACTCCCAGAGGGAGTGTGCCCTGCTGACACCTTGATTGTGGAGTTCTGGCCTCCAGGAGTGCGAGAGAATAAGTTTCTGTTGTTCTAAGCCACCCAGGTTGTAGTACTTTGTCACAGGGGCCCCAGAAAACTGATAGAGCCCCCAACAGTATATACCTTCCTTTGTGATGAATTCCTCAATGGTGCCCCTCCAGTCAAAGGAAGCATCTCACACTGTTGTGTTTCCCATGATGCTTACACTCAGTTGCTCTGCCCTCCCATGTCCGCGAGGACAAGGATTTGAGTCCATTCATTGGCAAAGAGGTTATCTCTTCAGTGACAGAAAGATGGAAATCTGCAAGAATAATATACACAGGTATCTGGGATTTGAGGAGGTGAGGGTCAGCAAGGAGGAAAAAGAGCATTTCACAGTGATCCTGGCACAATCTAAATGGAAGATCTTCATGAATCTTTAGGCACCAAATAACACAGCAGCAGAACACACAAAGTCAAAACTGCCAGCAACACAAGAGAAGTCCACCAGAGTAGAGACCAAATTCGTGCCAGTGGATCCCAATTCACCTGGGATAAATTGGTGGGCAGGGTTGTGTGGAGCTGCTGTTTTGAGCCCAGTGCTTTCATGACCTTTCCCATCCTCAGTATGCCCCATGCAGAGTTGAAGTGCAATTTGAGGTAACCTGACTGGCTGTAGAAGAATGCATCAGGACGTGAGAAAGAGAACATATTACACTCTTCCAAAGAGTGGATTGTCTGATCTAACTGCCTACATTAGTGGGTTTTTCCTTTGCTGATTATTTCCTCTTGATTTTCAGATCGTGGCCAAGAGATACAGAGATTTTGAATTCCCTTCTGAAATGACCGGCATCTGGAGATACTTGAACAACGCTTATGCTAGGGATGAGTTCACGAATACATGTCCAGCCGACCAGGAAATTGAACATGCGTATTCAGATGTTGCAAAAAGAATGAAGTGAAGCCAGAGTGTTTTCTATCTTATTTCTCAGTGGTATGAGCTAGGCTGTGATGGGAATGTGTTCTTTGTGAGAGGTCCTTTGTTTTCCTCCCAATAGCCATAATGCCCATATTTTAATAACACCATATCATAATGAGATCCACTCAACCCAAATGTACGTGACCTTGTGACTTGTCAACTCACTTGTGTATCTGAATAATACCACTATCTATTGTGACATGTACCAGTTGTCCAGTTGACATTCATTTACTTCTTTGGCATCCACGGACACTGTAACCCGAGACATCAGGGCATGTGTTTTTGAGTTTCAAGTTTCAAAGCAAATTAGATTTGGCTTCAATTCCTCCTTCAATTGTTAAAAAAATTGTCTGTCCCCGATAGTGTTCATAATCATATACAGCTTGTTTCTCTCCTCTAAAATAGTAGTTTAAGTTTCTTCAGAATGAATATATTGTTTTTGTAGTCACATGACGATACATGCCTATTTTAATATTTTAAAGCAATGTCGGAGAGTCCAAGGAAGAAAAACCATCGCCTAAAATTTCACTCCACCTAAATAACTTCTAATACCTTGTTGGTGAAGATCTTCCCATTCCTTAGTCTCTCACGATGTTCGTACGGCATATGACTCCATTCATATGAAGTTGGTGAGGGGACATGCTAGCAATGCCTTGGCGATCATCCGTAGAGGACCAAAGACAGACAAAAAGGTTCGGCACTGCAGGGCTGCTAGAGGATGCTTGCGATCAGGTTTCACGGGTGGAGAATTCGAGTCCACAGACCTGCAAGGACCCACAGGGAGCACCGGGGACCAGGAGCCATGGGGGGGTCCCCTCTCTGCCTTGGTACCTCCTTGGTGATCCCAGCTGCCTCTGGGTCCAGGACAGGTAGAAGAGGAGAGGGTCTATCATGTGCCTTTTGTTCCAGCTTCCCTTCTGGTGCCTTCTCTTGCTCCCCCCACCCCACTCATGAGACCCCCCACTCATGAGTTGCAGCCAACAGCTGCAGCTTCGAGAATCCTCCCGCCCTGTGGTGAAGTGTGAACCAAGCATGCTTTGATTCCGTCCGAGGACCACCCTGCCTGAGACCCAGCACTGGGCTTCCTCAGCGGTGATGTGGTGTGGGGCTGGCCTGGTTCTTGTTGCTTCTCTGCCCTTTACAGTGTCATTTTGAGGTCAGGCAAGGAAAATCCATGAAGGCCACATTCGTAGTGACTACTCTTGGGGAGTTCTGGTAACTGGTCAAGTTGAAGGGGGGGAGGAAGTGGAAACTATTGACTCAAAGAGTGTTCTGGTTTATCTGTGGCTCCCCACCACCTTCTCCGGCAGTCAGGCTCTCCTCTGCAGTGAGTGTGGGCTGGGCTGCCGGGCTCCAACTGAAGGCAAAGGAGACAAAACGGAAGGTTCTGTACAGATTCTGCTCATCATGAACTCTTTGGGTTTGAGCGTTAGTGACCCGGCCATGTCCCTTTGACAGTTATACACATTTTACAGAAATCCCCTTGTTCAATTGGCTGCAGCATTTGGTTGATGCTGAAGGCTCATTTTTTAAAAAAAAAATTATGCATTTGTTCTATGGGCAGCTTATTTGGCAAGGAGTAAAATGCACTAACAGTAACTGTTCTGGGATTTAGTGAGTCATGTCCAGTAAGAGAAACAAAGTGGTTAAAACGGTGGCCGCCTTGTATTCCCTCTTCCTGAATGCTAGAGTTTCCTGCAGGGACTTGCCCACCCAGCCTCTTGCTTTCTTTATGAACTGTACATTTTTGGAAGTTGTGTCTAGCATTCACTCTTGTTCGTGTTTCACATCTGTTTTGGAGTCGGTGCTTCAAGGCTAGTTTATAACGTTATATCTAAACACCGTCAATGAATAGACCGCTATTTGTTACTAGTGCAAACTTTGTATTGTTAGATGTTAAGATGATCCATGTAAACTCTGTGTGCCTTAGAAAATAAAACGCACTATAAAAATGTTTACATGAAACCAAGATCTTTAATTTTTTTTCACTTTGCCTTCCCCACTTAGATGTAAAGAAATAAAATGAACAGAAATGGCTTCCTTTAAAACGACCAGAGCAAAGTCAAACCAGAGGTTGTTGGTAATTGAATTAGAAATAATCCGTATTTGTATTGTGGGCCACGATGACATTTGAACGGAGACTTACAGAGGTCAGAAAAGGCACGTGGGACCCGACCTTGTCCGGGTGGCTACAGCAGACGTCTTCAGACTCTTCCAGGTTTCGGTGTGGTCGTAGGAAAGTGGGTAGTCCCTGGCCAGCGCCCACCCCTCTTTCCCAACTCCGTGGCCTGGTCCCAGGCCCCTAAAAGGCTGTTCCTTTGGGGAAGGTGAGACTATTCCAGGGCTATTCGCTGGCTTGAAGTCTCTATCACAATGTGGGTTTGGAACGAAAATGCATTTGTTCTTCAAAACATAGCATACGGAAGGCAAGTATGGGCACTTGGTGAATGAATCCCCGCTTTGAGGCTGACTGAGAAGTTTCTTGAGGACATCTGCTCCCATCCCTTCCTCCTCCTCCCCTCCGTAATGGGTTCCTTGATGTACTCCCGGGTGAGTGGACAAGGACAGTGGCCATCAGAGACTGGCCAGGGATTACCCACGACTCAGCTGACCTACTGGGCTCTGTCCCCTGCCAAGCTGTCTTTCCAGCTGGTTAACGCTTGTGAATCTGAGTCAGGCTCCTTTTGAAGCCCCAACCTTCTACTACTACATACTTGACGTGCACCTGCTAGAGCCCTGGGAGGCCATTAAATCTTTTGGATTCCCTCAGGGCCCAGGATCGTCATACCAGGCGGAGGGTAATGGCCACTGCTCAGGACACTCCTTGGTTTTGTAAAAGCGTGTTCAAATAGCATTGAGGTTTTTGTTTGCTTGCTTGCTTTTCCCTTATCTGGCATTAAGTGCTAACAAGTTAAACGTGTCACTGGCCTCTTCCCTGTGAGGAGCTTGAAGCAGGGGCGATGTTTAAAAAAACCAAAAACCAAACAGCGGCAGACACAGGGTCCTAAGTCTGCCCTCGATACCTCTGACACATCTGAGTAATCAGTTCATCTCTCTGAGCCTTGCTCTTCTTATCTGGAAAATGGAAGCAAAAATCTCGCGGTCGTGTAGAAATCGGTGTGCTTAGAAGTTTCTCTGCGAAAGCTGTAACACAGCTGGCTGCGTACACATAATTTTTTCCTGTATTTGCTCTTCTTATATGGGTCATGTCAAAATGGACAGGTTTATAGGACCTCGAACTTTTCTCCAGGAGTGGAAGGCAGTTATGCCCTGACCTCCTGGTTCTCTGCAGTGAAGCACCTCCCCCCACCCCAACACACTCCTCATGGGATGGTGGCCACTAAGTGCTCAGCTAATAACCCCTTTGGTAGGTCACTGTGGACTGGTCCAGCTCTCTGTCAGATACCTTGGGAACCGGATGGGCTCCACGGTGGACTGATAGCTCCTTGGGGACTCCTCCCATCTGGCTTGGAGACACAGTTTTCAGTTGTGTGACATGTGCTTGAGGCCTGGAGACATGGAAAAGCAGATAAATCAATGTGAGTGGTGCTCCAGCCAGAGCTGGAGGTCCACCCAGGCCCCGTTGTCCTCATTCTCACCACTAGGTGGCGTTTCCTTTCATTCCCTGAAGTGGGGGGAGGGGTGTGTGGTCTCATCCCACCTTTGGCTTTAGACAAGTACCAGCTGGCTAGACCCACATCCTCCACCCCGTCCCCACCCTAGTCTGATGCCGATTTAGCTTCAGGACATCATACAAACCCAGTCCAGCCTTCCTGGGGTCATTCAAGGGCAGCCCACTTGTCAAAGGGTGGCTTTTCAGGGCCAGAGAAGCAAAGCATAAAATGCTCCTGATGGTCTCAGCCCAGCCTCCAGAATATTCACACCTAAGTTGGGCTCTATTTTCTGATGTGCTGCAGGATGTCCACGGTGGGGCTTCCACTCTGTCCTGTGGCTTTCAGTCCAACCACAGAAAGTGCTCTCAAGGATTAGAGGCTCCCAGGCAAGACTACCTCAAACACAACTCAGCCACTTCCTGTTTGTGAAATCAGGTGGGGTTGGGGTGGGCACTGCCTCGTGGGCTTCAGGAGCTAAGACCCCTTGGGCCCCTCCTTGGCCTCTTCCTCTCTAAGCCCATGAACCCGGTGCTCCCTCCTGGACCCCAACACACTGATGGCTCAGAGATGCATGAGGGTTTCATGGAAGGGGCAAATTCCTAAGTTCATGAGAAACCTGCAGTGTCTGAGATTTCCTCACCAGACCTGGCTCCCAGGCTCAGCACACCTCCCTGAGCCGCCCTGTGCTCTGCTCACAGCCTTGGGCTTGGAAGGAGGGCGGGGGTCCTGGTCGGTGGGGGCGGGCACTGTCTCACCACCATCCCATGACTGTGTCTCCACACACCTCGTTTTGGTTGCTTGCCTGCACCCAAGGATGGAGGGGCTGTGCGTCGTGCTGGTGCAAAGGGCTGGGGCAAAGTCTGACGGCCTACTTAATTGTTCCCCAATCAGTTGCCAAGCACTCAATAAATCCATCCATTGATTTCACTGTAGAAATATATCAAAAAGCAGCCAGGCAGCCTGGACATGGGTCCCACTGACTAGCCCCCAGTCCTCAGACTGCCCCCGATGACCATTTTGTGACGCACTGCTCAGCCTCGACCCTCACCGAAGCCCACCTCTTTGCTTTGCACGTTTTTGCATGCTGGAGTGCTGGCTTTTGAATGTGCTCCTAAGGAAAGGAAGGACCTCGGGCAGCCTTTCATCAGCCCCGAAGGCGACCCTGCAGAAGGTGGACCGGGAAGATTTTATCCACATCTTTCTACTCAGAAAAAATGAAAGAGCCCAAATGGAGACAGACCTTGGATTTTTCTGGAAGAGGACTCAAAGAAAGGAGAGGGGAGAGGAAGGGAAAGAAGGGGAAGGAGGAAGAGGGAGGGGCGGGGAGGGGTGAGGGACTCCCCGCAGGGGTGGAGGTGACTGTGGCTTATACCACAGGTATGTAAGTACTTTCTGGTGCCTGGGGGTCTTTCAGGAAGCCCAATGAAGTAAAGACGAAAACCGAGTTCAGCCACAGCTACAAATTGCCCGGTGTTGAGGTTTGCAAATGGCGGGTGGTGGATGCCAGCGGCACTGGACGGCCTGTAAGCTCTGGGCAGTGCCGGCTGCCAGGCCCTCTCCCGTCACGTGATATACCAGAGGCTTTGAAGTGTACACACGGGGTGGTCTTCTTAAACACGTGCGCCCACTTTCCCAACAGTGTGGACTGAAGGAAAAGAAGTAAAAGGAAAACAGAAGTTACCTTAACAAGGATTTTTGCCTCTTGACTTTAAATCTGTATGGGGCTGAGGGGTTGAGGGCTGGTCCTGTCATGGGGTTCCTGTTCCTCGTGATCTTGGCTTCTACCAAGTCTGGAGTGAAGAGGAAGGGAAAAATGGGTTAGGGAGGCATCTAGGTTTCTAAAGGAGACTGGACAGCAGGACTGGTCTTGCCTCCATCTGAATCTTTCTATTTCTATTTTATCTTATTTTATATATGTGTGTGTGTGTGTGTGTGTGTGTGTGTGTATGTATGCATGTATATGTGTGTGTGTGTTTCGTGCAGTTCAGAAATGACTCACTAGTCCTGAAAGAGAATATTGTTGGAAAGAAAATGTTAGGGTCATTTGTCAGTGCTTCGGATGTTGGACGGGCCTCTGGTGTATACTTGGGTATTTTTTGCTAGCTCAGGCAGGGGAAAGAAGAATTTGTTGTATCGAGTATGATACTGGTATATACAAAGGTTAAAAAGAAGTTAAAAAAATGTTTCTTGCTTTTATTGAATTTTTAAAATATATTTTAAAGTTTTTTATTTATTGAGAGAAAGGGAGAGAGGGGGAGAGAGAGAGAGAGAGCGAATATGAGTGGGAGAAGGGCAGAAACAGAGGGAGAGAGAGAGAATACCAAGCAGGCTCTGTGACATCAGTACAGAGCCCAATGCAGGGCTTGAACTCCTAAACTGTGAGATCATGACCTGAACCAAAACCAAGAGTCGAATGTGTGACTGACTGAGCCACTCAGGCATCCTGCTTCTTGCTTTTAAAAAATGTGTAGTTACAATAAGAAAATTGAATGGTGGCCAGAAGGATGCCCGAGAATATCTATAATGGAAACCGAATGGGCAAATGGGCACTTTGATGTTTACAGGTTGCTGAGGGGGCGCTGCCACAAACGAAGTGACAGAAGTGATAAAGCACGTTCATGTAGCACTTCATGTTTACAAAGCCTGCACAAGTGTGTGTGGTCCCATAGGCCTTGGGTGTGCATTGTGACGCAGCGAGGTGGCTGCCATCTTGCCTCATGGTGCCGGAAGAGCCTTACTTGCTTCTCTCCCATGAATGGAGGGCACGGACCACCACAGGGACCCTGTTCTGTCAACTTCAAGGCCTTGTACCATCTAGAGGGAGCGGGACATTCCAGTCAGAGAACTGGCAGCTTCCAGGTTCTCCCAGAGAACTGGCAGCTATCCCAGGAGATAGCAGCAAATGGAGGGAAGGGGATGGCTGACACTCTGTCTGCTCCAAGTGTTCACCCCAAAACTAAGCCGTTGGTCTAGATCGGTGGGTTTTCAATCCTGACTGCATATTAGCATCCCCTGGGTAGCTTTAAAAATTATCAGTGTGCAAGCCGCACCTCCGACCAGCCGAATCAGGATTTTTGGGGTTGGGTTTGGACACTGCTGTTTCCAAAATCTTCCCAGGCGATTCTCTTGTGCCATCGGTATCTGGATGTTCTTTGAGCCAGTTCCAGCATAAACTCTCTAATTTCCGGGTCTGGGTTATGAGTCCTGGTGGGGGTGGCTCAGGGAGGGGAGTGATGGAAGGGTTGCACCTACGATCTATCTCTACTCTCAGGGCAGCTGGTTGAACTAGCCATGGGCATACATATAACGTCAGTATACCAGCTTGAATAGTGTCCGCCCGGATTCAGGCACACTCTGAGTCTCGGAGCATGGAAACAGACTGTTTGGAAACAGAGTCTTTGCAGATGTAATTACTAAAATTAAGATGAGGTCTTGTTGGATTTGGGTGTCTTATTGGATCTGGATGGACCTCAAATCCAATATGTCCAGTGCTTTTAGAGGGACAGAAGACACTGAGATGTACAGACACAGAGGGAAGGGGCCACATAAAGGTGGAGGCAGAGACAGGAGCGCTGCAGCCACCAGCCCAGGCTTGTCTGCAGCCAGCAGAAGCTGGAAGAGGCAGGAAGGCCAGAGGCTAGACCCTTCAGAGGGAACAGAGGTTTTGCCAACACCTCAGTTTCAGACTTCTGGCCTCCAGAAGAACAGGAGAATACATTTCTGTTGCTGTAGGCCCCCCTATTCTGGGGTACTGTGTTCCTGCAGCCCCAGGAGGCTTTACCCAGTGAGGTCCGGATCTTGGGGTGACTGAGCCATTTCATCCTTACTTAGTTCCGGGTGATTCCAGAGCTGACAGCACAGCTAGGTTGAGGCAAGTCGGCCCAGGAGAGCTGGCTTCACAGCTCTGGAGCAAGGACAGCGAGGTGCAGACTGAGCCAGGGTCTACTTGAGGGAATTGGCGATTTAACCAACGGGCACCGCTTGGGTCATTTTGTGCTAGAGGAGAGGTGCCCAGACGGGAAATTGTTGAGAGCCCTGTGTGCTGGCCGTGCCCCTGCTGCGTCTGGCTGGGGCGGGGGCTTGGGAAAGGCAGCTAACCTTCCCGGCGCTCAGTTTCCTCATCCTTTCCAATGCAGGGATTGGACGGTAGGTAATTCCATGCAGTTTCCCGCCGCTGAGTTGTAAACCCTGAGCCAGCGAGGGGGTTTAGCGGCAGTCGTGACAGTGCTGGGAATAGCCCCTCCCGGCACGAGGAGTATCACGCTCCCCACAGCTCTTGCCCCAGGTCTGGTTTTTAAGCTCAGACCCTTTTAGCTGCCTGCGTTAGGGGTTTGGGGTGAGATGTTTTGCTTTCTGGTAGAGCCACTTGCCCCATTTAGGAATATGTCTGCCGTCTGTGACTGCACTAGCAATATCTAACCATGGTACATCTCATGTCCTGTGAAGGACGGTAGTCACCCACAGCGGGTCTAATGAGCTACCTCTTCTCTGAACGCATTCTTCGGAATCAACCGGACTTTCTACAACCCAAAGGGCCAGGCGTAGAGATCTTGGGAGGCTTTCTCAGTACCCCCTCCCCCATCCACGCAGCAGCCTGCTGTGGACATGCATCCGGACGGGGACAAGCGGGCACGGAAAATATGGACATGGAGAAGCGGTGGGGAACCGTGGGCGCATTTTCTCTCCGCAACTCTGGGGCGATGTACGGGTTTTCTCTGCGGCTGGCAAATTGCCCCAAACTTAGCGGCTTAACACAGCGCACGGTGGCTAACTCACAGGAGTCTCACGGCGTGGCGGGGCTGGGTTCTTGGCTCAGGGTCCCACAGGCTGCAGCCCAGCTGTCAGGCAGGCCGGTGATTCTTCTCTGAGGCCCGAAGCCCATTGCTAAACTTCCTGGCTGCGAGCAGACTTCAGTTCCTTGCAACGGTGAGACTGCAGCCTTCCGCTTCGAGAGACCGCCCGTCGCTGCCCACTCTGTGGTCCTCCCCCAATGTGGCCGTTTGCTCCTGCAGGCCCTGCAGAAGAACGTCTCTGCTGCTTGAGATCTCTCTGACTTCTTTTAGCTCTGACCTTTAGTCCCTCTCGAAAGAGGCTCATCCGATTAGGTCGGGCCCACCCAAGATACTCTCCTTTTAGATTAAAATTAACTGATGAAGTCAGGCCCACACAGGATAATGTCCTTCAGTAAGGTCAACTGAGCGAGGCCTCTAATGACATATGCAAAGTCCCTTCATCTTTCCACGCAATGTAACCTAATCAGACAAACGATACTCCACCTGTGTTCGCAGGTCCTGACCCCCCTTTGGGGTGGGGGCATTATACAGGGTGTGTACCCTAGGGTCTGGGGTTCCTGGGGGCTGTCTCGGGATTCTCCTGTCACTGATGACTTGGAGAACCCGGAACGGCCTTTCCGAAGGAAGTCTGCCTCGCGGTACAGAGCCCACGAGTTGAGGTCAGCCGAGTTGGCATGGCACACGTTGCGGGTGGCCCCAGGCCACACCCGAGCACTCAGTGCCTGCCGCGTGTGCTCCTGGCAGGCTTCTTCGGCATTCTGCTCCCAGTCCTTAGGCTCCAGCACCCACGGAGAGAGGGGGCGTGGCATTTCCGTGAAGTCCACGGACCTGATTTCCAGGTTCCTCTGACAAAGCGGGAGTTTGTTGACCTTTAAGACCTGGCACCAAATGGACCTATTTACTCAGGCTTTTGCCAAAGGGTGGGGAGAGAGGGCGAAGGAAGAATTCTTTGCAGTTGGTCAATACCGTGCTTTGTTATCATTTCTCTCCATGGCGCCCCGGTGGCCAAGTGTCCCATGTACAAGGCAGAAGGATTTCTCCTCCTTGGCCTTCCCTGCATTCAGCCCTGAGGCAAGTTGTAAAGATAAAAATAAGAGAGAGAGAGAGAAGGGGAGAAAGAAAGAGAGAGAGAGGGAGAGAGAGAGCGAGAGAAAGGGAGAGAGAAAGAGAGAGGGAGAAAGAAGGAAAGAAAGAGAGAGATAGAGAAAGAAAGAGAGAGAAAGAAGAAAGAAAGAAAAGAAAGAAGGAAAAGAAAGAAGGAAAGGAAATAAGGAAAGAAAGAAGGAAAAGAAAGAAAGAAACAAAGAAAGAAAGAAGGAAAGGAAAGGAAAGGAGAGGAAGAAAGAAAAACAGAAAGACCCACCACAGTTTCTCCTGTGGCAGAAAAAAACTATCGTTAGAAAGAAACAGATAGTCGGAAGGAAGTTACATGGAGTGTGGGAAAACAAAACAAAAACACCTAATCATCATCTCTCCTCTCTGAGCTTTGTTCTGTGCCAATTGTCAACGCCCGTTGGATGGTTGCACGTTGTGATGCAGGCTTATTGTCTGTTTCGCTCGGGGAGACTCCTGGCTTCTCTGTCCAAACCAGGCAAAGGACAGGCGTGGATTTGCTTTCTCCTGCTCGTGATGTAGGGTCCCCAAGAATCTTAAGCTCGTGGACTTCGGTGGAAAGCGAGCTGTCCGCCAGAGTAGGAATGCTGAGTGGGGGAGAGGAGGCAAGACCGGACCTTGGAGCTTGCGTGCACCTGCGAGTCAAGAGAGGCCTCCTGGCCCTATGGCAGGTCACCAGGGCAAACGTCAAGTGGCTGGAACGCTGGTCCTCAGGCCCCGGGGTCCTTACTGCGAAGAGAGGAATTCGGTCTATGTAATCTCCACCGTTGTTTTTCGCAGTAAAATGCTCTGATTCTGTTCCGCGTGCGGTTCTTCACGTAGCCCCGTAGCGGTGACACGACTGCCCAGCTTTCATGAGAGACCCCTGCCTCATAAGTCATGGAACCGTGGCCACCTCACGCCGGGACGCGCAAGAAGGCGGCTGGCTTTCAAGTTGGGATCGGTGTGTTTGTTTTCCCTGGGAGATGGCCTCGTGAGGGATGAGAGGCAGCCTCGTGTGGCTCTAGTTGAAAAAGGAAATGAAATTAAAAAAATAAAAAGTATCTTAACACTCTCCATCTTGTGTTTTTATGCCCTTGAGAACAAAGAAGTTTTCTTTTCTCTTTTTGTTTTAGAAGGACAAATATCAGGGCGTGCTGCTTTTGTTCTCCGCACCTACCTCGCTCACTAATGGTAAATACGATGAAAGCAGTTTCCCTGGTCAGAAATGAATACACGGTTTCAGCCACAATGCATCTTCGCAGATGAAACGATTTGTATCTTCATTAAGAAGCACATTTTCTGAGGGCTCCGGGCCTCCCTGAAGACTCGCTGGTCCTCAGGACCAGACCCCAGATGCCCCCTCCGCGAGCACGGGAGGGATTTGATTTCGCTCTGTGACGCCTTCTGGAGAGGGCTGGTTGCTAGCGAAACCCGTGTCTGCAGTGGAGGTGGGACATCTCCCCAGGAGATCTCGACAGAGGAAACGCCTCATCTCTCGGAGACATCTTCGGGTGGCCCTGTCTGGAAGCGGAAAACGGGCGAGATCATCTATCAGAGTGGCCCAGATTTCACGGACGATACTTTTCGATGAGAGAGTCTCTACTTGGTATTTCTGAGAAATCCGAAGTTCCATTTCCGTCGTTAAGGAGGAGAAAATTTTTTGTTTATGTATTTATTGTTGAGAGGGGGTAGGGCAGAGACAGAATCCAAAGCAGGCTCCACACTGTCAGCAAAGAGCTTGACACGGGACTCAATCTCGCCAACCGTGAGATCGCGACCTGAGCTGCAGTTGAGAGTTGGATGCGTCACCGACTGAGCCACCTGGGTGCCCCAAGGAGGAGAAATGTTTGAAACGCAGTGACACTCACAGATAAAATTTGAAGTGCTCCCTGTGGGGCCCCCCACCTTAGCAACACCAACGCGGGGACCTGGAAGACAACCACAGAAGGCCTGCGGTGTGTGCCTGGAGGCTGGGGGCCGGGTAGCGTGGTGCTGATCTGCCACCCCAGGAAGTTCTGTCTTTACTCACTGGAGTCAAAAGAGGTCTTCCCAGTTTGTCCCATGGAGGCTGGCCAGTCCTGGCTGTCTGGCACACCGTGTAACAACTAACAAAGGAAGTTTGCATCTAGAACCCAGAGCCTGATTCATGATTCATGCCTGAGGCTCATTTCTGTGGAATATTCCAAGTACTATCAGGAGAAAGGCAATTTCCAGCTCCCCATCCCGAGACCTCTCGGGCAGGCTGCCGTTGGTACAGCTTCATGTGTGTGTACGGCCAGGTCACACAAATGCAGATTTTAGCTCCATGTCTTCGTAAGACGCGTGGACAAGGAAGTTGAAATGGATGGAATCAACGAACAGGGGGAGGGTTTCGAATGGGTGGGAGCAGCGAGATTACTCAACACTTGAGTTTTTAATCAAGGGATCTTAGTAAAGAACAGTATAGCCTTTGTTGGGCAGAAAACTAAAAATGCAAAACAGAAGCCAGTAGAGATTTAATAAACAGAGCGATCAATAGCACGCTTTCAGGAGGACTTTGTCGCAGTGACTGTCTCAGCCCTGCTGAGAAGCGCCGCGGTGCCCGGTCTGTGTTGGTCTCTCTTGGCACTGTCTCAGGTTGGCCCACGAGTCAGTGCCGGAAAGGTTGGGTTAATTTGGGCAATTAATTATTGCAAGCAGTAGTCCCCAATATTAATGTTTTCGATGAACTTTCAAGAAGCTGAAACATGTTTTTCAGGGACAAATTGTTCTCCCTTTATAAAGTGCTTTCAGAGATGACTCGATGGGGGCGCCTGAGTGTCTCATTCGGTTAAGTGGCTGATTTCGGCTGAGGTCATGATTTCAAGGTTCGTGAGTTCGAGCCCCGTGTCGGGCTCTGTGCTGACTGCTCACCTCTCACGGTGAGAGATGAGACCGCCATTGCAGGTCAGCCTACCCTCCGACGGCAGTCCTCTTCCTACTCCCGCCCCCCACCTTGTTTAACTGGGACTTAAGATAACTGAGCAAACTGCTGTATGGCCTTGGGCAAGTCCTCTAACCTTGCTGAGTCCCAAGTTGCTCATCTGCGAGACGCTTTTGTTTTTTTTTTTAAGTATAGGAAGGTGTCTGAAAATATGGAAATCTAGGTAAAAGCAAACATTACCTGGTTATTGGGCTGGGCTTTGGAGTAGAGCAGCCTGGTGGCCAGGGAGCCGGGCCAGGAGTCAAGTCACTCTGTCAGTTGGGAGGCCTTGAACATGTGACTCTTCCCCCCTCCCCAGGCCGATAAAGGTCATGCCTGCCTTTCTGAGGCTACGAGAGGAAATGGAGGTGAAATCATACCGACTTTGTCTAAAAAACCAGTGTAACGGGAGTTGGATCACTCCAAAATATTTCTTATGTTAACTACCTAGCTCAGTGCCAGGAGCCCTCTGTCCCTAAAATCACCTCAAGAAGACTGCATGACCGGGGTGCCTGGGTGGCTCAGTTGGTTAAGCGTCCAACTTTGGCTCAGGTCATGATCTCATGGGTCATGGGTTCGGGCCCCACAATGGGTTTTGTGCTGATGTCTCGGAGAGCCTGCGTGGGATTCTCTCTGTTTCTCTCTGCCCCTTCCCCTGCTCCCTCTCTCTCTCAAAATAAATAAACTTTAAAATAAGTCAATAAAAAATGAATAAAAAAGGACTTCCTCTGAAGTCCTTTAAAAAACAAAGAAGAAGACTCCGTGACATCCTGCAAGGAGGTCCCCACTGGGTCTGGGTTGCTTTGAAGTCAGAGCGCCCACATCCAGTCTGATTCACTTCCTCTGGTTGAGAAAGCACACGAAGGGCCTTGCAAGGCCTGAACCATGTTCCAGGCTTCCTGCTTTTAGCTGTTTCCAACCTGTCGTCTAGATTGTGACCCGCCATTAAGCGTGACCACAGATCTTTAGAGAAGCCCGTCATTACACGAGATAACTCCGAGGAAAGCACTCTGGACGCTGCAAGCTGCAACACAAATGTTCCTTCCATCGATAGTTATCTGGCTAGCTGCTACTTTCTAAATTACTTTAATTGAGACACTTTCTAAAGCACCAGAGGAGAGGGGAGCAACGTCTGAGAGAAAATGTTGAAGACAAAAGAACGAAAACCCTACCTGAACTTGCTCGCTTACGGTTGAGAGCTAAGCCACACTCACCTCCCAGGGGTGGTTAGTGGAATAACACGGGCTCCCGTGGAATAACATGGGAGGAGCTCCCGTCCAGAAGGGTGTGCTGACTTTACCTGGGAAGCAAGAGTGGCAGGCTCTATGGTGGCCAGGGGATGGTCGGGGCTTGGTCCCAGAGGCTGGCAGGGCCAGAGGACAGACAGTGGCTGAAAGCTTGGATATTCTGACTCAACACTAAAGTGAAGAGTGGATATTGCATGAGATGCGTTGAGCGTCCACGGCCATCCTGTCGATGTCCTAATGTTGACATTATCATCTGAAGAGAGCCATGGGGAGCATGACTTTTAACGGCTCTGCAGGTCAATATTTTGTTTCGGGCCTTCTCTTTGAGGAGATGAAAGCAATCTTGGTCATTCTCTAACCTCGAAGGTCCCCCAAGGACTGACACCTCTTCATGTATTTTCATGGGTGAAGACCCCATCATCGATGGAGACCCCTTACTTGGTGATGCCCAAAACCAAAATAGACACCACCTTTCTGAGAATGTTTTGATGCATCTTAAAGGCAGGGGAGAACCACGTGGCTATGACATCTGGTTATTCTCTCTTGAGACCTTGGCCCTTGAGCCAACATTGGGCTCTGTGAAACCTGCCTCTGCTGCTTCCTAAGGAAACCCATCATCCTTTGGGGCCCAAAGCCCATGAGAGCCACCAAACTCAGATCAGGCTCTAATTCTATAGGAGAATCTGGTCTGGTTTTCCTCTGGGCTGGCTCTTGCTCCCTCGGGCTCCATGTCTCTGTGCTGGTTGGCCTCAGTTTCCTCACTTTTCAGTCTTTCGGG
The DNA here is from genome assembly GCA_030068075.1 of Paguma larvata. Taxonomy (NCBI): domain Eukaryota; kingdom Metazoa; phylum Chordata; class Mammalia; order Carnivora; family Viverridae; genus Paguma; species Paguma larvata. Next base: position 142,762,321 of record CM057824.1, read on the forward strand.
GGAACCCAGGGTGACTTAGGACTAAACTCTCATGAGTCCAAGAGTTGAGAGGTGGTCATTGTTTTGACTTGTGCCTTTGTTGCCTAAATTTTGTGAAGATCAGAGCATTATAAACGGCAAAAGGAAGGGTATTTTAGACCTTTTGTCTTTAGATAATTTTAGAACTAAAAGTAACAGCAATCATACAAGGAAAATTTCATTTCGGGAAGCCTGGATGGTTTAAATTACTTGCCCAGGTCCTTTGTCCACCTATGGTAGAGCTGGGACTAGGATTCAAACCCCTGAGTCATTGCTGAAGACCATACATCCAAGGCAGTGTTTCTCGGAATGTGATCCTCAGATTAGTAGCATACGAATCACTTGGGACCTTGTTAGAAATGCACATTCTTGGGGCACCTGGGTGGCTCAGTCAGTTAAACATCTGACTCAGCTTATGTCATGATCTCACGGTTTGTGGGTTCAAGTCCCGTGTTGGGCTCTGTGCTGACAACACAGAGCCTGCTTGGGATCCCCTCTCTCCCTCTCTATCTGCCCCTCTGCCACTCGTTCCCTTTCTTTAAGTTTCTAAATAAACTTAAAAACAAAAACAAAAAAAGAAACGCACAATCTGGAGGGCCTTTGCCTCAGAAGCTCTGTGATCTGTCGGTTGACAAGTCCTCTAGGGCGTTCGGATGCTTGCGAAAGTTTGAGAAGCACTTTCCGTGATATGCCAAACTAAATCTTTTTTTTTTTTTTTGTGGGGGAGGGTGTCAATTCAATACTTTTCATCATGTGCAGAAGAGTTGAGTGCTGAACAGTGATTTTTATCACATTTTCTTTTGTTCATCTATACATCGATTTTGAGTGCCGTGCCCACATTAGGCACCACATAAATCAGAAGGACATATTGGGGACGCCTGGGTGGCTCAGTCAGGTAAGCGTCTGGCTCTTGGTTTCAGCTCAGGTCGTGATCTCGTGGTTAATGGGATCGAACTCTGTGTTGGGCTCTGTGCTGACAGTGCGGAGCCTGCTTGTGACTCCCTCTCTCTCTCTCTCTGCTCCTCCCCCACTCTCTCTCTCCCTAAAATAATAATAAAAAGAAAGAAAGACACATTGGGTATAAATACTTCCTTCAAGTAGCTGATGGGGAGTCAGGGCATAGACAAAGGGAGCTTTTACACTGAAACGCGAGGCAGAATGTGATTGAATCCTTGAATCACACAGACATCCAGGGCAACAACCTGAGTTTGGGAACTTCCGGGGCTGCAGAGGTGAGGTTGAAAACGCCAGTGGGGAGAGAGAACTAGCAGTCTTATGGTAGAGATGGGCCTACCGAGCTCTGGAAACAGTGACAGTAGCCTGAGACCTGGTCAGGTGAGAGGAAAGAGCTTGTGCTGGACGTCACATGATCAAGGACCCCAAAGCGACTGAGGGGGATGGGCGCTTGGCCTCAGGTGCATTGCTCAGTGATTGACTCCGAAACCTTCTACCTGGTAGGGAGTATTTTCAGGCTCCGCTACAGTACAAGCCTCCAGCGATTTGGCATGACTCAGGCGGTTGGGAAACAGCCGCACTCCCAGGGACAGCCTGACATGTCACTGGAGAGGCCGCCCTCGGCCAAGCTGTTCCTTTTAGGAGCGAGCTTTGGGCTGGTTCTGAACTTGGAAGGCAGTCCTGCAAATAACAAGTGGACCCAGAAGGTCAAGTCACGAGTGCTGGCCTCTTCTAGGCCAGTCTTCCCTTCCAAGCACACAGCCGACCGCAGAGTCGGATTGGCTTTCAAACATCTGCGTTTTCAGATTATGGCCGCAAATTCTCGGTGGTCCATTCCCATCCCCTGGATCAGTCTGCGTACCCGCACATCTGCATGAAAATTACAGAGGTGTTCCTGACCAGGTGCCCCTAGGTCCCCGACGGCTTTCTGGATGGTCCAGGGAAAGTGTCTAGTTGAGTAGCCAGCTTCGGGGTATTTTTACTGTGTTTAAATTTTGGAAACCTAGTAATCCCTGGGTGACATGTGTCATAAATCTACTTATCAGATTGTTTTAATCAGAAAACTGTATTATCAACCGCGCTAGATAAGAGAATTTACTGCAGTTACAAGTACTCTTGTTTTTGAAGAGAACCCTAGCTAACATTGCTTTAGTACAGGCCCGGGCATCGCACTGCTGTTTTAAATTCATTATTTAGTGTCATAAGCACAGTTAGGCTACGAAGTAAGCATCCTTACCATCTCCGTCTTCCAAGGGAGCAAACCCGGTCACAGTGAGTAAGTGGCATCTCCCTTTCTCTCTCTCACACACCCACACACACACCCCATACACACCACACCCACAACACACAGACACACACCCCCGACGCACACACCATACCACACACACACACACACACACACACACACACACACACACACCATACATACACCACACACACACACCCCCCACACTCATAATCCAGGTGGGAGATGGTGTCATACCTTAGAGAAAGACAGAGATTCAAGCTAACCTGTGGTAATTGAGTTCTGACAGGCTGAGCAACTTGGGGAAGCCACTTTTAACTCTTGCCGCACGGGTTGTCTGTTCACCGACAGGCAGTCCCTTCCTCACAGGTTTGTGGTGAGGAAAAAAATGAGATAACATCTGTCAACCACCTCCTCCCCCGCCACCTCTCTTTGTTCTGCCGTCGGGTCCAGAAGGTGGGTGTCTCTGGAAGGTCGTGGACACAGGGCCAGTCTCAGGACCCCCTGATGTAACCCTCTTATCCCAACTCCAGTGGGCCGAGTCCGCCTCTAACCGTCAGAACAGAATCATCGGTCCCGGCCAGGTGACCTCGGTAAGCGGTCGGTGGGCCACGGGTTTCCATCTCACGAGGACGTGTGTGGAGAGCTCAGTGCTCTGACGGGCGGATGCCAGCGCCCCCCAAATAAAGATGTCTCGTCTTGGGGTCAGCGTGTTTGGTTACCCCAGCGCTCTTCCGCTTTGGGGAAGTCACATTGCCCTCTGCTCCCCTGCAGCCCCAGTGGCCAGTGGTTTAGGGCCCCGGGGAGGGCGGGGCCTCCACGTTTCCTCCAGCACCCAGTATGTCGGGTGCCCGCTGACGAAACCCCCTGACCTCCCGTCCCACCCACTGCCACCCTCATTCACTGAATTTCAGTGCTCGGTGAATTCGTGAAATAGGGCTTCCCGGGTGCTGTGTCTCGTCTCTCAAGGCTTCACGGAAAAGCTTTACGCCTGCCGCAGAAACGAACCTGTGTTCTCCAGCTTTCCAGAATGAGTGAGAGGCTGGAAATACTTCTTGAATTCAAAATGATCCCTGCATGAAGGCCTGTGGAATCAGAAATGTCACTGTTATGATAGTTTTGTTCTTTTTTTAACTCCTTTATCCTGGTAAAATTGACATAACATAAAAGTTACATCCCCGAGATTGTGTGGCCATCACTATTATCTGTTTCCAGAAGATTTTCATTGCTCTGAAGGGAAAACTGCGGGGCACCAGGGTGGCTCTGTTGGTTGAGCATGTGACTCTTGATTTCTGCTCAAGTCGTGATCCCAAGGTCCAGAGACCAAGCCCCGTGTCAGGCTCTGTGCTGAATGGGAGTCTGCTTACGACTCTCTCTCTCTCTCTCTCTCTCTCTGCCTGCACTCTTGCTCTCTCTAAAAAGAGAGAGAGAGAGAGACCCATGGGGTGACAGGGTGGCTCAGTCGGTTGAGCATCCAACTCTTGATTGCAGCTCATCTTGTGGTCATGGGATTAACCCCCTGTTTGGGCTCTGCCTTGGGGTGTCGAGCCTGTTTGGGATTCCCATTCCCTCTCTTTCTCTCTCTCTCCCTCTCTCTCCCTCTGCCTCTCCCCCACTCTCTCTGTCTCTAAAATAAAAAAAGAGGGGCACCTGGGTGGCTCAGTCGGTTAAGTGGCCGACTTCAGCTTAGGTCAGATCTCACAGTCTGTGGGTTCGAGCCCCACGTCGGGCTCTGTGCTGATGGCTCATCAGAGCCTGGAGCCTGCTTCAGATTCTGTGCCTCCCTCTCTCTCTGCCCTTCCCCTGCTCATGCTCTGTCTCTATGTCTCTCAGAAATAAATAAACGTTTAAAAAAAAAAAAAAAGAAAGAGAGACCCAGTGCCCATTAGGCAATCACACTCCATTTCTCCACCCCCACCCCCAGCCCCACCCCCACCCCTGGAAACCACTAGACTGCTTTCTAGCTCCATGAATTTGCCTATTTTGGATATTTTCATACAAGACAGACAAGTTTGTGAATTTAAACTTTTCAACATGCTATGCATTCACGTTTATTACAAATAGAAAAGTCTAGAAGGGCTTCTTTTCTTCCACCCCAGTCCCCATCGGTCCACATCCCCTGTCCTCTCTTCTACGCCTTTGTCGATTCGTATGTGTTCTGGAGGAATACATGCGTCCCGATACGAGCCAATATGTCGTACGTCATCACCGGTCCCCTTTATCCCGCAAAAGGTAACATTCCATACCCCGTATTATGTAGTCACATAACAAAATGTCCTAGAACTTTGTCCATATCAGCGCCCAGATAGCTTCTCGTTCCTTTGTTCGGCTGCCCAGTAGCTTGGAGGCGCCATGCTTTATTTAGCCAATTCCCTCTTGATGGACAGCTGGGTTTGTTTCCAGTTGTTTGCCCTTGCCCACGAAGCTGCAGTGACTCATCTTGTACGGGTGTCATCTCCAAAGTGTCCCTGCAGCACAAATTCTCAGAAGCCGAGCGACTGGGTCAGAGGGCAGGTGGATTTTAATTTTGTTATCTTTTGCCTAATGAGCCTCTACAGGGGTTGTGAGGATTCACTTTCCCTGGAGACCCAGGAGAGCTTCCCAGCGTCCCCCACACTGTGTCCCCAAATGTCTGTAGTTTTTCCAGCCCCAGTGTAGGTGTATAGTTTTCACCTGAATATCTATTCGTATGCTTAAGAAATAGGATGTAAAGAACAATTATTCTCTTTTTGTCTCCTTCAATTTTTTTTTTACTGTTTTTATTGATTTTTGAGAGAGAGACAGATTGTGAGCAGGGGAGGGGCAGAGAGGAAGGGAGACACAGAATCCGAAGCAGGCTCCAGGCTCTGAGCTGTGAGCACAGAGCCCGATATGGGGCTCAAACCCACGAACCACGAGATCATGACCTGAGCCGTAGTCGGATGCCTAACTGACTGAGCCACCCAGGCGCCCCTCTTTTCGTCTCTTTAAAGGAAAGCAACGCTTGCCTATTTGGCACCTCAGGTGACAACCACCAGTGCCTGCAGTCCCCTCCTCTACCTGGAAAGAACTGCCCGTGGAGGGTCTCCACTTCTCTGGGCCAGAGGTCACCTGAGACCCCTCTCTGTTACAAAGCAATTCGGTGTTTTCAGAATAGATTTCTTCTGTTTCCAACCTGAGCATGCTTCTCACATTCCCGGGCGGAGGCTGTGGAGTCCAGCCTGTCACTGTCCACTCCGCTCCCCGCCAGTCAGCTGCTCTCAGAGCACCAGGCCAGGCCGGGGCTCCAGGAGCTTACCAGAAAGCGTGGGGGAGAACGCGAATTATGCGTGGGGCGCAGAGCCGGGCTCTGGTTGAAAGGGTCCCCTTCTTGGCTCTTGTCCATCTCGGTAGAGTGTGTGTCAGGGGTCATGGCCGGTCACCCCCAGGTTTAATCCTTGGGGCCCACGTGACAGCAAATGGCAAGAATCACGGTACTCAGGCCCGTCGACTGTTTCTTTAAAAAGTTTTAAAGGTGTCTGGACAAAGTGACTCTCAAGTTGCTCTCGTCTTTGGAGAATCTTACCTCTCTCCTTAATTAGGAGTCAAAGATTCCATTGGAAACTCATACTTTTCCATTGCCGTCATGGCCTCTGTGAAATCTCTCTCAGCTTGGTGGGCACGCAGACGGTGTTTGCCCCCCGTTACGTGTCCCATCTCCTCAATGCCTGGAACTCTCTCTCTGCCCAACCCAACTCCCCCCCCACCCCACGCCCGGGCACTGCCAGTGAGAGCCGGGCGCGTGCGCACTGGTGAGCTGTCGTGTTCATCATCTGATCGTCCTGGGGGGACAGCTGATGGGCAGTTAACTTCCATCCATCATTTCAAATGCAGGGAAATAAACTCAGCCCTCAGGGAGGCCAAAGGCCGAGCGTAAGGCGAGTCTTGAGGGGGCCACGTTCTCTGGTTTAAAAGCAGTTCGGGTGACACCCTGCGTTTCCTCCCGCCACACGAGCCCCCAAGGGAGCAACCCCGTCTGCCACGCTTCTCACTGTGCCTCGATGGTCCTTATTTAAGCATCGAATTGGGAGTGGGCTGGAGGTTTTATACCGGATGACTGTGAAATGGGGACACCTCGGCTCCCTGCACGTGCGGCTAAGTGTGTCGCATGCGTCCCCTAGTCCGGAGAGCATTTCCTGTCCTTCCTCTGCTTCTTGTTCCTTAACTTTAATACCCTGAGCTCACTCTGCCATCCTCCCAAAGCTGACCCCAGTCTCCTGTTCCCAGCACAGGGCTCTGGTGACCGGGGAGGCCTTGGGAGACAATTACGGAGGGTCAAGTTCCTTCTGGTCATCATTTATTTATTTATTTATTTATTTATTTATTTTTTAAAAACATGTTTATTTACTTTTGAGAGACAGAGAGCACGATCAGGGCAGGGGTAGGGAGAGGGGAAGACAAAGCATCCGAAGCGGGTTCTTTGCCAACGGGAAGCGAGCCCGGTGTGAGGCTCGAACTCACGAACCGCGAGATCATGACCCGAGCCAAAATCGGATGCTGAACCGACTGAGTCACCCAAGTGTCCCAAGGTCCTGTTTGGTCATTTAAAGCCCAGGAGTACTTTAACCTTTCCAAAATTCAGTTACTTCATCTGTAAAATGGGCCAGCAATACCAATATCCGAGAGCAGTGGGTGAGGACTGAAGGAGACATTTGGAAAGTGCCTGGCCCCATAGAAGGCGCTTTCGGCAGCCGTGGAATGTTCCACTGATGGTGATGAGCTCATTTGCTGTTCCTCTGGAGCCACCGTGAACGTGTGCAGAGCCACGCTTGCCGTGGGCTGTTCCCAGGTGGTGACTGGGCATCATGGGGTGCTAGGACAGGTGCATTCCTGAAGGATGTGGGGTTTCTCTGTCAGACAGCTTTGGCTCAAGGACTTCCCACGGACTTGGCCGGAACTTCCTTAGAACTGTGTTATAGAGAGACTTTGTGTGTCGGCTGCCCTCTTCCTCCTTCCCAGGGTCAGACCGGCATCTGCTCTGCTGGCTCTCCCACTTCTGGATCTTTCCCTTTTCCCTCATCACTATGGCATCTATTCCCATCTCGGTCTCTGCTTCTTAGAGACCCCAAATTAGCATGACACCCGACACATTTTAGCTCCCTCTCCTCTTTGCCAAACATATAGCTCAAAGGCCACGTTTAGCCATTTCGCATCTAGAAACCATTTACGGGGATGATGATATATGCTAATTATTTATTTTAAAATTATTTTCTCTCAACCTGGTGGACCTTCCTGTCAGTACCTCTGAGACTGTGAATCCTGGGACTTCTTTGAGCATCAGCATTTGGGGGAGTTGCTTCGCATGCAGATGGACAAAATCTCAAGGTCTTCTTCTCTTGTTGACCAGGGACTAGGTATCTTAAAATGTGTCTCTTCCCTACAGGAAGGTAAGTGAGCAGTGCTCCCACCTCTGCAAGTGCTGTGCTCCCCGGAACCAGCGTCTCCCTCCACCCGAGGTCTAGAGGGAGTGGGAGGATCACCTCAGGCCTGGGAACCTCTGGGTGTGTGCGCAGAAGCGCCTCCCGTCTCTTTCTGGTCTCAGCAGGCAGTATTCCTTTCCTTCGACTTTGCCTTTTCTGATTTTTTCTAGGAATCTTAGCTCCTCGGTGCCAATAGTGGTGAGAGACGCCCTGCGACCCTTACTCTGTTCACCCCACAAATCAGCCAGGGGATCTTCGGCAGCTCAGAGTAATGAAACCATAAAAACATGGGGTGACAGCATGGAGGGGTCTTAGACATCATTAAATTGACCCACTTCATTTGCTAGAAATTAGAAATTTTCTTTCCTTTGTATTTCCCTTGACTTCCAACCAACCATCCATCCACCCACCCATTCACCTACCAATCCAACCAATCATCTATTCATCCATCAGTCCATGGATCCACCTACCAATCCATCTATCCATTCACCCATCCATCCATCCATCCATCCATCCATCCATCCATCCATCCATCTATTCATCTATCAATCCATCCATCCATCCATAAACCAGGGCAAAGCTCTGGAATTCAAAGAAGAATAAAATGTGTTGTCTCTCCATGGAGGGTCTCTCAGTCTGTCACTTGCTAGATTTCATTCTTTAAAAAGGCCCAGTTCAACCTTGTCCCTGAAATAGCTCAACTGTGTCATCCATCACTCAGCCTCTTGCAGCGGAAGCCTTACAAATTCCATCAGCGACACTTTGGCTGTGGGTGTGTAGGTCTTGAAGAACAAGATCGGCAATACATGCCTGTCCATCACTTCCCGGAGGCAGGGACTCTTATGCCCAGAGTCTAGGCAGTGGGGAGCACCCACGAAAGCGGTACCGTGTGAACACTTGGCCTACAGAGGAACAGACCAGAAAGGAGCTTCTCCCGGAGGTGGCACCGTCAGAGTTGGAACCCAGGCTGCATGGTTCTTGCCCATCTCTGAACCACGGCTCTGCTGGACCTACTGGAGGCGGGATGGAGCTTGGGAAAAGTCAACAGAGCCCATCCTGCTGGCTTGTTCCCCAGACAGCACAGCCCATGTGGGGTTCACCCCATGGTCGCCCTGCCACCTGCTGCATCCCTGTGACACGTAAGGGACACCCGAGGGCTCTGGCTCCCTGCTCCCAGCACACTCAGCGCAGGCAGCACATGCTCCCCTCCCTCTCCCCCACCATTGGGATCCCCCTGAAGGCCTCATGCCCATGTGTGTGACCCAGGAGGCCCTGGGAGGCCCCGGGCGTCCCTCCAGCTCTGGGCGTCTGTGACACATCAGTCACCGACTGTGTTCATTTGCTGGGACGGCAATAACAAAGTAGTACGAACTAGGTGTCTTAAAACAACAGGAGCGGTTGGTCTCATGATTCTGGGGGCCAGAGGTCCTAAGTCAAGGTGTCATCAAGGCTGGCTCCTTCTGCGGAAGAATCTGTCCTGGGGAATCTGTCCCGGGCTTCTGTCCTAACTTCTGCTGACAGCCAGTGATCCTCAGTGCTTCTTGGCTTGTGGTGGCTACTCTCCGGTCCCTGCCTCTGTCTTCACATGGGCTCCCTGTGTCTCCATCTCATCATGTGGGTGGCTCACATGACATTCTGTTTATAAGGACGTCTGTCATACTGGATGAGGGGCCGTCCCTACCCCAGCATTACACCATCATCACTAATTACATCAGCAACAACCCTACTTCCAAATAAGGTCACATGAGACATACCGGGGGTTAGGACGTCAGCGTGTCTTGTTTTGTGGGGGTGGGGGACACCATGTGACCGTCATGTCAGCTTTGCATAAAACTGGCCTAATGGGTGACCGTCTTATATCTTGTCTGAACTTCCTCGGGCTGGGACAGTTTGCAGAGATGTTACAAGATTCCTCTGGCTTCAAATATCCAGAAGGTGTCTCCTCTGGGCTGCGGATGATGCGCTGGATGGGGGATTGAGACACGTGACCTGTTTCACCTGTGTAGTTCCATCTGCGAAGCCAGGCTTCCTCGGGGCTGCCCTTAGGCTTCTCAGAACTTATCAAGACCACTTTTAGGGTGGGATGGAGCCTTGTTAAAAATCAGAGATTGGGGGCACCTGGGTGGCTCAGTCGGTTAAGCGTCGGACTTCAGCTCAGGTCATGATCTCACGTCTGTGAGTTCGAGCCCTGCATTGGGCTCTGTGCTGACGGCTCAGAGCCTGGAGCCTGCTTCAGATTCTGTGTCTCCCTCTCTCTCTGCCCTTCCCCTGCTCACACTCTGTCTCTCTCTCAAAAATAAATAAACGTTAAAAAAAAATCACAGATTGTTGGGGCACCTGGGTGGCTCCGTCGGTGAAAGCATCTGACTCTTGATTTTAGCTCAAGTCATGATCTCAGAGTTTGTGAGATCGAGCCCCACCTCAGGCTCTACACTGACAGCACAGAGCCTGCTTGGGATTCTCTCTCTTTCCCTCTCTCTCTGCCCCTCCCCTGCTTGTGCATGGGCTCTCTCTCAAAATAAATAAACATTAAAAAAAATCGCAGATTGTGGGGGTGAGACCTAGCAACCTGTGTGTCTTGGCAGGTGTTACAGGTTAAATTGCATCCCTCAAAAAGATGCACTGAAGCCCTAACCCTCGGGACATCAGAACGTGAGGCTGTTTGCAGGTGTAATGAGGTAAGCTGAGGTCACGCTGAGTAGAGTGGGCCTCCGATGCAATATGACCGGTGTCCTTACAAGAAGAGGAGAGACGCACACAGTAAAGACACCTGTGGGATGACACAGAGACACTCAGGGAGGAGGCCATGTGACGGCAGGCAGAGATTGCAGAGCCGAGAAAGGCCAAGGTCAGTCACTCCCAGAAGCTAGGAAGAGGCCGAGAAGGGCTGGTTCTATGCCGTCTCGGAAGGAACCAGCAGTCTCTTGTCTCCTTCCGGCGTGGGCGCTGTGGGGACACTGTGAGGTGTCTTCCTTCCAGGTTCCTGGGCCCGGCACTCTCCAGAAGAAGGAAAAGCCAAGGAGAAACAGACGGCAGGGGGTGGGAGGCACGAACTGTGTGCCAAGCATTTTATACATTCTCTCTCCGGTCCCTCACCCGGCTCTCCTGAGGCCGAGATTCCTAACCTCGTCCCCACTTTGCAGATGGGAAGTGAAGGGATTTGTCAGAAGGTTCATGGCTGGTAAGCGGCCAGGCGGGGCTTCCCACTGGCGTCTGTGGGCCTGACCTGGACGCGCCCTATGAAGTGGTTCAGCAAACGCTGTGAGCAGCGGCCCCCGAGGTGGGACCCCCAGACGCAGAAGTCGCCCTCACCTTTGCCGGCTTGGCGCTGTGGTGCAGACTTTGGTGGCGGCCGGGAGGTGGGCTCTTCTCCACCCTTCAGGGCGGCTGGGCTCTGCCTGCTGTCCCCTTCTGACCCCCTACACGTGACACCTTTCCCAAATCTCAGTCTCTCCCTGCAGACCTAAACAGCAGCCCCAACTCAGGGTGACAGGAGCGGCCCCCCGAGTGCCCTCGAGGGGACATTTGCTGCATTCAGGGCCAGCTGGTGTGTGCCCAGTGCTCTGGGACCAGTCAGACGGTCCCGACGTGCCCTGGTCCTCAAGGAAGTGCAGAGGCTGTGACTTCTGCATGCTTTTCCAGAAATGCCCCAAACTCGGGCCTCACTGTCCTACGTGAATCACACGCAGGGGCTCCTCGTAGTGACTGTGGCCTAGCAAGACTCCTCCTCGGGATACGTGGCAGGTCTTACACACACACACACACACACACACACACACACACACACACGGGTGACCAGCCTCCAGAATGACTTAGAGCCCCCGACCTTGGGGGGCCTTGGCCCTGTTCACGGGCCTTAGTTGTTGGGCAGAGTTCTCTGTTGACCTCGGTGGCGTTTGCCCCTTTGAATCTCTCTTGTCTGGTAGCCAAATCCGATTTTTCTCCAGGCCTTATCTCCAGGGAAACCTGTAAAAATGAGCTCAGGTCGGCCAGCGCGGGCCAGGGCCCTTCCCCAAAGCCCTGCTTTGAGAGCTTTCGGCCTCACTTTGCTTTCTCTTCTTGGGCGCAAGGGGAGTCAGGTCCCTGCCCCGGCCCCTAGTAGCTTCCCTTCCGTTTATCAAGAGCTCGTGGGCTCCAGACTGGCAGGCTGACCTTTGACACAGATTTCCTAATTCAGTTCTTGCAACCGTCCAGTGAGAGGAGCGCTCCGACGCTTCTCACTTGACAGATAAAAAAACAAAAACAGAAACAGAAACAAAATGGAGGCACGGAGGCGTTACGTAACTTCTCCGACGTCACTCAGCTACCAACTTTCAGAAATGGGACTCTAAGCCAGGTGTACTGGGAGCGTGTAATCAGAATTCCACACGGATTCTACGTCTACGCGTGCATGTAGGTAGGTACGTACGGGACGGGTACTGCTAGACAGATCGATAGATCGATAGATCGATACTTTCTAGACATAAAAGGTTGGGGACTCCTACAAGAGAAAGATATTATTTGTTATTGCTGTACTTTTTCCCGAATCAGTCTTTCAAAGTTACCTCCGACCCGGGCACCCAGCCTCATGTGCGCCAGCTTCTAGAGGAGGAAATAAATGCCCAGAGAAGTCAAGGGCATCGTGCAAGTTCTATGCTGAGGGGCCTTCGCGTGGCCGTGCCGTGTGCTGACCTGCCCCCGGGAACCCACTGTGGTGTGGGGCTTCATGTGGCCCGTGCCGGGGGCGGAGGGTGCCGGCGTGGGCAGTAGGGGACCAAGCGCCTCCCTTGGAAGTGAACCTGAGGCAGGGAGCCTCCGGACGCCACCTCACGTCTCCAGGACCCTGGACTTTGGACATGAGGCCTCACCTCCAGGAGCGTGTCACCTACAACCAAACGGTATCCGAGGAGGAGGCGGGGGCCTGGAGCCAAATCCCCACGTGCCCACTCCCGGGGCCTGCAGCTGGGGAGGGGGAGGGGCCGGAGCAGGGAGCCCTACCCTGGGAGGCTGGTCTGGAGCTAGACTCACGGGTTCGGGCCTGCCCCCCATCCACGTGGGCCATCCGACCTCTTCCGTCTGCTCGCCTATCACAGAGACCGTGTCACAGAATGGTTATGCGGCAAATGAGTTTCGGTGTGAAAGATACTTCGGCAGTGTCCAGATGCGGTCGTGTGCGGTGCCCCCCCGGAGGCACTGGAAGCCGACCTTTGGCCCCCTGCTCCCCGCCCCCTCCCCGTAGGACAACGCCTGCCACGGCAGTGCCGCTGCTAAGTCAGGCCCTGCGTTTGTCTTGGCTTGACTTGTTTCCATTTTCAATTGAAAATTCAGTTTGGATAGACTGCAGCCTGACTCGGTCCGCTCCCTGGGCCTCGGCCAGCCAGCTCTGAGTAACTGCAGACAGGGTGGGGTCACCGGGATTTGGTTATTGGATTTTTTCCCCCCTGCGGTTTCGGGCAGCCTCTCCATGACAGGCAGCTGCGTCGTCTTAAGACTGGACTTTCCGGGAGAGCGTTTGGGTCACTCCAGGCGTCAGCGGGAAACGGCTGCTTTTGGACGGGGTCACCGGCGCGCACCGGGAGCTGCCTCCTTCTGACCTGTAGTCTCTGAGCCCATCAAAGTCTAGGCGACACCCCGCTCCAAGAGCTGTCGCTCCATTGCTGGGCAGTGGGAATTGCCGTTTCCAGGTGAGGCCTGGACTGTCCCTTTGTGATCGTCTCTGTGCCTTCCCGGCCAGAGTCCCTTCTCCAGCCCACTGACACCTCACCCACCCAAGCTGTGGGGGAGGCAGAAGTGGGGCGCCCCTGCCAGCCATGTCCCTGCCCCAGCCACGCATCCTGCTGACCCCAACCACGGGGTCTCCTTCCCTGGCTGGGATTCGGTTAGCTGGGCTGGTGTGCCCACCCTCCGCCGCTTCCCTGCTGTCCCCAAGTGTGCTGACTGTGACCCGTCTCTCCAGGCCCCCCTCCCCCAGGAAACCACTGCAGACCACTTCCCATGATAGCGGCCCTGCCCAGATTGGGAATTCTCTGAATCCTAAACTTGAATGAGGGGTGCCTTGGTGGCTCAGTCGGGTAGGTGTGCGACTCTTGATTTCAGCTCAGGTTCATGGGTTCGAGCCCCCCGTCCGGCTCTGTGTGCTGACAGTACGGAGCCTGTTCGGGATTCTTTCTCTCTCTGTCTCTCAGCCCCTCCCCTCCTCTCTCTCCTTCTCTCTCTCTCTCTCTCTCTCTATATATATATATATATATATATATATATATATATATATATATACATATATATATATGTATAATAATAAACTGAAAAAATAAAAATAAAAAAAATTGAATGAAGAGAGCTTAGCTTGGGGCACACATTGCATGACCGTATGTTGTGAAGGGGCCTTTTATTTGTCTATTTATTTAAAAATTTTTGTCTAGGGCAAGAAGTCACTGGATATGCCAACCCCTAGGGCACTAAATCATGAGAACGCGGAGGCCAGACAGCCTTTAAGGTGTAGAGAGACGGGAGAGTCCTCAGGGGAGAATCCAGTTTACTGGCCTTCTCGTGGCTCGAGGCGCCACAGCCTCCTGAGGGGACCGGGTTAGGAGCAGCTGGGGGCCGTCCCGAAGCTCCTGCACTCTGCGTTTCGTCAGTGATGTAGGAATGACACCCTCTGCTGAGCGCCTTGTGAGGCTTTGTACCACGCTGGGCCGCCGGAGTCAGATGCAAACAGCCTCGAGAATTCTGCAAAAAGTTGCCAGACGATTTATCCATTGGCACCAAGCCTAGAATTATAATCAGATCTTGACTTCTTCAAAGCCTTCTTGCTTTGGACTTTCCAAATCGAAAATAAATATTGAGGGCAATTACCTTCCTTTACTCCTCTGATGTGCGAAGGGGAGTTTTCATCCATTAATTCAAGGAACCTGTCATTTCATTCGGAAGGTATTAGCCCATGGAATATCAACACAGTCCGTCTCGGTTTTGACTAAAAGGAGGGAAGATTTATTATGCCCCGGGTTCATATTTTCCTCTCTTTAAGAAGTCCTGGGCACGCCAGACACTCCTTTTCAGACAAAACCGGCTGTTTGCTTCCCATTACTAGGTGCATTGTTTGTGTGCCCCGTGTGCTTGCTATGCCCAGAACTTCCTCCAGGGGGCAGCAAACCACAACGCCTGCCGCGTCCCCGGGGCGGCCGCTGGGGTTGCAGAGCCGCTTCGGGACTTGTCTCCAGAGGGGGGATGATTATTGGATTACTGCTTGCCTTCTCAGGAGCTTCTCTGGGCTTGACACGAAAGCCCTTCTCCTGGAGTGAAAGCCAGAGCTTCCCCCGTCTCGTTTTTTCGAGAGCTGCAAACATGACCAGACCTATTAATTACTTAATTGAGATTCTGGGCTTTGAAGATGAAAAGTGTGTGTAAGGGGTGAGTTCTGTTGTTTCCAGACTCGCAAGCTCCTCGGGGTTGGGGGTGGGGGCTGTCCTGAGTGTCTCTTCAAGCTATCAGGTCCAATCTGCGGATCTTCTCTGGTGACACGAACCCCCCAGCCCTACCGCTACGCCTCAAGGAAGTGTCTCCTAGGTGAACCCACTTACAAACACAGCCTGCATCTCAAGCCACACCAGGCTGCCCGCAGAGTTCCAGCAAAGAGTCTGGTCACCCTCAGGTGTGTCCCTTTACCCCCCGATCTAGTCACAGGCCCCCTGTGGTGGCCGAGAATCTGCAGGGGGTGCCGGCCCATTAAGGACCCTGGTTGGCTGAGACAGATTGACAAGGATGCCCTGGTGGCTTTGTGGCCCTGCGCGGGGAGGAGAGTACCGGTCACATAAACAAGCGGCACCTCCAAGCACCAGGCCAGCTCCGCCTGGGGCGAGCAGTGTCTGCACCTGTCTTCGTGCAGGGGGTTGGGGGAACAGAGGGAAGAATGGGGAGGTCTCCAGCCCGGGGGAACAAAGTCACAGGTAATAATGGAAAGATATATTTATATCAATGCTAGAGTTTACAGAGAACTTTCACATTGATGTCATCTCCCAGGAGCCTCTGGAAGGCTCCCGTGAAGAAGCTGAGGCCAGGGGAGGACCCAGGAGGGCTTCCCGGAAAGCTCCAGCATCCCTCCCTCCCAACAACCCCCCCCCCACCCCCAGCCACGTCCTCCTTCCGGTTGGATGGGCGTGCTCAGTGGTTAGAAGGCAGGCACCCTACGACGGCTCCCTAACCTGAGATATTAGCCTTCATGTCAACAGAATTTAAAATTAATTCCTACAAAGCGGGGTCCCGGTCACACTCCGCTGCTCTTCGTGAAGCGATTCTTGCAGACGTGGAACTAGTTTTCCTTTGCATCTGAACCGAAACGCAAGGAACTAGAAAGTCTAGACTCACCATAAAAGGCCGTGAGGGGAAAGAAGGCCCCAAAGCCTGGGCGACATTTCCTCTTCCATTGGAGCAGGTGTCTCCTTCCGCCGTGTGGCTTTTCCTCCCTGGAGCCCAGGACCGAACACGGCTGGGCCAGTCGGTTTCATTTCATGTTTTGAGAGCCTGGACAGCCCCCTTAGCTGGGGCTCTTACGGCCTCCGGAGCAAGTCCTTGACTTACGCCACCCGCAAGTCCGAAAAGCCCCGAGCGCCGTGGCCCGCCTGTGGCCCGGGGCGTGGGTGTGCGGGGGAGCGCACGCAGGAAGGGGAAAAGGGGCTTCCGGTCACGAACCAGCCGTGTCGTCGGGGACGCCCTCTGGGTTACAAACCGCGGAAATGGATTCTGGCTTATCAGCTTAATCAAAATGTAATGGAGGAGGGGATTGTCCTGGAAAGAGACTGAGGTTCCACGGGCTCAGGGTGGCCGTCGATGCCATGCTGAGTTGGCCCTTCCACGCTGGGCTGTAGCTGTCACGGGGGAGGTGCCCTTCAGGTGGCCCGGCCTCAGCTCCTGGTGTCTGGGTCTTGCGGTTCCAACCTCGGGCCCTCGGCAGCCCAGGTCTGATTAGGCCAATGGGATAGAGCCAGAGGGTCAGAGCATGTGTATCTGTGTTTGTGTGTATGTGTGTGCACGTGTGTATGTGTGCATACGTATATATGTGTATATCTGTGTGTTTGTATGAGTGTCTATGTGTATGTATGTGTGTGCACGTGTATGTGTGCACACGTGTATGTGTGCGTAGTATATATGTGTATACCCGTGTGTGTCTGTGTGCACGCATGTGTGTGTATGTGTGCACATGCATGTGTGTGCACATGTGTATGTGTCTGTGTGTATGTGTGTGCATGCATGTGTGTGCATGTGTATTTATATGTGTGTGTGCATGTGTATGTGCGTGTGCATACATGTGTATGTGTGTGTGTGTGTGTGTGTGCGCGCGCACGTGATGTCAGAGAACCAGTACCATCTCCAAATTGTCCGGCGGCCATTTCGCATCATATATTTTCACGCGTCATCTTGTCCAACCCTCCCGTGGCCCTGCCGAGGGCCGCTACTTGTTTCCCACGAATCCAGTGTTAAACGGGGATTTTCTTCAGCTAACTACATATCTCTTACAAGAACAGCCTGCTTTCTTTAAGGGTTACCAGGCTTTCTGTTAATGGAGGTTTAAAAATAGAGAAAAATACCAAGAACAAAATTAACATCGCCTGTAATCCCACCAGTCAGAGAGAACAATCATCACATTTGGGTCCTATCCACCAGATAGACAGACAGACAGACAGACAGGCAGGTATACAGATGATAGATAGATGATAGATATTATACATAAAGTGTACATATATACATACAGATATATTTACACTTTTAATAAAACTGTGATTGTAATGAGCACATTGTTTGGTGCCCTTTGTCGTCATTTTGCTGAATGTCCTCTTCTCTTAGATATTTTTTCCATCACTTTTAAAGGGTCCTTAAAATATGCTGTCAGACACATGGCAAACCGTGTCTACTCAGTCCTCCACTGTTGGACAGTTGGGTGCTTCAGATTGGTTTTCGCCGTCATAGGCGATGAAGTGATAAACATCATTGTATAGGCAGTTTTGTACATCCGCGTGGTTGTTCCCCTGGGATAAACTTCTTTGAGTGACACTGTGGGATTGAAGGTGGGCACTCGTAAAGCGTTTGGGCAAGCTGGATCAGCTGTCCTTCTGAAATGCTGTCCCCGCACCCTCTCCGGCATGCTGAGTGAGATGCCCACACCGAGTTCATTTATGAAATACTTTCCTGTTTTACGGTGACATCATATTGCTGTCTCAACCTTCCTTTTAGGTTTTTTAAATACTTTTTCATCGAGGTGCCACATGTAAAACACACGGATTTTTTTTTTAATTTTTACGTTTATTTATTTATTTTGATCTCGAGAGAAAGCATGAGTGGGGAGGGGCAGAGAGAAAGGGAGAGAGAGAATCCCAAGCAGGCTCTGCACTGATAGCTGATACGACAGAGCCCGATGTGGGGCTCAGACTCACAAACCACGAGATCATGACCTGAAATCAAGAGTCAGACGCTTAACCGACTGAGCCACCCGGGCACCCCAACGCCAACGCGCAGATCTTACGTGTACAACTGAGTGAATTTTTACGTACAGAGATGCCCTTGTGACCACCACCCCGATCACGATATAGAGTATTTTCATTACTCCAGAAGCTGTCTGTGCCCGGATGAGGTCGCACTCAGAGGTGCTAGGGGTTAGGACGGGGCCATAAATTTTGGGGGGCTACCATTCATCCCAATATACTCAGTTTTCACTGGACTTACTTCCCAGGAGTAGCTTACCTGCTAAGGGTAAGCCGGCCCATTTGAGCTTCCCTCAGATTACAAAGCGTATCCTTGTGTTGTATCTTCTTCGCCATCAGGAGGGGAAGGACTCTGTCTTCTGCTCCCTTGTGACATGTCTGGGTCCACAGCTGGCCTGGACTCCTGCATGTGTTGTTGGGACACGAATGTAATAAAGTGGGAATCGGCTCCTCTTGTGAGAGGCGCCTTATGAAGAGAGAGCATCGATGTGAGCAAGCAGGGATCTTTAATTTGGGGACGCGTTTCGCACAATGACGTGAAGACAACAAGGAAGATGTTTATGAATACGAGTGTTAAGCTATTGAAACACAAGCCCCAGATCTGTAGGCGGTTGTCAGTAAGTCACCAGGTGTTTGAAAAAAGTAATCTGTGATTTTTCATTCATCCCTTGAACGGATAAAGGAGCTGGGACGGGTGGCAGAAGTGGGATTGTTTATCCAATCTTAATTTGGATTTGCCTTTATTCTTTGCAGTTCTTCGAAACTCGATTAAAAATGGCTTGTAGGGGTTCAGTTATCTGCAATATGTAACGCCTCGTGCAGGCGTCATACGCACCTGTGCACAGTGATGAGAAGTCGCAGCTTTAATCATTGGAGTGCGGTATTTAAATTTAAATGAACTAAAAGTTCAAACATCCAAAAAAGAAATTAAGATGGAACACAGAACAGTGGGAGTTTTGGAAAAATAAAGTCTTCTGGCACACACACACACACACACACACACACACTCGTGTGCACACACATGCATGCACGCACACATATGCACACTCGCACGTGTGCCTGCACGCACACACACGCCTGCACACACACATGCCTGTGCACGCACCCACACATGCACACATGTGTGCACACACATGCACACACATATGCACACTCGCACGTGCACATGCACACACACACACACACCCATGCACGCATGTGCCGCACCCATCCTAGGACCTGCTGCAGCCTGAGGGTGACGCCTGGGGCTGGGGGTTCCAGCTCCGCCCCGCCGGGCACTGTCACTGTCACAGAAGAACCCTGTCTCCCATGCTCCAGACCCTGTGCCTCGGCTCCTCTTCCTCTCAGGGGCTGGTGGCCACTCACCCCGTTCCTGCTGGAACCACCCAGACCCGAGGCTTCCACGCTGGCCCCTCGTCTCTTCTAACTGCCCCTCCCTGCCGGGCCCTGTCCTCTGAAACCAATCCCTCAAATCCCTTCTGCATTCACCTTAAAACAAGCACGTCGACAGTCATTACTCAAAAGCCACAGTAAAGGAATGTGTTCTAGAATGTGATCCACTGTTGTGTAAGTATATGCATATGTACCTGCTTGTGTGCATACGTATATATGCACCACCCCCGAAACCACCTGAGAAGATTCATGTCCTAATGTTTACCTTTCTTTCTCATATGGAACCTTCTCTGACATTTGCTAGTCGATTTCAATCCATCCTGTTTTATTCTATTCCATTCCATGTGACTTGATCCCACTTCATTAAAGTTCATGCTGCCGGTGCCCCAGTACCTTATCTCATGTCCCCTGAGCGGCTTGTAGCCACACTTTGACTCAGAGGGCAAGTTTGAAATCCTTAGCCTTGTTCTCAGCGTTCTTGCCACCCCACCACCCCCCAGACTCCCTGCTCCTGCCACTTGCCCCCACTGTCCCTTCTGCCTTTTATTCAGGACTCTGTGCAGGAACTCTTGGTTCTATTTCCCCAAACCGCGCCCCCCCCCCCCCGCCCCTTAGTGGCTCCTGGTGTTCAGTGCTCGTTTCGGTCTGGCCTGCTTGGTGTCTTTCTCGACCTCATCCTGCTTGTCCCAGGGACCCAGGTCAATCCCCACCTCCTTTCTGAAGCACCCCTGACCACGAGCCCTTGTTCTTGTCTCCTACCCACCCATCTGGCATCTAGGTCAAGACGGTGAGCTCTGCTTTCATAACGCTTAATTTACGAACAACCCACCACGTCCAGGCTGGTTTCTCAGTTCAAATGCTTGGCCAGGAGAAGGACACTCAGCACTTCAGCAAGTTACTGGGGCCTTGAACTCAAGCCCAGCCTCTCCTTCTCCCAAGTCCGTGCCCTTGGGCTGCCCACGGTGGTGGTGAGGAAATGGGAATGTTTTGGTAACAAGTTGGAACCGGAAACCATTTTCCTGCTGAGGTTTCATCGCTAGATAGGCAGGTGCCCCTGACAAGGTGTTCGGGGTGCTGTGCTTATTACATCCTTTATGGTTATGTTGGCTTGCCGGCCAAACAACCTATCTTCTCTGAATACTGTTTTTATAGAAAAATGCATTACATTGCGTACAAGTCCTAAACCACTGACCTACCGACAGCTTTGGCACTCCGCCTGCCCTGTGGTTGAGCACCTCCTGTCCTGCCTGGTCTCAGCGCCTCTCCATGTGGGCAGGTCTTATCTTCCCAGCTCGATGCCAACCCTGGGAGCACAAGCCTTGTGTCCCCAGCCTCCCTCCATTTTCTACAGGGCTGAGCACGGCAGCTTGGCCCAGTGAGCTCTCTCCATAGCCGCTTGTGGGGGATACCCCCGGCTGCACCCCACTCCCAGTCTGCTCTGGGGCTCCCAGCGACCTCAGCGCTGTCCTTATCTTGGTTTGTCCCAGACGGAGCAGCTCTCTGCCTGTTGTTTGGAAGATTTTAAGGGATACTGAATAGGCAAGAGAGAACAAAGGGAGAGGCGGGAAGGGAGTGGGGCGGGGGGTGGGGGCGGGGAGAGACCAAGAAAAGGAATGGTCTCCATCCAGGAGACCCAAGTGTCAGAAAGGAAGACAGACAGGAGGCGAGGGAATGGAGAAGTAAACAGAAAGATGAAAAGGGGAGAAAGAAAGAATGAGGACAGGAAAACAAGGAGAGAAAAGGGAAGGTAAAACAAAAATAAAAGAGAAAGAAAAAAGAACGGGTCCACTAATCTGACCAGAAACTCTTTCCCAGCAGATAAGAGCAGAGAAGCAGACTTGGTGGAGGCCACGGAGAGGAAACGAGGAGTTGGGGTGCCCATCTAGGACAGAAAGGGACTGGGGCCGGAGCAGGGGGGTGGTTGCAAGGGGTGGGGTGGGGGTGGAGTGAGGTGGGGACAGGTTCAATTCTGCAAGATGAAAGGATCATGGAGATGCTTGCACAACATTGGGGGTACATTTCACACCCCTGAACTGCATGTTTAGAAATGGCTAAGATGGTAAATTTTATGGTCTGTGTATTTTACCACAATAACGACAAGGAAACAACAAAGACCCCCATTTGATCTGACTCAATGAGCCAAGACCCCTAGAACTCTGCATTTGGTGTATGTACTAAGTTTTATTCCGTATATTTCTCTTTATTTAATTTTATTTACTTATTTTGAGAGAGAGAGAGAGAGCCTGAGCCTCTCTGAGTGAGAGAGAGAGAGAGAGAGAGAGAGAGAATCCCAAGCAGGCTCTGTGCTGTCAGCATGGAGCCTGACATGAGACTTGATCTCACAAACTGTGAGAACATGACCTGAGCCAAAGTCAAGAGTCGGGTGCTCAACTGACTGAGCTACCTGGGCGCTTCTCCTTATATTTCTAAAATATAAAATAATTTTCAAGCTTCATACTAGATATCCAACAGAAATTTTGACTTGAAATAAATAAGACAAATGGTCCAGTGGCAAGGACTGACTGAGAAGGTAAACGAGGGACCTTTGGGGGGCGAAGGCAATGGTGTAGATCTTGACGAGGGTTTAGGTTCTGTGGGGGTGCGCACACATGCCGAAATTTGCAAATGCACACTTAATGGGTGTGCACTTCCTTGCATATAAATTTTACACCAAAGGAAAAACCTACAAATAAATACTTAACTCTAAACAAAAGTAGACCAAGGAGAAACTTTCTTTGGGACAAGGAGCTACACTGACCTAATAGAATAAACATCTGTTTACCGACTCAAGGTGTACCGCTAAGGAGTGAGCGGGTCGCCTGTCAGGAGGCCTGTCTCTACTAATTTATTTGGATGGTACATGGGTCCCAACTTGGTGATACGTTCTTTCATTTCGTCCCTCCGCTAAGACAGGTTTCAAAGCACCGTTTATGCCCTGAGAATAATTTGTCATCAGTTCACTTGGGCATTAGGTGGGCATGATAGGCCCTTAAAGGCGTCCAGGTCCTGGTCTTCAGACCGTATGACTGTGTTATGTTACACATCAAGGGGGAATTAAGGTTGTAGATGGGACCACAGAGGCCAATCAGCCGACCTTACGGTAAAGAGGTTGTCCCGGATTACACAGCAGGCCTGGGTGCCATCCCAGGGGTCCTCATGTGGGAAAGCAGAAGAGTCAGAACCAGGGAGATGCCATCATGAGGGACCCCAACCTGCCTGTGCTAGATTCAAAGAGGGAGAAGGGGCCATGGCCATGGAATGTGCGTGGGTTCTAGAAGCTGGAAAAGGCAAGAACATGGATGCTCTCCCAGAGCCTCTAGAAAGAGGACATAGCCCTGCTGACACCTGAATTTTAGCTTAGTTAGACCCATTTCAGCCTTCAACCGCCAGCATAAATTTGGGTCATTTGAAGCCACTTAGTCTGTGATATTTGTTACAGCAGCTACAGGAAACAAATACAGACATAAATCCATGAAAATCTCCTTGAAAGGCTTGAAACTCTTTAGTACATACATGCACCATGAGTACCTCGTTTTCGGGCAGGCTCTGACTTACATGTGCGTTTCAGAAGAAATAACACCCTGATAATTGTCTGCAGACCCACAAGCTAACCGTTGTGTTTTTAAAACAGCTGTTCATTACATTCAGTTGAAAAGTTTTAATTATTTTTCAATTAGTTGGGTGTGTATTTTGTGCACATGTCACCTCAAAGCCACATTACACAGGAAGCTTGAGGGGTGGTCTAAACTACAGAGAGCCTTGGAAAGTCAGAGATCGTCTGGAGAACTACAAGTATAGACAGTCATTTTTCCTTATTTGTTTCCTTCCCACATCAATGAAAGCCTTAATCTTCCCCTCTGCGAAGAGCTGGAACCTCCGGAATTACAATTCTTTGGCTCAGAGAAGCTTAGAACTAAGGTTTCTGACCCTGGCTGCCTGTAAGCACTACCCAGAAACTTCTAGAAAGTCCAAGGACCACGTAAATTAGAATGTTTGAGAATGCCACCAGGTATCAGTATTTTGTGAAGCTCCCCAAGTTACTCTGGTGTGCAGCCCAGGTTGGGAACTTGAGGAGGATGTGAGGACCAGATCCCAGGATCCTATGGGGACATCGAGGCAGGCTTGCCTCTTGTGGACTGGTTGCATGGATAGAGGCAGAGATGGGGAAAGCGAATGGTATGGGGGTGATTGGAAACCTACATGACAGAAGAATGCAAGTTCAGGTCTCATGGGGCATACCAAGTATTAATTAAGGGTGTAATAACGTTTGCAAGAAAACCTAGATGCCTTAGGAACATTTCCAACAATTGTCATCTGCGAGAACCTCAGAGCATGACGGTCTTCAGGACCCAGTACTCAACACAGGGACCGGGAGTTGATGAATGCCTGTCGCCAGGTAGAGCTCACAGAGGTAGAAGTCCCCAAGAGGTTCACAGCGGGGGTTAACAACTGCCAGGTGGGTCAATCTCATCTTGTTGTGGTTGTCACAGTATCTTCCTTGGTTACCAGAGTCCCTCCGGTCCCCCTGCTTCCCTGCTTTGTACGGTTATGGGAGACAAGATGAGGAAAGTCCCCTGTCAGAGAATGATCCTCTGCACCCTCAGCTGTCTGTTGAACAAACAAACAAATGTAGACTTGGAATCGTGTTGTTACCCCACACCGTTTTCTCTGCCCTCAGGCGATTAAGGGAAAGTAATTGAGCCCAGGCGCTGGTCTTCCTTCCAATGTAATTGTCAAAAGAAGTCTATCTATACAATTCTATTTTCCTTGTATAAATAAGCAGGAACTTCATAACCCTGAGCAAGTGGAGAGTTGGAAAGTTTTCTCAGTAAAAAATTTGTAGGGACAGGAAACTTCGAAAGAACTATAATCTCTCATGTACCAGTCGCTAATGTCACTCTAATGTTATGAATTTGGATTCTACTAATTTGGAATTTGCAGTAATTAATACTTGTCCAACCAATTCTTCTTGAAAAAATGTTCAAGATAATTTTTTGCCTGACGGAAAAAACACGGAGTCCAAATTTTGGAAGCCTGGGGTCAAATCTCAGATTGGCAACTTGTAAGTTATGTGATGTTGGAAAAGTAGGAGCCTGTGTAAAACTGGAATCATAATCTGTAGTTTGTTGTGGGCATAGAGGTGATGGCTCAACACGGCACACTGTGGAGTGCTTGTAATTGTTTAGAGTCTGTCTTAGAGTCCAAATCTAATTGTTCATTACTTCTTCCTTAACCTCAAGAGGCATGAGATTCTTTTAAGAATCTGGGCTTAGCAATTCTTTAAAAAAATTTTTTTTAATGTTTATTTATTCTTGAGAGAGAGAGACAGAGCGTGAGCTGGGCAGGGGCAGAGAGAGAGAGAGAGAGAGGGAGACACAGAATCTGAAGCAGGCTCCAGGCTCTGAGCCATCAGCACAGAGCCCGACACGGGGCTCGAACTCATGAACCACGAGATCATGACCAGAGCTGAAGTTGGACGCTTCACCGACTGAGCCACCCACGTGACCCAGGACTTAGAGATTCTTTTTAAATATGTTTATCACTAGAGTGTGTGAGGTAGAGGATTTATAGGCACTACCTTTCTTTGTTACCTGACAAACTAGAGCCAGGAGCCAAATCTGGCCGGACATCTGTTTTTGCGTGGCCTATGCAGTAGGACTGGTGAATATTCTTTTTAAAAAATTATTTTAATGTTTATTTATTTTTGAGAGAGAGGGAGACAGAGCATGAGTGGGGAAGTGGCAAAGAGAAAGAGAGACACAGAATCCGAAGCAGGCTCCAGGCTCTGAGCTGTCAGCACAGCGCCCCATGCAGGGCTTGAACTCATGAACCTCAAGATCGTGACCTGAGCTGAAGTTGGATGCTTAACAGACGGAGCCACCCAGTTTCCCCAACTGGTGAGTATTCTTAATTGATTTGATGACAGAGAACACTAGCTCTGAATCTCAATTAAGAGAAGTGGTATTCCCCTACAAAAGAACTCTATCTTCTCATTAATTGACTTGTCTCTAAAAAATATTGTACTCAAGTGTTAATATTGTTGTTTTAAATTGCCTCAACAAAAATGTGTGGAGATATGTTTTCTCTTTTGTTATGTAAGTACTTGTATAATGTCCTTGACTTCGCCCCTCTGCCCATAATACCTAAGATATTTACTACCTGGCTCTTTACAGAAAAATGTTTGGTGGCCCCAGAGCTAGGTGTTGGCATTGAGGTGGATAAAATAGGTGGACTCTGATACATTTTGATGGGAGAGGCAATAGGACTTTGATGTTTAATGCAGGCAGAATATAGACCACAAGGCTGGTAGGTGCTGTGACCTTGGGTTATCTGATCCCTAAGACCCCTCCTAAGACTGTGACGGGCCAATGAGCAACAGCCTCTGGGGTCAAGAGGCCCCCATCATGGCCACAAAGCAGCCCATCTGTAGATCACTCTAGGCTGGATCCTTCCAGCTCTTGCCATACCCAGGCTGAGCCTGCAGGTCTCATGTGTGCAAACAGCACTGTTGACCAGGACAAAACAGTGCCTGGTCTGGATCCTGATGCTCTACGGTACAGCCAGTAAACAACGATGTATGTATCGATCAATTATTATCATTGTCAAGTTTCCAGCCACCTCCCTTCCTTCCAATGACCAACGGGTTGGCTCATGGTTGGCACCAAGGATGAGAGGCTTAAAAATTTAATCAGGTTCAGGTAACAGGTAAGGACTGGTTCTCCAGTGAAGGGAAAAACACAGCAAATAGTTTGGATTAAACTATGTGTGCTGTATCTTGCTGGAGCTTGCAGGCCCTTTGGAGGCTCTCAGACGGCTCTTAATTAATTGCTGGAGCCAAGTAGGGCAATCTTGTGAACGCGGCTGCTTTTGCTAATCTGATCCAGCCGTGCTCAGGGGGTGGGGGCAGCACTGGCCTTGGGTTTGGGAGATGAGTGGGGCAGGCAGGGGTGTGGGAGGAGCTCAACCCAGATGGTTGGGACAAAGCTTAGAACAGCCAACCTGTTGGTCAAGGAAACAAACAGGCCTTCCCTTCTAGGCTCAGTTTCCTGGCTTGGAAAGGAGGGACCTGAAATCGAATCCTAGCTCTGCCACTGAGTGTCCCTGGGACCTTGGGCCAATTAACGCCTTTGAACTTCGGTGTATCATATGTGCCATGAATATAGGATTACAATCTGCAGGATTGTCGTGAGAATCAAATAAGAGGAAGATGATGCCATGTAACCCAAGCCCCGGGCCCAGCCCTGCAAGGTCCCTGAGTAGCTGGGCATGCCAGCAGCTAGAGGCAGTGCTGACCCTGGGGTGGCGAGAGGGGAAGAGACCTAAGGTGGGCACATTTCTTGGAGAGCAGAACGAGCTGTAGGTACCAGGGGCACCAAGGTGCTGGGGGTGGAGGGTTGCCAGTGCTGGGGACCGTCTCCCTAACTTCTCTTTAGCAAGGGTTCTGCAGGGCTTGGCAGAACTGGGGCCTGGAGAGGGTGTTCCTGTCTACCTAGCCTGGACCTCCGGCAGGTGCAGGGGGGCTTTCCTTTGGCTCTGGTCCCTGTGGGGCCTCATTTTGCCTTCACTGCTCTTGGTGTGGCCCATGCTCTCACAGAGGCCACAGTTAGAACACAACTCCTGGAGAATCCTGGGGCTCAGGAAGGGCGCATGTTCAGCTGCATCGGCTACACTTCCTGGCCCATGCTGATGCTTCAGTAATCCACGCTGCTTGGGCTTCCCTCCCTCCGGTTATGCCTTTGCTCTTGCTCTTCTCCTTTGCCTCCCCTCTCTCCCTTCTCCTGCAAAAAGTCTTCCCTGAGCACACAGGTTAGGGACCAGCACTCCCTGGAGTCACTTCTGTTGTCCCTGCCACATTCTATTGGCCTTGTGCTCTTCTTGACAGCCTCCTCCAACCAGTCCTTGAAGTGCTTGCGGGCAGGTGCTGGATCTCATGCAGCTTTGAGTCTCCAGGATGGGAGTCATCTCCCAATAAATATTTGCTGAACAGAACTGACTCTTTTCCTTATAATGTAAGAATGGAAGCCAAGAGAGGGATGGTGACCTGCCTAAAGTCACATGCTAATCAATGGACTCAACCTCTACTTCTGGCAAGGTCGGACATAACCTTGATTCTCATCACATTCTTACTGGATTGAGG
Source organism: Paguma larvata (assembly GCA_030068075.1). NCBI lineage: Eukaryota > Metazoa > Chordata > Mammalia > Carnivora > Viverridae > Paguma > Paguma larvata. Next base: position 142,789,957 of record CM057824.1, read on the forward strand.
AATGTCATCCTGAGGACTCAATAAGATCAGAAGTGGTTAATCAGAAAACACTCCTCGAACATTTCAACATGGTAGATACAGGGAGAGCAGGTAGTAAGTCTTTACAAGTCTCAAACTCAAGTGTGAAGAAATCCAACTTTGCTTGTTTTGTTGTTTTTCAGTAGATCGCACAATCGTTACGTAAAAGCAAGGCAGTATTAAAAGGCTATACCGTAAACTGTCTTGTTCCCATTTTATTAGTTTGCTATGGATCCTTTTAAAATAGAACCAAATGTGAGGATATATTCTTGTTACATTCCTTTCACATAAAATGTAATATGTAATCCTTTCCTTTGCATATCATTATGTAGAGCGTTTCATCATTATTTTATAGTAATAGAATATTTCATTATTGATTTAACCTGTCTCCTATTGATGAACACTTGGCTGGTTTCGATCTTTTTTCTTTTTTTTTAAGTTTTTGCTTAAACTCCAGTTAGTTAACATACAGTGTAATATTAGTTTCAGGTGTACAATATAGTAATTCAACTGCAGCGAATAACTGAGTGCGTATGTCATTTTGCACAGAGGAAGTTCGGTCAATATAAAAAATTCGCAGAAGTGGAATCACTGGAATACGGGGTAAATGTTTTTGTAAGTTTAATGAATATTTCCAAACTCCTCTCCACAAGGTTGTGCCAATTTAGACTTCCACTGGCCCTGGAGAGAGTGCCTGCTGGCCACAACCCCAACAACAGAGTGTCAACTCAGTTCCTGTTGGAAGTTTCCTTTCTACCTAGTGATAGCACCATGCACTGACTTGTATCTCCCCAAATTCAAATGTTGAAGTCCCAAGCCCCACTCTTACTGCATTTGGAGATAAGACTTTTAGGAGGTGATTAAGGTTAAGTGAGGTCTAAAGATTGGGGCTCCGATCCAGTAGGATTGGTGGTCTTAAAAGAAGAGGAGAGAGGTCATGCTTTCTCTTCTCACATGTGCACCAAGAAGAGGTCATGTGAGGACAAAGTGGCCATCCACAAATCACAAAGAGAGCCCTCTCTTGAACTGGACCCTGGTGGACCTTGGCCTTGGACTTCCAGCCTCTAGAAGTGTAAGAAATGAATGTCTGCTGTGTGAGACACCCAGTTTGTGGTAATTTGTTTTGGCTGTCCAAATAGAATAATATGGATAGAATAATATGGGTAGAAAAAATTATATTTACTTCAGGGTAACTTTTTCATTTAGGTGTTTTGTTTTGTCTTGTTTTGGGTTGCTTTGGGAACATGCTTGGGGAGAGTTTCTGCCTTCCCCTTCCTTCCAGCGCAGCATCTGCCTATAATCATGGCATCTTGTCTTTGGCTTCTGCTGAGACATCTGTGGTCCTGTCATGGTCGTCTCCAGGCAACCAGTGCATAGGCTACGTCTTTCTCCTTCTCCACTTCCTCCTCCTCTTCCTATTATTCCTCTTCTGTGGAACTCAGGAGCACATGATTTGGATTAATCATAACTCTTGCTTCATACCATACCCTCACCATCGTCCACTTTCATTGCATTAGTTACTTCTAATAATGATGAAAATAACTGTGAGATGCTTGTGTCCCCCTAAAGTCTCCAGTCATCAGCTGGTGACTCTGTTTCTTTCTTATTCTTTCTCTGAGGCCCTGTGCACACCCCTCTCAGGAAGCAAGGAAACTTCGGATGCTATCTCAGATCCTCTCTTCTAGTCCTACTGCTCTTTGTACCCAAACTGCTTTGGGGTGGAGGCTGGGGAAGCAACTCTGTGAGGCTGCAGGCTCAGCAGTGCTGGTAAATGTCTAACAACCAACCTTGGTGCCGGGGAGGGGAAGGGATGTAGAAAGGTCAACATTTGTAGCTTTGCTGGATTCAAAAGTGTGAAAACTAACGCCATGGCCAATTTCAAGTTGGTAACCTCAACTGGTTCATAAAATTTATGAAAATTTAACAATTGGCTGCTGACTTGAGTGGGTTCCAAGCTCACCATGGGATAGGGCACTGGGGCCCTCCTCAGACACCCACAATTTTCCTCCCTTCTGTCCCCTTCCTTGGGCAGCCCTTCTCCAGTCTCTAGGAAAAGGGCCATTTAGTTCTCATTTGTTCTCTTTTCAACCCAGTATGGTTGACCTGGGCTTGCCATTCTCTGGAGATTACCTTAAAAGTGTGACTCTGATCTCTGTACTCCATGTCACTCTTCTCATTAGTGAGTGTATGTTTCTGCAAGAATGGGGGGGGAGAGTTGTGGTGAGAACAAGGCAGTATAGGGGAGAGTTCCCCCACCAAGGAAGGGATTTTGATCTGTTTTGTCTCTGTTGCCTTCCTGGTTGGCATACTGTTGATATGCAATAAAGATTCATGGAATTAATACATATCTAAGAATCCTATTGTGCTACTCAAAGAAATAGAAGACATAGTCTTTGTCTTCATGGAACTTACAGTTGGTGAAAGGCAAGGAATGAAAAAAGTGGTAGATGTCCAGTGCCAAATTACGGTCCAGACAATGAGGTTTGGTGGTTGTCTAGAGAATGGAGAGATTGCCATGGGCCAGGATGCTCCGAGAGTGCTTCACAGGAAAGATGGGATTTGTACTGAGCTTTGAAGGATGCTGTTTCTGAAATAAACTCATTAACGACTAAGTGAAAGCCCCTAATTCAACTTGATCAGCCTGTCAGTGGTGTCTCACAGAAAGCCAGAAGAATTCTTCCTGCTTTGCCAAAAGACATATGCACTGTGTCACTAGGAAGCAGGTTTGTTTGATGCACTCTTGAAACTTTAGCTCCCCCCAAGCAGTCTATGGCCCAAATTGAAGAATAGTCATGTCAAATAAATCACTGAGTAGGGAAACAGGACCTGCAAATGTGTGAGGAAGCTCCCTATTCTCTGAGAGCTACCAGTATAATTAGGAAGATCCTGACATACTCAATTGACAGATACATGAGCAATGCCAGGGAAATGCAGTTTCCCTTGTTGTCCATCTCAGCATGGATTAGAAACTTAGGGTTGGGAGGTGTGTAGGGAGATAGTTATGCAGAGTCTCCCAGGATGTCCCACACAGATGTCCTAACTCTACACAACCCAAACTCAACCCTTTTCACAGATGTCCAGTCTTTTGTGTTCCTGATCTCCAGGCCGAATGGCAACCCCTACCTGCCTGTGCCAATTAGAAAACTTAACAGTACCCCTGGTTTGCTGTGTGTTGTGTGGTAAGCACTCAGTCCATATATTCTTTCACTCACTTATCCATTTATTCTTTCAATAAACAACAACATGATCTGTAGGGAAACAGTATAGTGTCTAGACCAAGAGCATGGGCTCCAGAAAGGGATTACTTGGGTTGGAACCCTGGCTCTGCCACTTACTAGCTGTATCACCATGAGCAAGCTGCTTAACTCCTCTAAGGCTCAGGTGCTTTATCAGTAATATGAAAATAATAATGTACCACTCATATAGTTTTTGTAAAGACTAATTGAGAGAATCCATGTAGCATACTTCATAAGGGCTAAGCACAGAGGTAGCATTCAATACATTTACTATTTTATGAGCGCTACTAGTTCCATCATTGTGTTTGGTCTCATAATTAACTAGGAGGATGGATGAATATGACCCTGTCCTTGTACCTTTAGCAGAAAAATTTCATTGCTTTTTTTGGAGAGTGCACATCTATCCCTTACAAAGAGAGTATGTGTGGTCCCTTTAATTAAATCATCCCTTAGAGGTAGTGCCTACCAGGTAGACTTGAGTCTTCTCTTATCCCTCCTTTATAGACCCATGCGTGGAAGGCATCTGTCTGTATCCTTCTCAATGCAGGGAATGAGCCCTTGACTCCTATCTTAAATACTTTGGTGTCTGTGGGCCGCACCTATCCTTGGCTAGGTTGACTTTAGCTGCTTTTTTGTGCCTCAGCTACTGCCCCCAGCCTCATTCCCGACTGTAGGATGCTAAAAGATCTAAGCCATACTCTAGAAACATCCATCTCTTGCTGAAGGGAAAGGATGGAGGCATGCACAAGGGGACCAAAGAGGTAATCATTCACCTCAGTAGTAGCCAGGTTATAGCTAATTATTGAAGCCCAGGATCTATGGCAAAGGCAGGGAGGACAGTGCCACATAAACCACCCGGAGAAGACCCAAAGCAGCAGTTATTACATCGTACTACCCAAACTTAATCCACTGTGATATGACTGGGCCACGTGGATGTGTTTATCAATAGAACTCACATGGGGCGGCTGCTAACACATGTTGACACCTGTGGGAAGAGACTGAAGCATCTGATCAGAGTCTCCAAGGAATAGGTGGCTTTGTGGAAAATTGGGTATAAGGTCTGAGAAGACAAACAGGGAATGAAGTCTAAGAAATTTGAGATTAAATAACAGTGTCAGTTCCACTTTTCTTCATGAGCGAAGCAAAGGTCAGCTACACAGCTACTGAGAAGGCTCCCTGATCCAAGTCCACATCTTCCTCACCTGCTTTCCTTTAACAAGGGGCCAAGCCTCCTGTAATTCTAGAGAATTCTTGAAATGCATATCACACCTGGAAAAAAAGCAACATGGTGATTCCCAATCACATTAAGCAATATAAACCATTGGTCCAGCGACGGGTAGAACCAACATAACTAAACACTGATTGCTTTCATTCACCATGCCAGGCAATTTTTCCATGTCATCTGATTTACTCTTTGCAAAACCTTATTGAGAGTTGAGTTCTTCATCCCAGTTTGTAGATTAGGAAAGCAAAGCCGAGAGCAATGATGTACTGTGTCCAAATTTACACAGTTAATTTGTGATAAGATATAGATTTTTTTTCCCTCCCAGGTTTGATCCTACTTCAAAGTCTATGCTCCATCCACCATTCCACACAGGATGATCTGGCTTTGTAAAACAATGGGAAAATGGAATCTGAATAGTCATGTTCGTGAATTTCACTGAGGTGGCTTAAATGAGCTTTGTTAAATTGGACTCCACGGGGGAAATATGGTCAATGGTTCAATAATTCTGGATTGTCATTAGATGGCTTGGCATTGTGACAATAGCATCTTGGATGAGTCACTGAACCTTTCAATATTTCAGCTTCTTTCTTCGTGTAAGAGAGATTAAAAACAATATCCGCCTACATATCCTATGCTACCGCTGATGACTGGAATGAAGACAAGTAAAATAGTGGAAAAATGCCCTCTTTGGAAATGTAAATATACCAATTTTTATTTGTTATGATTCGGTTTATTATGTTTCGGATGTTTAAACATCAGCTTTTAGCTCTGATATTCAAATCCATTTAGATACAGAAAAATGCAAATTGTAACTAGTGATTAGCTTAATTAATTGCTACAAAATGAACATACTTCTAAGTAATTACCACCCATATCAGAGATAGAATATTATCAATATCCTAGAAGTCTCTCTGATGCTTCCTCCAAATCACTCTCCCCTTCTTCTTTCCTAGAGGAAGTAATCACTATCCTGATTCTATAACATTAGATTACTTTTGCCTATTTTGAAGTCTATATATATGGAATTGTACAGTATATACTATTCATTTAGCTTCATAACTAAGCCTTATGTTTATGAGAAAGATTTCATTGCTGTATCAGTAGTTTACTAATTTTCAGTACTGCACAGTATCCTATTGCATAAAGAGACCACAATTTATACCATTCTCATAGATTCGTTGATTATTTGAATTCTTGGAACAAATCCAACTTCATGCAATGCGTTATCTTTTTATTTTTAAAGTTTATTTACTTATGTACTTGTGAGTGTGTGTGTGTGTGAGAGAGAGAGAGAGGGAGAGAGAGAGAGAGAGAACAGGAATGGGGAAGGGGCAGAGAGAGAAGGAGAGAGAGAGAGTCCCAAGCAGGCTCTGCACTGTCAGCACAGAGCCTGATGCAGGGCTTGAACCCATTAACCATGAGATCATGACCTGAGCCTAAATCAAGAGTTGGATGCTTAACCAACTGAGCCAGGCACCTTAACTATCCTTTTTTATATTGATGAATTCAGTTTTGATAATATTTTATTCAATTATTTTCCTTTATTGTTTATGAATGAGATTGGTCTGTACTTTTCCTTTTTTTTGCATTGTTCTTCACAGGCTTTGGTGTCAAGGTTAAGGTTATGCTGGCTTCAGAAAATGTGGTAGGAAATGTCTTTTCTTTTATCACCTGAAGAAGTTTGTTTACAATTGGTGTTATTAATTTTAAGAAATTAATTTAAATTTAAATACATTTAAATAAGTTTAAATTAAAAGAATTAATAACACCAATTGTAAACAAACTTTTTACCAGTAAAAGAGATATCCAATTATTTAAATAGACATGAGATCTATTTAGAGTTTCTATTTCTTCTTGTGTCAACTTTGGAAGTATTTTCTAGGAATTTTTCCATTAATTTAAGTTTTCACATTAATTGGCATTTTGTTCTTAATATATTTTATTTATTTGATATCTGTAGTGTATTTTCTTTGTGGATTAATCCTTTTATTATAAAATATCATTACCATTATGACATGTTCCTCTTTATGTTGTAGTAACACTCCTTGCCTTCAAGACTATTTTGTTTGACATTAATATGGCTATGTACACTTTCGTTTGGTTAGTGTTTGCATGAGTGCCTATTTCAATTCTTTATTTTAAATCTTTTTGTATCCTCATTTAAAGTGTGTCTCCTATAAGCAGCATATTTCTTTATCCAGTCTTATAGTCTTTGTCATTTAATTAGAATATTTGTTTTTCATATTGAATAGTTTCTGATATATGTAATTTTAATTTTTTTAACGTTTATTTATATTTGAGAGAGAGAGAGAGAGACAGTCTGTGAGCAGGGGAGGGACAGAGAGAGAGGGAGACACAGAATCTGAAGCAAGCTCCAGGCTCCGAGCTGTTAGCACAAAGCTCTATGCAGGGCTAGAACCCACAAACTGGGAGATCATGACCTGAGCTGAAGTCGGACACTTAACCACCTGAGCCACCCAGGCGCGCCTGATATATGTAATTTTAAATCTACTTTTTTGTATTCTATTTTCTCTTTGTCTCACCTTCTATGATTCCTTTTATTTCCCTTTTTCATGGCATTAAAATATGCCCACAGATTCTTGGATATTTCATCTTTCAAGAGATGCAGCTTTATCTTTCTGTGAATTTGCCCTAGACTTACTGACTCATTTCTATCAAATAGAATAGGCAAAAATGACGGTGAATCATTTAAAAGGCTAGATCACAAAAAGGATGTTATTGGGACTCTCAAACATCCACTCACATGTAGTGAAGAACTAAGGTTTTTTGCCAACAGCTTTATAAATGAGTCATCTTAAAAGTAGGTTCTTCACTCCCAGTCAAGCCTTCTTATGACTGTAACTCTGGCTGACATCTTGATGGAAACCTCATGAGAGGCTCTGAGCTAAAGCCACCCAGCCAAGCAGCTTTACAAATTCTAGACCACAGACACTGTGGAATATTATTTTGTTGTTTTAGCTGCTGAGTTTCTTTAGCTGCTAAGTTTTCTTTAAGCTGCTACATTTCTTACTTTATCTGGAGTAGTTATTTCTTACTATTCCTTTATTTTGTTAGGCATTTGTTGATTATATATTCCCTTACTCTGGTTTGTTCTGTGCAGTCCTCACCCTATCGATAGTGGTGCTATTGGCTAGAAATGCCTGGGGGCACTCGCCTGGGCCCATGACAGGTTCCTAACAGACATTTTTTCTTTTGGAACCAATGTTGTGGATGGACCGGCCTTTGTAATTCTTATTATGATTGCAAGATGACCGCAGGAATAGCCAGTTAGAAACTCTGAGAAAATAGACAAGATTTATTACTCACAGGCCCTGGGGGGCACATGGCACTCCTGGGGCCATAAAGTGAGGACATGGGAAGGGAGAGGGGAGTGGGGGAAGGCAGTCCCCCCTCCCACTGTTCTGTTTATTATTGGGGTTAAGGATGGGAGCCTAGTGTTTTGCAGGTTCACTCTTTATGGTGATTAAAACATAAAAGTGGAAATTAAAGTGCAGGGAGGGAAAAACAAGTGACCAAACGGCCAGTTGTCTAAGTCTACCAGAGATCTCCAAAACAAAGGAAACTTCACAGATGGAAAGTGCTGGCTCTTCATCTAGTCCTGAGATTGGCAATTTGTTTATGCAAGATAGCCATCTTTGAAGCGGATGCTTAGGTAGTCAAAAGCTTAAGTTGGCACTTGCATTACAATGAAAAACCCCAGAATAAAAACCCAACTGCCAAGTGCTTACACTACATGGTTACTCTAGATTACAACACAGTTTTGACATTGACATATACTGTAAATTATTTTTTTTATCGCTCATGGATAATGCAAGGAACATAGGAAATTTTAATTTTATTTCTTCCTGCTTTGGTGTTGCTATTATCATGTATTTTAATTTTCTCTATATTGTTTAAACCTCACAAGACATTAGTGTTTCATACATGCGTGCTTTACCACTTCCATTCTTGATTCCATTGTACGCTTCTAGATGGAATCTTTCCTTTCTACCCAAAGGACTCTGTTTACAATTGTTTTGTATTGCAGTGCTGTTGGTGACAAATTCTATTTTCATTTGTTTGAAACTGTTGTTATTTAAAAGGGTTTTCACTGAGTGAGAAATTCTAAGCTTGCAGTTATTTTCTTTCACCACTTGGAAAATGCTACCCCATTATTTCCTGGTTTCTACTGTCTTTGTTTAAAAGTTACTTGTCAACCTTGTGGTTGCTCTTTTGAAAGTAATATGCTTTTTTTCCTCTTTCTTTCTGGCTGATTTTAAGAGTTTTTGCCCTTTGTTTTGGGTTTTCAACAATTTTACTATGAAGTACTTAGGTTTAGTTTTCTTATACTTAAACTACTTGGTGTTTTTAAAAACACTTTTAAATCTGTAACTTGATGCCATTAGTTGTGAAAATTTATTGTCATTTCTTTGAATATTTTCCTACCTACTCTCTTTTTCCTCTCCTAGAATTACCATTATGTGTATATCTATATGTATATCTATACCTGTATCTATGTCTCCTATGTACTTATGTCTCCTATGCTCTGTTCTGCATATACTACTTTTTTATTTTTAACTCTGTATTTCAGTCTGGTGATTTTTTTAATGTTTATTTATTTTTGAGAGAGAGAGAGTGAGAGCCAGAGATAGAGGATGACACAGAACCCGAAGCAGGATTCTAGGCTCTGAGCTGTCAGCACAGAGCCCAATGTGAGGCTCAAACCCACGAGGTGTGAGATCATGACCTCAAAGTCAGGTGCTTAACCGACTGAACCACCCAGTGCCTCAAGTCCAGCTATTTCTTTTGACCTATCTTCTAGTTCACTAATCTTCTCTTCAGCCCTCTCTCATTTACTATTGAATTCATTGGTTAAGTTCTTAATTTCGATTCAAGTACTTTTCGGTTGTAGAAAGTCCACTTTTTTAATACATATTTTTGAGTTCTCTATGTATAGCCATATAACTTTCTTGCATTTATTAGTTTAGTTGCATACATTTTGAAGTCCATATCTGACAACTCCTATGATTTCTGTGACAACTACCTGTGATTTCTCTTGCTTTTCAGTTATTTGTTCATGTCTTTTGGTGTGCCAAGTAATTTCCAACTGAACTGCTAACGTGTATAAAAAATTGTTCAGATAATTTGAGAATCTATTATGCTTGGAAAGCAGTTGGATTTAGAGTAACTAAACCTATGCAGATATTGAGATGATTAGAGTCCGTGTTTCAGTATTTTTGAAGCTGTACTCCCAGGTATAGTTATTTGAGCATTTCAGTGGAAAGCCTGGGTAATTTATCAGCACCTTTCTCATGTCTCCTTCTTAAGGGGCCCTGAACCTGATTTTTTTGTCCCTGTACCTTGAAGGCTAACCAATAAATTTTTTTTAACTTTTTAGCAGCTTTGAGAAACAGAAAATGCCTAGAGGGGAAAAGCAAAAGTAATGCCCAATGTCAGACCCACATCACTTCTCACTTCTTTTCTACTTCCTTTGCTTTCTAGGATACTGGCCCCTTAGGTCCCTGCTTATCTTGGTTTGATGTCTTCAAACACACACACACACACACACACACACACACACACACATACACACACACTGAAGTTTTGTTAGTTGTTCCCTATGGGAGTGTTAATCTGCAACACACCACTCTGACCATTATTGGAGTCAGGAATCTTTCAAAATCTACTTTTCATATACCAAATGCATAATTCTTCTTAACTTCAAGATAGGCAGCCTAATATACTTCTGAGAATCAGGTCTTTGAAAACCTAAATTATGTTTATGATTTCAGACAATGTATCAATTTAAACTCAGTTTCTGTTTTTTTATTTCTTTACCCTCCCATTTTATTCTTGTTCTTATTTGTTCTATCTTAGTCTGTGTAAGAAATATGTAAGCTGTCCCAAAGTTCACATATGAACTCAGTGGAAATTGCAGGTGTTGCCAAGAAAACACAAGATAAACATGCAGGGACAGTGACTGTGAAGCAATGTGACCTGGTCTCCAGGATGTCCCTAACTTCGGAGCCATTCTTCTAGTTTAGGCCGTACCTAGAGAAATGGCATCCTGTGAGCTCTTAACTTTTTCCTTACCCCGTGAAATTTTCTTTGTCAATGTGACCATTTGATTTTGAAACACAGTTTTGGCATCTTCAGATTGACTCATGTGGAAGCTTAGAGCTGCACCCTTTAAAATTCAGCTCCATTAAATGGAAGGCGCTGAGCTTTTTTTTTTAACATGTTGGGGATAGAATCGAATCCTCTATTAAAGGGATTTCTTTACACAAACTGTAGGATCCATTGTTAAGAAAAGATGGGATGAGTCTAATGGGCTATTCTGAAAGAACTACCCGTTAAATGGTAAAGTACAGTATGTTTCAAAGTGACAAGTCCAAGAGCTGAAAATGACTCTTTGATCTTTAAAAGGCTCATAACCAGGGGCAGTGTACTGACAGACCTATATTTATGTATTCAAATATTGGAAGAAAATCCAAGCAGAGTCTCAGTACTGCAGGAGTTTGTGGTTTAGACAAAGAGGCCAGGGAGAAGGGCAATTACATCAAACTTTTTACAGCATGAAGCAAGCTTTCTTCCCTCCTTGGTAACCAATGAGCTGGGATCTTACTAAGGGCTTGTTTTCTAAGTGAGGCTTGAACCAATCATTGCATAGCCATGAGGGATTCATGAGTAAAGAAAGAGACAATTGAAACCAAAAGAAAGACTATTTTGTTTCTGAATTAAATTTGTGGTTATTGTTACTTTCTTTTACTTTTACTATCTCTTACCCCTCAATGCCACCCACATACACGTACCCCTCCCCTCTTAGTATTGAAATCATTAACCACATGTGGAGAGTTAATCTGTGGACAACAAGGCTATTTCCTCTGTTTCATGGAGCAACTAGAGAGGGTTCATAAATAACTTCAGGGACACCATCAAGGCTTTGAGGGTGGTTGTTGTTAAGAGCCATCCAAAGGAAGTCAAATAAGTATGCGATTTTTCCCCGTGGATACTTTCAGTCCTATTAGCATGTTGGCATTTTTTCTTCCTCTGACCCAAATGATGGAGAAATGTAAGAATCGCAGGCACTGGAATGTGGGATCTGAGCTGTGGTTCCAACAGCAGCCATTTACTCTTTTAACCTGGTTCCCATGGTGATCACGGGTGTGTATTTGTCACATGATAGGTTGACTCATCAAATTCCGAAGGGCCGTGGACAATACAGTGGATCCAAAATTGAGTTTTGATCTCTTTAGCAGTCTACTTGAACCAAGTTCTATGGATATGATTAAATAAAGATGCATATATTCACCACCTAAGCGAATAAATAATATAACAATATCCCCGAATCTCTAATTGTCCCTCCCTCACCTACCAAGTGTAACCAAGTATCCTGAATTTCACGTTAATTGTTCCCTTAATTTTCTCTTATGAATCCCTTAAAATATTTTGTCTATGCGTCCCTTAAAATATTTTGCTTACTTTTGAACTTTATATAAATAGAATTACACCCTGTACATTCTTCTGATTTTTCTCCCCATAATTTATTTTGCTATATGCAATGGTAGTCCATTCATTTTCATCTCAATATACTATTCCATTGTAAGAATATAACGCAGCTCATTTATCCATCTTCTATTGTGGACATTTGGGTTGTTTCCAGTTTTTGCTAGTACAATTAGGGCTGCTTTAAGCATTTGAACACATCTTTCAGCGTGTATGATGAGTCTATCAAGTATTATTCTAGCAGTGGGCATTCTGGGACTGGGGGTAAGCACGTGTTCAGTTTTTTGAGGGTAATATCAAATTGTTTTCCAATGTGGTTATGCCAATTTACACTTCTACCTGCAAAGCAAGAGAGTTTTAATGGTTACTCATTCTCTCCAACATTTTCTATTGTCTTCCTTTTTATTTTTTGCCAAACATATTTATTATTCACAATAGTTAGATGAAATGGATACTTTTATTTGTACCTCACAGGTGTGGAAGTCGAGGGTTGGGAATGTCAAGTCACTGGTTTAGTTTAAGGAGAACAGATTCTAGAAATGTCTTATGTGTAGGGATGAGATCATATTACTCGAAATCAATTTATAGAAAACCAGCCTAATGACCAATCATCCAATGGCCAGTTCTGTTCAAATTCGCCTTTTTGAAGGTTTTTCATCTGTTTGGAAGCTCTTAATGTGAAACTAAATACAAAGCAACATAACTAAACAAAATTAAATTAAAAAAAAACAATATTGGTTAAAATTTGAGAAAAGGATCTTCCAAAAAACTGGCTAAAAATCCCTTATTTATTTACAAAGAGAAAAAGGACACCCAAATTAAAACAAAACAAAACATTATCCATAAAACACAGCAAATCTGATGATTCCTTATCCAAGGCTCTTAAAAAAAGATCAGAAATGCCCTCAGCCCATATTCAACAGTTAGAAAGACAAGATGGCAGACAAAGATGTGACATGGAAGAAAGGCAAAAACTCTGCATCTGAATTGAATTTTAAGGTAACTAGACTATCAGGTAAGTGGATCACAGGCAAAGTGGTTTTTGACGACCTGACCTAGGCATGTTTGGGTTGTTACAATCATTACGGCAGAGTTAGGGATGAACTGGTAGTGGAGACATGGGGCCATTCATCCTGGTAGATCCTGGAGCAACCCCACTGTCTCTGCTCACTTCCTCCTTTCTTTGCAGCCCCCAGAACACCTGGAAAGGCTGTTAATAAACTGGAAGTTATCAGAGTTTGGGAGAAGAGAAAGCACTTCTTCCCCCAGTCAGTGTTTCCACCCAAGCTGGTTATTTATGTGTGTATACCACTTAAGATTAAGTTTGTCTGTAGTGACAGAAAACCTCACATATAGGTGGTTTAAATGAGAGGTAAATGAGTTTTCTTTCATGTAGATGTGTCCAGACATAGGCAGTTCCTGTGGGATGGGGACAAAGACATTGAACCAAACTCCTAAACCATACACCCATTGGAGTCTAAACCAAACCAAACCATCCACCCATTGGAGTCTAGCTCTCTTCCACTGACCTCTCCTCCTCATTCTAGGCAGCAAGGTTAGGGAAGGGATGAATAAGAAGGGGTAATATATGGACACCCACTCCTCATGAAGGAGTTTTTCTGGAAGCTGCTTCCATTTAGATAACATTGGCCAGAACTTTGTCACATGGGATGCCAAGCTATAAGGGAGGCTAGGAGGTGCAAACTTTCTTCCAGGCAGGCATGTACCCAGAGGAATCTATTACTAAGGAAAGTAGATACTGGGGTAGGCAAGTGGCAGGTTTTGGCCTCCTAAAATTCATGAATGAAAGGAAGGTACAAGTACTTCGGCTATATGAATCTGTTGTTTTTGCAGGTTTCGACGTGCGGGTCATTCTGTTTGACAATCAAAATCAAGGCACGCACAGACTTAGTGAAATCCTCTCTCCATCCTTGGGTGCTAGCTGATTGGCATAGGGAGAAGGCGAAGCTGAGAGTGAGGTCTTGCTGTGGGTTTCCCACCCCACGGATAGTTAAGCCAAATGAAGGGGAATTTCCTCACCTTCCAAATTAAAGAATGAGAACATGGTTGGCGGGGGGGAGTTCAAGGATTCCCCCTGGTTTTGCAAAGAGTCAGATCTAGATCACAGAATACTTGTGGGAAAATGGGATACTGCTTTCTTACGAAACCATGTATGTAGCTCTCAAGCAGAATTCCTAACAAGCAAGGGAGGTTTCCACCTGGATGGATCCTTCGTTGTTGGAAGAAATCTTGAAGAATATGTCGTGTGTCCTCCTCTTTCCCTGACCCACCATGAGATGGGGTCTCTGGACAAACTCACCCTTTCCCAGATTTCCATTTCAGGGAATGCCCACTTCATTCATCTAGTTTCTCAGACCTAGAACCTTGAAGGTATCCTCAATTCCTTTTTCTCCCACACATCATATTTAATCGATCAGCATAGCCTGTTGGTTCTACTTTGAAAAAAAAATTCAGAATCCAACCACTTCTTACCTCCTCTTCCGCAATAATCTACCTGGAGCGCCCAGCTGAGTAGGTGAATGGGACCTGAAACCCAGCCCTGCTTCACTCATTGGACTGTCTCCTTTGCTCCAAGTCTGCATCTGTTTGATGGAATCACCCTTGTCAACATCTCGATCTTGGACTTCTGGCTTCCAAAAATTGTAAAAGACAATACATTTCTTTTGTTTCAAGCCATCCAGTTGTGGTATTGTGTTATAGCAATCCTCGGAAATTAATATACCATCATTAAAAAAAATTACTTATTTATTTTTGAGAGAGAGAAGGAGAGAGAGAGAGAGAGAAACAAACCCAAGCAGGCTCCACACTGTCAGCACAGAGCCCAATGTGGGGCTCAAACTCAAGAACCTGAGTTGAGATCAAGAGTTTGGTGCTAAACCGACTAAGCCACCCAAGCACCCCAACATACCATCTGATAGACAATATGTTACTGTTGATTTGTTTGGGGTCTGCCTCCCCCAGGAGGAGGGAAAGACTCTGTTGTTCACTGCCACAGAATACATTTTTGATGAAGGCAGCCATTTTGTAAGAAAGACATGGCAGCTTTTAAATGTCTGCAGAAACCCTCCCATAATCACTAAGGTGAGGGAAGAAAATGGTCCCGTACAACTATTTGTAATAACAAATAATCATACTTTGTATGCATGTAAGACTTTTCATCTTCAAACACTTTCAAAACATTAATTAATCTTTATAATAGCATCAATGAAATGGAAACGAGGGAGAATTTGAGGTATGCAAAACATAATTACCAATATTAAGATTTGGCACACAATGAACACTCCCCCTTCTGGGGCAGCAAACACATTCCATGACACCTTCTCTCCCTTTGAAAACATGAGCAGGGAAATTAATTCTATAATATTTCATGAAGGAGGTAAGGTTACCCTTGAGAAACCCTAAGGGTAGGAGGGGTATATATGCATCAGAGGGGGGGGTGTTTGGTTACTTTGGAGTTCCCTTAGGATTTTGGGATCTAGGATTCTGAGACCCCACTAAAAGAAGGGATCATGTTCATACAGTGTGCTGGTTTTGAACAAAGGTATGGGAAATTCTGTCAAGTCATAAGATAAAGCTCAACCAATGATCACAAACCTAAGAAAAAGAAAGAAAGTGGTAACTTTTGGGCAACGTGAGCCACATTTGAATATGTTGGTGAGGACTCTATCAGCATCAATTTGGGAGGAAAGGGTGAAGGGAAACTTGGCTGCGAACAAAGATAGTGAGCCCAAAGTGACTGGGCAACATGGAGCTGTCTCTAGAAACCTGAACCTTTGGATTGTCTGGGCTAGAGGGGCCAGAGACCAGGTGCTCATGCGCTTAGCAGGAGGGGAGCTGCTGGTCTTCTCTGGAGCAGAGAGACTATTTTACACCGGGGGCCACCTGGCTGCAGATGGTGCTGCTCTCAGCCAAGGACTCCTGCCTCCTGAAGGGAGAGAGAATAATTCTTCATTTTCTTCTTTTTTTCTTTTTTTTTTTGTTTTTTTTAAATTTATTTTTAAGAGAGAGAGTGTGAGTTGGAAAGGTGTAGAGAGAGGGGGAACAGAGGACCCGAAGTGGGCTCTGTGCTAACAGCGGAGATGCCAATGTGGGGCTCGAACTCATCATCTGTGAGATCATGACCTGAGCTGGAGTTGAACGCTCCACTGACTGAGTCACCCAGGTGCCCAATTCTTCATTTCCTAAGTGTGGTTTGTGTGCAGTGACTTTTTTCCCAAAGAGTACAGTATGGAAAGGGGGGGATTGAAGGGTGACTTTACAGAGGAGAACCTGACAAACACTTCCATCAGCTGATCAAGGTCAATGCCAGCAGTCATCAGTCATGTTGATTGTATGAATCCTTGATAAGATGTAATAAAAAGAATCTGTTACCTCTGTGACCTTCCTCCTCAAAACCCATAACCCCAGTCTCATCGTGAGAAAAAAATGGCAGACAAATTCCCATAGTGGGGCATCCCACAATATACCCGACTAGTTCTCTTTCAAATTACCGAGATCCTCCTAAACAAGAGAAGTCTAAGAAAATGTCACAGCCAGGAGGAGCGGAAGGAGACGTGACAATTAAATGTCAGGCAGAATCTTGGAACAGAAAAAGGCCATAGGTGAAAACTAAGGAGGTCCGAACAAACTGTGGACCCCTAGCTAACAATATGGTGTCAATATTGATTCATTAATTGTTGCAAAGGCACTATATTAGTCATAGGGGAATTGTGTGCTGGTGGCGGGGGCGGGGTTAGGGGGACGGGGAGATGGAAACTCTCTGCCGTACCTGCTCACATTCTCTGTAAATCTAAAACTGTCTTTAAAAATAAAATTTCTTAATTAAAAATAAATAAACAAATGAAGGTCAGAATCGAGGTGTGGAGGGTTCCGGCTGAAGCTTTCAGGCGTATCTCATGGGGTCTGCCTGGTACACTCAGTCATGCGGGGAAGACACCTTTCACTTGGAACCTCTCTGCCATCTGGAATATAGAGCAAGTGTGAACAATTTCTCCGGAAGCCTTCGGGCTCCCCCTTTTCTGGAAACTCTCCTGCACTCCTTTCTCCTTTCCGCTTTTCAGCTGAGCAAGAGGTAGGCATTCTTTGACGCGACAGGCCGCCCATGAAGGTTTACTCAAGTCTTTTGTCATCCACGAATGCCCATGTTGCTCAGAGCTTCGGTCTAGAAAGCGGCGAAGGGCCAGGAGTCCCGGACCAGACTTCCGGGGCCCAAATCCCTGCTCCTCCAACCAACAGCCATGGAGCGTGGGTGGATTGCTTAACCTCACTGCACTTCAGTGTCCTTATCCGCAGAATGGGGATAACAACAGGACCTCCCTCACGGGGCCACTGAATAAGCTAGTATATGCGAAGTGCTTAAACCGGAGTCTGGCTTCAGTGAGCGCTGCAGTGTAATTTGTTATTTTTAATTCATCCCCTCCCCCCCCCACGCCCCCGGAATGCTTTAAATACTTCAGAAGATACAAAATTCTCTGACACTAAGGTCTGCTCTAAACCCTGCTCCCGACAGTGGTAATCAAGCGTTTACCTGGCAAGTTTCTGCTTTCCGCTTCCTAGCACGTGGCCTTGACCTTGGAAATCTAATTCAATAAAACCTTTTGAAAGAGCATTCTGGAGGTATCTGTCAAAATGTAAAATCGTTTCCAACAAGCGGTTCCTTTTTCAATGTACAAAAATTCAAGCATGAAGTCAGAAGATATATGCAGGGAGCTCTGGCGGTAGCGAGTCACTGGGGGCACCTTCCGGCCCATCAGGAAAGGAAGGGGCAAACTAATGAGTCCGGCCAGCCCGCTGTATGCCGCGCCGTCGTTAAAGAGAATGGAGCCGATCTACGTGCGCTGAAGGACACTCTGTTTATTAAGTGAAAAAGCTGTGCGATGTCACGTATCCTTTGACGACTTTTTGCATGGATGAGATCAAATCCGTGGTGCATCAGGGTGGCTGGGGGGCTCAGTCGGTTGAGCGGCCGACTTCCGCTCAGCTCATGATCTCACGGTTCGTGGGTTCGAGCCCTGAGTCAGGCTCTGTGCTGACAGCTCGGAACCTGAAGCCTGCTTTGGATTCTGGGTCTCCCTCTCTGCCGCTCCCCTGCTCTCTCTCTCAAAAATAAACATTAAAATTTAAAAAAAAAATATGTGATGTATATTATGGGTACGGAAAAACATGAACCAGTTAACAGTAACAGCGAGGCATGGACTGGGAGAAGTGGAAGGCATTTGAACTTTTTATTTGGTCTCGTTTATGTTTTTAATAATGAGCAGTATATTCTGTGTATTTCCGTCTACTGAGCATGCATTATAGACCAACAGTTTTTTTAATGAGTTTTAATGTTTATTTATTTTGAGAGAGAGAGAGAGCACACAAGCAAGGGAGGGGCAGAGAGAGAGAATCCCCAGCGGACTCCACACTCTCAGCGTGGAGTCGGATGTGAGGCTTGAACTGCCAAACCATAAGATCACGACCTGAGCTGAAATCAAGAGTCGGACGCTTAACTGACTGAGCCACCCAGGCGCCCCAACATACTGACACTTTTTAGAATGTTTCACGTGTATTAAGTAATTTAGATCTCCTAACTTTCAGCATTATTTTCTCTGTTTTACGGGTGAGAAAGGCCAGGCCCCTAGTTTAAGCTGTTTCTGAGTGTGAGACAGAACTGGAACTCAAACCCGGGCCCTCTGACTCCCCGGGACACGCTCTGCGGCTCCATTGGGCCCCTTTCCGAACCCGCATAACCCGATCTCCCCGCCCGTTTCCTGCCTCGCCTCATCGGCCATGATTTCTTTTGATCCCACTCGCTTTGGTTCCTGACACTCTTCGTGGCCACCCCACAGACCATTTAAGGACCATGACAAGGCAGTGACGAGAACCGGAAAGGAGCGTCAGACACTGGTCCTGGGCTGGGAGGTAACTTGGGTCACGCAGTCTTGAGACTGAAATACTACCTTTGCACAAGGGCAGGTGGTGAGGGAACTTAAAAAAAAACCTCCCCACCCCTCCCCAAGGTTGACTCCTGGGATTTCAAGACAGACGACAGTGACGGGCCGCCTTTTCCCATCTGCGTGTGCAAATCCCATGAAATTCTTTGGAACCATTTATTATTACTTTTATGCAGGCATCGGAGTGTGCTTCCTTGCTCCTTCTTACCCAAAGAAGCGGCGCCGGGAGCCCGGGCTTCGCCTTGGCGGTCAAGGCCTCAGAAGCCAGGGTAGGCCGGACGCTCGGGGCGGAGAAGGCAGGGACGGCGGCCTGAGGCCTGGCCAGCCTGTGAAGAGCTTGCTGAAGGTGTTCTCCCGGACGCTGCGGTGGCTTCGTTTGGCTGCCCGGCCCTCCAGCTCAGAAAAAGACGAAACCAGTGTGATAAGGGGTAGGTACTTGCCAAACTGTT
Organism: Paguma larvata; assembly: GCA_030068075.1. NCBI lineage: Eukaryota > Metazoa > Chordata > Mammalia > Carnivora > Viverridae > Paguma > Paguma larvata. Next base: position 142,809,347 of record CM057824.1, read on the forward strand.
TATTTGCCATTCACTAGGGAGGAGACCGGATTTACAGGAAAGTAAGGCTCCGGTGGTTCCTGGGCGGCGGGAGTCCAGCTGCCCTGCACGGGCTGGGCTCGGAGGGTGCTCCCGGCCGCGGGGAGGCTGCCGCTGGGACCGCGAGCAGTAGCCCACACGCGATGGGGTGCCCCCCGCCCGGCGCCATCTAGAAACACCTTCGGAGAGGGGCCCGTGGGGGGGTGTTCTCTCATACCGAATCTGGCTTAAAACTTGAGATGGACAGTTTCCCTTTGGGAAGGATTCAATATGTCAGTAGCAGGGAGAAGGATGCTTTGTGAACAGATCCACTAGGTGGGGCCCGTGCCGGGACGACCGCGTTTCCCCTCGTTACTTTGCAATAGATGTGTTTTACTGCTGTTTCAATTTGGAAGTTTATTTTTTTCCATTGATTTTTATACATCCAGAATAGCACAAATAACCAACAGTTCTTCTTCTCTCTCTTTTTTTTTTACACATTCATTTCCCCTAGAACAAAAAGTGAACTTAAAAAAACTTGGAACCATGCTATTAGCGCTTTACAAAAGTGAATAAAAAGTAGTTCATTTTTAAGTCTAAAATAAACAAAGTAGAAAGAAGCATTTTTTTTTTTTGTCTACAGTATTTAGCAAACATAAGAAAAAGTCTTTAGGAACACACACAAAAAAATTGAAAAAAGTTATTACAGGTATTAACAATATTTTATAATGAAGCTTAAAATCTATTTACATACATAAATACAATTAACTTTGTTGATGCAACTCTTCTGGAAGGAAAAAGAAAAACGCCACTGATCAGCCTCATGAATACCGATCTGGCTAAAGGGAGGGAAAAACTCCAAACAGACAAACAAACAAAAAACCCCAAACGATTGTATACTGTAGGTAAACAAAAAGGCATTTTGTTCAGATGTAAAAAATGTTTTCTGAGATTATCGCTACACTGATTTTTCATGGATAAAAGACCCCAAATATGTCAGACCCCAGAAAACAAAAACCACCAAAAACAAAAATCACCAGGACGGAATGTCCTAAGGAAGCAGGTATGTCGGGACAGAAATCTGCAATTATAAATTGCAGGACACTTGAGTGGAACCATTCATTTCCTTTCGAATCAGAGCACGTCTGTTTATCTGCACAGAAAGCCGAGGCAGCAGAAAGGCTGTCTATTAACCCACTGATGGTAATTTGTCCAGGAAAGGCTTCTGTTGCTGCGCTTGGACAGCGAGCAGGTCCCAAAGGGTTGGCAATGTCTCTGTTCTGCTGGAATAAACCCGTGAGCAGGAGACAGCCTGACTCACCATGTTCCTTAAGGGAGGAGAACAGAAGCTCCTCGTGTTCTGGACGTTTGGTGCGGAGATGGGGTGCGTGTGCGGTCTCTTTATATAAAGCGGGAGAACGGAGGAGGGAAGGGAAGGGGAGAGGAGGGAGATACCGGGGGAGAGAAGGAGAGAAATAAAAGTAATATAAGAAATGCAAGTAACAAAAGATACATAGCGAGAAAAACCAAAAGAATTAAAATGCATGTCCATGTTGAAATTATAAATAAAGGCATGAATGAGCAGTAGAAATGGCTTAATCTTTTCTCTCTTGGACCCACGCTCCCAGATACATCCAGTTATAATATTATTGGCTTAAGGGTCTCCTTGATTAGAGGGACACTTTAATTTACCTGAAGGCAACGAATGCAATTTCTCAGGAGGGGGGGAAAACATTAAGTGTGATGTGAGGCCTATCTCCAGAACAACTAATGTTTGATTTAATTTGGGGGGGAACAATTACGTACTATACTTGCAGGTAAGGGTCTGTGAAACCCTGAACGGCCAAACCAGTGGGTCTACGCCCAAGCGACAAGCCCTCCTCATGCGCGCCGTTGAGAATAAAGATTGGATATAGAGCATTGCCTGATTCCTTCTAGGGGATTCGGCGGGCTTTGAGTTGGAATATCTTCAGGTACCAGAATTGAAGTGAAACTAGAAATTTTTTTTTTCCTTCATTCCCTCCCTCCCCCCCCGCCCCCAATTTTGCCAGGTCAGATATGGCCACACATGCCGAAAAGAACGCTTAAATTCAATTTGGGGTCAGTGGGCTAACGTAAAGGTCCCTTTCAGAAATAAAAAACTTAAATTTACTGACATTCAAGGGTGATTTTGCTGCGAAAGTGGAATACAGAGTAAAACATCAAACTGAGTGGTGGACAGAAGATTATGGCTAAGCTGAAAATGAATATATTCTGAGTTTCTCCAAGATCTGTTTTAGGTCTTTTCTAGACAAGAATGACCTGCCTGACCAGACAAACTGCTTGACTCTTTAATTCTTACCAAAGTGCTACTGCATCTATGTAAAACAAATAATCAATATATATATATAAGAAAACTCAAAAACAAGTTGTTTTAAATAAGACCAGCTGTTTTGCTGCCTGCAGCCAAAGATCTTTCTAATTTGAATCCTTAAATTTATAAAATAAAAATCAAACACTGTTCTGAAGTCCTGCTTTCAAATACTCTTCAGAGTTGACCTGAAATCACTTCAGCTAATGTCAGAGGTACATTAAATAACAACCAGATCGTTTTGAGCACACACAGGTCAAAGTCAGCAGTCAGGATTTAGGAATTGTACAACAACTGCATTCTGACCCAATTCTCCAATGAAAATAGTGCCACGAAATTTACAGGGACAACGGCTACTTTTGAATCGTAGCCACGGGCAGCGATGCCACGAATCTTTCCCGTCCTGCTGAGGCGCGGAGAACACTGCACACACGCCCCATAAGGCAGGTGAAAGCGACGCAAAGGCGGGCGGTGAGCGAGCAGCCTGGGATGGAGTCCCGCCGGGTGGGACAAGGCTTTCCCCTGTGACTCCACCGAGGAACGCACCAGAAAACTGGCCTGTTCGGGTCTGCTTCTAGGCCCACCCTGTGAAAATTCAGCTGGAGACCTTTGGGCACCAAAGGCCCCCGACCTATATAGGTTCTTCCACTCCCAGCCTTGGGGGACAGCCACAAGATTTGTTCTGCATCGACGAACAAGTACTGTCTCAAATAGGAATATTTTCTTGGAGCTAAAAAATCTGACCTCTGGATGCGGCTGATCTCCTTACTCCCCCAGAAGGGAGCGGTTAAGGAACCATAAATCTGTTTGTTGGCTTCCCATGTGGGTCCTGCCCTTCCACACAGCTTGCTTTGGATTTGTTCGGTGATAAAGCATGTCTGAAATTATCAAGAGCCCGTGGAGGGAGCAAACCGCTAGGCAGAAAATAAATCCTCTCCAGAGGTGCAATGAGTGGCATCTACCTGAACCCTCGGGAACCAGATCTGACCTCTGTTCGGAGGGAGGGAGTCAGATAGGAGACCCTTTGTTGAGCCTGGCAGAAAATTCCATACTTCAGATCCTTTGAGTGGCTCTCAGTATCTAAAAAGCCTATTAAAAACATTGCTGCATTAGCTTCCAACTCGTTTGATTAACATGAAAGGGAGTTTAATGTAAACAATATTTAGATAACCAAGTCATCACATTGCCTGTCCTTTTTTTCCAGCCTTCTTCAATGTGACACATTTAACTTTGGCTACTATCAAAAACAAAAATGTAGTACTTGATATTTTTTTTCTTAATATAAGTACATTTAAATAATAAAAAAAGTATCAACACATAAGGAAGTGTCTAAACATCGAGATACATAAATATCTAGGGATTCCTTGTGGGAATACAGTAGTTGAAAATGACCCAAAGCTGTAGCTGTTTCTCGAAAAGAACAACTACACGAAAGTCCGAAAGAAAAGTTAAATAAAACTTACAGGAAAAGGAATCATATTTCTTTCAATTGTCAAAGCAAGAAAAGAAGCAAGCTCAAATTTATATATATAAAAATAAAAACCACCCCAAATGCAAATACGCATTTTGCCATTTATAAGGTGCTGGAAAAGAAAATTAAAACTATGAATTAGATACCAAAAACAAGAGGAGTTGCATTCCCTCTCCCCTCCCCCCCCAAACCAAAAATTCCATTCTTTGGAATAGACAACTTGGTTAAAAAGTGAAGTCAAGGGTATAAAATCTTTCTTTTATTCACAGCATCGCTAAATCAGAAGCATTCACAGTTTCCCTCTGGGAATCTTCCTGTTTGCCATACGACGCGTCCGCGTGGTGGCGAAGCGGACACCCTCGGGGGAGGGGGGTCGGGTCGGGTTCGGAAAAGGGGAGACGGGCCCACAGCGACGCGCGTTTTGCACGGATGGGGGGGGAATCCCCCCCCCCCCGCCGGCCGGCGCGGAGCGGGGCGAGATTCCCGGTCCCGGTCGGCGCGGCCGCGCGCTCCCCGCCCCGGCACCCCCCCCCCCCCCCGCCCTCGCGCAAGCCGGCCTTCCGGGGCCAAGGCCCGGGCCAGGCCGGGCCGGGCGCCCCTCCCGCCGGCCGCCGCAGGGGCCTCAGTAGGGCCGCCACACGGCCTCCTCGAGGCGCGCGGCGGGCGCCATGTTGGTGGGCGAGTTGCTGTGGCTGCCCTCGGCCTCCACCACGTCGCTCTGGTTCGGGAGGCTGGGGTTGAGCAGCGCCGAGCCCGTGGACGCGTTGGTGCAGGGCGGCAGGATGCGCGGCGGCGAGCGCTCGCCGCCCACCATGGAGAACTGGTAGGAGCCGGCCGACGCGCCGTAGTACAGGTGGTAGGAGGGCGAGCTGGCCTGGAAGGGGCCGCCCTGCGCCTGCGACGAGCCGGGGTAGGGCGGCGGCAGGTACGTGTGGTAGCGCGTGGCCGAGCTCATGGCCGACATGCCGATGCCGATGCCCGACGTGACGGGCGTCGGGGAGTAGGTGAAGGCGCCGGGGTAGTGCATGCGAGGGTCTGAGATGGAGGGCAGCGCGGGGAACTGGCGCGGGTCGCCGAAGGCCGTCAGGTCCGGCGCCGCTGCGGGGCGGGAGGGAGAAGAGAAGCCATGAGGCGCCAGTGGAGGAGGCCACGCCCACAGAGTTACCCAGAATGCTGCTGTCCCGGGAGTCCTGAGCCTACCCAGCATGCTAATGGGCAGGGAGGTTGGAGGATGGCCCTACAGGACGTCGCGTAACATGAGTTCGTGTATGATGCCATGTTATTATAATACGATGTAATATAACATACAATATGGATAGATATAATACGTATAATACGATATCGGTGTACCTGCGGGGTTGGCAAACCCACCTTCCAGCTGCCACCAATTTTCGCGTGGCTCACAAGCTAAGAATGAGTTCCTTCTCTAAATGGTTGAAAGAAGTGAAAAGAAGAATATTGCCTGATGTGAAAACCCTGTGAAATTCAGATTTCAGTAGCCATACCTAAAGTTTCATTGGAATGAACTTTGTTCATTCTATGATGTATTATCGGGGCTGCAGTGGAGCTACCACTGCAGAGTTGAGTGGTCGTGACACGGGCCGATCGTGGGACCCAGATGCATAAAATATCTACTGTCTGGCCCTTTACATTAAAATGTTGGCCAGCCCTCTATCAGTATATTAATATGCCAGTATTAATGTAAGTGTAATTTGTGATATTAACAATTATACCAAGATGTGACTTGTAAAATTATACAATACTAATGTAATGGATGCATGAGCAGATGAATATTAATAGAATATATCCTACATAATATGACATTGTGTTATAGTATTAATATATAATAACAATACATTATGAATAATATTTAGGTTGAATCATGGGAAACTGCTGTTTCTGTAGGCCTCAATTAAAACTTGGTAATTTCTTATGATCTGATCTAACGCATGCCACATAGTAGTGACTGAGAGGGAGTCTCAGTGAATATCAACACCGCTCTTTCCCCCCTACATCCATCTGTAGATTTGTTCCACATTTGTAGAAAAATACAGCCTCAGTTTCACCTGGTTTTCACTTCACTGGCTCTGGCTCTGTGTTTCACTGCTTTGTGAACACGAATGGCCATAGGGCCTTGATGTATATACTCCGTTTTTGCACATGTTGAAGACTTACCAGGAATGGCAAAGCTTGGTCTATACAATTCCTTCTGTTAGGATTATGCATTTATGGTTTCAGAAACTGGCTTTGGCCTTCATTGCATCCTTCTGCAATTTTCTCAACCACAGGCTGCCCTTGGGAACTACTAGGGGGTCTGGATGCCAGGAAGTGCTCCCCGGGTCCTGTAGATCAGTTTCTCAACAGTAGCACTATTGACATTTGGGGCCAGATAGTTATTTGTTGGGGCGGCGGGGGGTCGTCCTGTGCACTGTAGGATGTTTGGCAGCGTCCTTGGCCTCTGCCCACCAAATGTCAGTAGTGCCCCCGCACCCCGCATTGTGACAACTAACAATGTCTGCAGACACTGCCAAATGTTTTGGGGGGAGGGGGAGGGGGGCGAAGCCAGGTCCCGTACGGAGAACCACCAACTGTAGACGCAGGATGGTGTCCTGGAGTAATTTCTGTTCCTCGGGATCATCCATTAAATGATCGGGCCAGGGCCGGGAGTCTTTACATCAGCAAACCCAAAGGACAGCAGAGGCAAGAATGAAATGTTTTAAAATTTGTTAAGTCCTCAAATCAACATAGAAAATAACTCCAAGCTCAGAATGGCATGTGGCCTGTGTCCTTTTGTGTTCAGGCCCATGGAGAAGCTTGACGGAGCCAAGAGTCCGCTCTGAAAGGAAAGCTACCAGGGTGGATTATTCTGTTTTTGGAAGGCATCCGGGGTTGATCAACTTCCTCATATTTCAAGCCTATTATTCCAGCAGGGAGAGCTAGTGTGCTCCTCTCTCTGCCTGTGTCTCCCTCCCTCTCCCTCCTCCTCCCCCTCCCCCCCCCTCTGTCTCCCTCTTCTCCCTCTCCGTCTCCTCCTTCCCTCTCTCGAATGACCTCCTCTATAAATTTGGGGTGAATGTGATGAGGAGGTATATTCTCCTCATCAGAGAGGTAATTAAAGTTTATAGAAACAACCCAAGGCTGCAGCCAGTCTCTCTGCTAATGAGGAAACCAGGAGTCTGACTTTCAAACAAACACTCCTGTTAATCTTTTCAAAGCGAGTCAGACGTGTGGGCAGGGAAAACGTTGTAAACGGACAGTGGTTCTAGAGCTGCCCTTCCATGGCCGCTCTCTGGCTCGTCCTGAAACCAGGCCGCACCTCATTCCACAGCGTTCGTCCCTGCCCGCTCACTGGGGCCGTCTGTGAGCAAGCTCTGTGTCACTTGTTTTTGCTCACACGGAGAGCTGTGACAGGAAGCCTGACTCCATTTTTCCAGTTAGATTTCTATAGTCTAGGGGGAAGCCGGGGTAGGGGGAAGAGCATTCGGCAAATACAATCAATTCGTTGGCATCTGATGCAATAGCTCTGGACACGAGTTAATGACTCCGCCCGTCATTCCTCTTGCTTCATTTGCCCTGGGACAAAAAGGTGAATCCAGCGGAAAAATGAATGAAAGGTCACCCTGTTTCATGGCGATGTCCGGACATGTTCTGCCAGGGTGTTCCAACTTCTACGTGGTAACCTGGCGACGGTACCGAGTTACCGTAATCCCGAGTGAGTCCACGGTCAGTCACGGACCTAAGTAATGGAATGATGTGACCGTCTCAGCTGTCAGGGGAAAATAGCTCTTTCACTTGTGGGCAGGATATCTGAAAGATCTTCAGTACCGCCCGTGATTCTTCTGTCTACACAGTCCCGTTGCCGCTCCACGAAAGGCCATCTATTTGGTCAAGCTATCTTTTCCCACACATTTTGATAGTATAAGAGCTTTGGCCCTCCGGATATGTTCCGATTAAGTGGTCTCTTCAAATATTTGTTGCCATTTTTATGTCCAGTCTGACATTTCCTACCAGGCCCCACCGCCATGCGCCAGTCACCCCCACCTGGCCGTAGTTCATGTGTCCCTTGGGCTGGCCCGGTGCCCCCTGATTCAATCGCGTGTGGGGGTGGGGACCCCTGATATTCACAGGGAGCTTTTAAGGAGTAGGAAATCTAGGGATTAGGAGGTTCGGGTATTTTCGTTGGAAATGTTTCCCCACCGATGGGGCTAAATATTTGCCGTGACAGCTCAAGTGTTCGTTCCGCAGCTTGACATGGATGAAAGCTGTCCCAGTCCGGGCCCTCCCACTGCCCCCAAAGGATTAAACAGCCTGAGCAGATAATGGCTGCCTTAAAAGGATCTTTTGCATGACTCAGATTAATGCACGCTGTCTGTCGCCCAGGTTGGCAGCTAAACGTTAATTTTTTTTAAAGAAAAAAAAAAAACAATAAAGGAAAACCTCCAGATGACATCTCTTTTCAGACAAGGTGTGGAGACTGTCTGCAAAGGAAAGAGAGGGAGACAAGAGGGCAAGGCCCCCTCGCAGAAGGAAGTCCAGGTGGGGCTGGGGGGCGGGGAGAAGGGCCGAACGCAGAGCTCTGGGGCGGGATTAAAAGGAAAAGCAGGCACGGGGAGCAGTGTCAGGTTCTCAAAGCTGGCGTTTGGGCAGCCACTTTTCTTTTATGCGTCCCAACCCCCCTACTGCCCCCAGGCGTATGACAATGCTTTGCAGGCCTGCGCTCCAGGCTTGATTTCTCAGAGGGAGATCTGCCAAGTTGAAGAGCAGTGTCCCATGCCCTTCTCTGCCACCGGGGAAAGCTCATCTGGAATTCTCTCTGGCCCTCCCTCCAAGACAGGGGAGGATCAGTCTCGGGCACTGAAAGGGACGTGGTGTTTGTGTACTTCACACCCTCATGCCATAAAACGTCCTTCCTTACTCCTTGGGTAACTGAAGTCCTGGTTATTCAGAAATGTAACAGCGACACGGGACTTGGGAGGGCATGTTACTCATTCCTTAACAACAAAAAAAAAGTCACCCCCGCATCTGAACACTGGTCAGTTGGAGCAGCTGTCCCCTAGGGCTCTTGAAACTAGAAGGTGCGGATCTTGGGTGCTGACCAAGTCAAAAGTCTTACGTAATAAACTCCAAGGGACCCACAGCAGGCCCCTTTCCAAGGAAAACAGTAATTGTTTCAGATGTAGAGAGCCGAGCAGCGCCACTGAGAAGAATCAATAAAAGTTGACAAGTGCCTTTGGAATCAAACTGGTCCTGAGGGAACAGAACTTCTACAACAACAAGCTGAGCAGACGTCATCATTCCTCTGCTACTTCCTCAACTCCTTAGGCCCCAGCAGGTGCCCTGAAAATACTGGCATTAAGAGTCGAAAATAATGTGAGAAGCGGGCACCCAGGTTGGCTTTCCCGGTTCACTACAGTGCCCGAGAATACCTCAACTAAGGGGGCAATTTGGGACCTCTGGGTATTTGGCAATGTCTGCAGACATTCTTGGTTGTCTTGATGGGGGGGGGACGGCTGTATCTAGAGGCCAGAGATGCTGCTAAAAACCCTGCAGTGCACGGGGCAGCCCTCCACGACAGAATTCTCTGGCCTCAGGTGTCAACGGTGCTACTGTTGAGAAGCTCTGGGAAGAAGCCAAAGCATTGGGTGAAACCTCAAGTAATCGCAACTGTCTGAAAAACACAGCGTTACACAGTGTTTAAAATGGCGGACAGGCCGCCTTTGCCCCTCTGCCTGCCCCCTAATCTACATAATCAGATTTCAAGGGCCGAAAAGCAAAAACCATCACCCTCTTCCCAACACACATGAAGGGCGCTTGCAGGCTTCATGAGGCTGAAGTTCTCTGAGGTATTTTCACACTTTGGTCCAGCTCCAATTTCAAAGCCCCAAACAGGGAGTTTCTTCCTTTGCTTTCAACAAAGGAATTTTTCTCTAACTCCGATTTCCCTGCCCACAAGCAAAGGTGAGCGCCAAGCCCAAAGGTCTCATAGGTTACATGACTAATATTTAATGAGCTCGTATTAACAACAATTATACTAACCACGACACCCGAGCTTTCCATTCTGTTCCTCTAATCTGGTACGAACAGCCCTTCGTTCGAAATATCTCATGTGGGGTGTAGCACGGGTACCCCGGTGTGTTGTTCACACCGTCTCTGAAAGCTGGCCACCACCAGATGGGACAGTTCCACCAGAGTTCTAGAAGCTGACTACTTTGGCCTTGTATATTATTAACCCTTCAGCTGCTACCTTTGTCTGCCAATCGTGAGCAAGCCCCAAATGCCCACAGAGTCCACTTCTGCCTTCGCATTCATAATCTGTGTCTCAAGGTGTCAGGGAAAATCGGTGCACGGGTATAGGACTTAGACAACCTTGTCTTTAAAGCCCATTTTAACACCCCCCCCATTCCCCCCCCCCCCGAAATGACTGCCAGCCCCTTCATGCATCTCCAGTCTCTCGAACCTTCCACTCTAGCTCGACTTCAAAGAGTGTGTTCGAGCAGCTTACTTGAGAGTCGACTGGAAATCTCTGCAGAGAGGGTCGTCATGCCGCTGGCCCGTCCAGGCGAGATGGGTGTTGCTGGGTGTACGGAAGGCGAGGCGATTGATCCCAGGTACTGGTAGGACTGGTCATAGGACCATGGTGGGGACGGCTGGATCTGCCTTGTGTCTGCAGAGGATGGGAGAGGTCAGTCATACGCCGGGCGGGGTGGGATTTAAGAAAAGAAATCTTTTAAGAAGAGGCTAGTCACCACTGCTGAAGTATGTTCTACGCGCCTGCGGCCTGTTGACCAGCGGGTAGTAAGTCCAAGTATTGCTTTTGTTCGAGCATCCCCCCCCACTCCTCCCAAAGATACTGAAATATAGTTTCTGGGTGATTCTCGAAGATTTTCCCCTGATAACTGTTCCTTCCGAAAGTTTTACTTGGTCATGCTCGTAACCACGGCAGGGGTTGAAGATGCTTTCAAGTAGGTGTTCACGCCCCCCCGTTGAACTACAGCATGTACTGGCCGCCTGGACAATTTCAGCTTTACCAAGAGTTACAATTCTCACCTCCGACACATTTTATAAACTCAGGTGATCACCTATCCATGTATTCAGTAAACAAAAAAGGACATTGAGTTTTGATTTTTTTTTTTTTTTTTTTGGTACCTGTGGCCAAAATATCCCAAGGGCCTTTAAATGTCCTCTGTTTAGGCGAATTCTCTCCCAAGGAGGACAGAAAAGAAGCTCTGGCTGGCAAGCTGGCGATGAGGCCTGGTGACCCGCTCACGAGCCCAGCGGTAGCGAGCCAGCTCTGCCGACCCAGAGCGACAGGTGTCCTGTCCCTTTTCAAGCTCTCAAGTTTGCCATGTTTAAAGGGCAGAGTGTTGAGCAAGTATTTTATAGACGGCTATTAAATGAGGCCTGGGACAGAGAAGAGACCAAACTCTGACTTCAGAAGATTTAGGTAAAAAGGACTTTGTCAGTTTGACTCCAGCGTTCATAGGAGTCTTAGTTTCAAAAAGCACCACACTGTTTGCAGATGAAAAGGAGCAGAAAGAAAGGAACAAACCCTCGATTCTTAGGCAACACGTGTAAGCAAACTGAAACGGGACGCTGGCCCCGCCACAAGAGAGCTTTCCAGGTTTTTAGGGCTCAACATCGATTTTCCGTTTGGGTCCCACCTTCTCTGTGGACCACCCCAGTCCCCAGGGTCCTCACAGCCAGGCCCCCATGAGGCTGGGAGTCCATCTAGAAAGAGCAGCGTTCCTCAGGAAAATACTGGTTGCAAGCTGTGTGTGTGCCAGGACATAAAGAAGTGAGTTCTTCCTACTCGTTATAAAACCTTCTACTTCCTCTGGGGGCTTCTCAGTTCCAACAGGTCACGTTTGCTGCTTCTGTTGATCTGTTCGAAGCTGCCACAGCAATGGCAGAGTCAGGGGTTTGGAGATCAAGCTCTTCCTTCCGTCTCCTGCCTGCCCCCTCCCCTTCCCCTCACATGGACCCATTTCTTTCTTTTCTTGAAAATAATTCAGTTTTGGGGGCACCTGGGTGACTCAGTTGGCTCAGCACCCCAACTCTTGATTTCAGCTCAGGTCACGATCCCAGGGTTGTGGGACTGAGCCCCACTTCAGGCTCTGTGCTGAGCAAGGAGTCTGCTTGGGATTCTCTCTCTCTCCCCCCTTCCCTCTCAGTTTTTTTCCCTCTAAGTTTGAGAAATCTGGTGATATATTTTAACATAGACTCTGAAATCTAATATGAAAGAAGGGCCCTCATTCCCTTCTGAATTTGGGGGAATTTGAGCTAGGGGAAGGAATAAGTGAGCTGGTCCCTTTAAGCTCAGTGCAAATGAACGTTCGACTACAGTCAAAGAGCCGGCAGTCTTACAAGCGAGAGCGCTTCCAATAATTGTAAGCAAGCAGCAATAGCAGGTTCTTCCGTATTCCCACATCACTACCCGCGTTTTCTTCCAAGTGAGGAATAAATTACAGACTCAGATATTTTTGTAAGACCTGCATATGTCTTAGACATACACATTTGCTGCGGGAATATATAGTACTCAAATATTTTAATCATTTAAGAAGCAAACAAAAGAGGTTTTATAATTGTCATAAAGCCCTCCGGGGTGTGAATTTGCGGTTCAGTAATTCATGCCTCGCCGTGTAGACAGCCCTGCATCCCCTAACCCCGTGTCTAAAACCACAGTAGGCATAAAGTATGATGCCATGACTCATGCTCTGTCATGTTTTACTGCAGTGAAAAAGTTGTGCTAGGCTTTTCTAAACGCATAATTAAACCATGCAAACGTTGCATAATGTTTCACAGCCTTTTAAAAATATGCTTTGGTAAAATGATCTTTATGATGAAAGTCCAAGTTCTGTGATTGTTTTCTGTTGGTTTTTTTTTGTTTGTTTGTTTGTTTGTTTTTAACCCAGGAGTTTTAGAGTCAACATTCTGACTCCACACACAGTCTAGCTTTCCAGTGTTAGAGGAGGGATAGCACTAAAAACCCCAAGGACCCCTGTCTGGTCACTTTCCATTCATGTGACCGCGGGGAAGTGGGTTTGGATTCATTGCCAGAGGTGGGCCAGAAGGTGGTGGCGGCGAGCTGCTCGTGCCAGGGTTTTGGGTGTCTTCCAGTTCTACATGTACTGTTAATAAAAATCCAAAAGCAAAAATCGAACAAAACAACGATACGGTATATGCCGAGTTCACCGCTCAGTTACCGTTCCTGCTCTGATGGGACCAACGTCAACCCAAGAAGGCAGGTATGGAAACGGCCGTGGGGCGGGCCAGCCTGAGCACCGGACCAAGAGGCAGAAGTGGCCCCCGCGCCTGTCTCTGCGGTGAGCCTGGCCCACTCGTTTACAGCTCCTCATTCTCATCTCGGAGAAGACCTGACCTCCAAGCCCCTTCCGACAGCAACAGTGCAGGATTCCGATTCGAATAGGTCCTATATGGCGTTCGTCTGCGTCACTCGTATGCTAGAAAGAATGAGCTGGCAGTGTGGGGTGAAGAACGGCGCTCTTAATAATACATATGCCCATTCTGGGAAGGGGCAGTAGGCAGGGAGAAGGTGGGAGTTATTCAGAAAAGACCACAGGCCGAGGAAGAGAACCATTGTTCGGTCATTCTCCAGAGAGGAGGGCCACTTGTTCCTGAAGGAAGAGCCTCTGATAAGTCACTCCGTCAAAAAGGACAAAAGTTGCTTGAAATTTTAGTGTGCACCCCGCCTGTGCTAACTTAGCTAGTAGTGGCCGGATGAATGAGACCAAGGTAGTCTCTGCCCCATTGGAGCCTCTAGTCTGGTATCGGTGAAGATCCTGGGAGTAGGTGATGCTTGGGAGGGTTTCTTCCTATCGCATTAGTCGTAGTGTTGAGAGGTTTTTCATTTATTCCTTCACACTAATTGCTCGTTCATTCATCCATCCATTCATAGGCTAATGAAATTCTTCACATCCTCATTCGTTCGTGTTGCCAATGGGCATGTTCCTTTTACTAGGGCCACCGTCTTGGGGACCAAACAGTGGTGGGGGGACCAGTATCCAGGTGAACGGATGGATTATCTGCCTCATCTCGGCTTGCAAACAGCCGTTCCCACGTTAGAGCTCACCCTGATGGCGTTTCTTACACACTCGTGTTCTGCCTCAGAGGAACAGACCAGGGAAAGTGTCTAACTGAAGTCCCAGAAGCGATTTCAGTCTGAACTCTGCCTTCACCCTGGGCAAGTCATTTCTTTTCTCTGCTACAGAGTTTTCCCACTTCAAACAGTAATGGTGAAGAACAAGCAAGATAAGCTGTATATAAAGCAAATAACACAGTTTTTGACCATTTTAAATGTTCAATTAGTCTGAGTAATTTTTATGATTCTATTATGACAAAGGAAACTAGGGGCACCTGGGCGGCTCAACTGGTTCAGTCTCCGACTTCGGCTCAGCTCATGATCTCACAGTTCATGAGCTTGAGCCCCATGTCGGGCTCTGTGCTGACGGTGAGGAGCCTGCTTGGGATTCTCTCTCTCCCTCTCTCTCTGCCCCTCTCCTGCTCATATTCTCTCTCTTCTCTGTCTCTCTCGAAAATAAACAAACAGTAAAAAAAAAAAAAAAAAAAAAAAAGGGAGGGGCCCCTGGGCGGCTCAGTCGGTCAAGGCTCTGACTCTTGGTTGTGGTTCAGGTCATGATCTTGTTGTTCGGGAGATCAAGCCCTGCGTCAGAATCTGTGCGGGCCGTGCAGAGCCTGCTTGAGATTCTCTCTCTTCTGTCTCTGCCCCTCCCCTGCTCCAGCTCTTGCTCTCTCCCCCCTTCTCTCTCAAAGATAAACATTAAGGGATTCGTCTGATACGTATTGGTAAGGCCACGCACAGCCGCTCCAGAGTGAGGCTCAAGTAATACCACGCTGCTCACCGATGAAGGGCTTGGCAGCGCCTTCCGCGCCGGGGAGGACCTGGGCTCGGAGATTAAGTGGTAAGGGGCACGGAAACCGGAGATTTGAGGCAAGGACAGAAGGGGGGAGGGCCCAGTGCCAGCCAGTTCATGCTTCCATTAAGAAAACTACTGGAGGGGCGCCTGGGTGGCTCGGTCGGTTAAGTGTCCGACTCTTGGTTTCGGCTCAGCTCGTGGTTTCACAGGTCGTGGGTTCGACCCCGCATCAGGCTCCGCACTGACAGTGCAGAGCCTGCATGGGACTCTCTCTCTGTCTCTGTCTCTCTCTCTCTCCCTCTCTCTCTGCCCCTCCCCTGCTCGTGCTCTCTCTCTCTCTCTCTCAAAATAAATAAATACACTTCAAAACTACTGAATTAGAAAATTTAAATTTGAGCCTTTCTGCCGCCTGTGGTTTTCAGGGTGCATAATGTTTCGACGCAGCCGTTCTACTGAGGCCATCTCGTGCTGGGTATTTTCAGCTTTTTGATCATCAGAAATGGGTAAACCAGAGTCCCCTCTCCCTTCCATGTGAAATGAGGCCAGAGAAGGGGGGTGCTGGGGAGCGGGTGGGGCAGAAGCAAGCGGTGAGCTCCGAGCGATCCACGGCTTACACCGCTCGCTAAGAAAGCAGAGCGCTGTCACCTCAAAAAGTCTCCAGAGTGAGGAGTGACCCTACAAATAACTGCCGTCAAGGCGCTCTGGCGTTTCCCGCTGCACCTCTGAAACATAAAGAGCATCGGGGGTCACCAGGCCCATCTCTACAGGAAAAAAGCTGAAGACGCCGATAAGCCATGACTTTTCTTAGTCTGTTAGAGACTTGAGACGATAGGGCGAACCGCCAGCCCCGAGTCCTGAGAGGCACGGGACTGTAGAAATGTGTACCAAGGTCTGCGTACCAGGAACGGGGGCTGCTGGAGCCATAAACTGATAGGAACACTTACATGGGAATTTTGATAAATTGTTGGAGATAGAGTATAGACACCTGTGAGAATAAGAAACTTCTGGGGGCTGCAGTCGTGTGTGTGTGTGTGTGTGTGTGTGCACGCACACGTGTGGGTATGGGGGTTGGGGCGTGGACACTCCCGTGAAGTTGGCCTCACGAACTCCTCCAGGTTTTCATGGGATCCAGTATAATAACAGTGGGTTACAGCTGAAAGACACCATTTAGGGAAGAGTTCTTCGGGAAGTCCAAAGACAACAAGGGAGACAAAAACAAGGACATTAGAGGAATCTGAAGCCTCTGGCATCGACCGCTACAGTAAACATTAAACACAGCCCCACTCTCAGCTAGATGAACATAAAATCTCACACCGAAGGCCTGTCTACCTCCGTTCCCATGACCCTGATAACATCATGCCCAGCTTTCAAATTAGACATAACAGGGCACATACCGAAAGGTAAGAGAAGCAGTCTGAGAGATACAATATGCATCCGAACCAGACTCAGATATGACCTAGAACTTGGAGTTCCCAGACGGGGGATTTAATTATGATTAACATGTTAAGGGCTCTACTGGAAAAAGGAGACCACGTGCAAGAACAGGTGGACGATGTCGTCGGGAGATGGGAACTCTCGGATACAGAAGGACATTCTGGAAATGAAAAACATTGTAACAGAGGTGAGAAATGCCTTTGCCAGGGTCATCAACAGACTGGACATGGGTGAGGAAAGAATCGAGGAGTTTTAAAATACATTACAAACTTCCCAACCTAAAAGGTGTAAAGAGAGAAAAGACAGAAAACCAATGCAAAAAAAAAAAACCCAGAAAAAAAACCAAACAGAACATCATGAACTTTGGGACAATTTCAAAAGGTGCAACATATGGAGAGTAGGAATACCAGAAGGAAAACAAGGAGAAAACAGTGGAAGAAATAGTTGAATTATTAATGGCTAATAATATTTCTTTTTCTTTTTTTTAAAATTTATTTTTAATGTTTATTTTTGAGAGGGAGAGACAAAGCATGAGTGGGGGAGGGGCAGGGAGAGAGAGGGAGACACAGAATTGGAAGCAGGCTCCAGGCTCCAAGCTGTCAGCACAGAACCCGACTCGGAGCTTGAACCCATGAACCGTGAGATCATGACCTGAGCCGAAGTCAGACGCTTAACTGATTGAGCCACCCAGGCGCCCCATAATGGCCAATAATTTTTCAAAATTAATGACAGACATCCACCCATCGATCCAAGAAGCTCAGAGAACACCAAGGAAGAGAAGTACCAAACAATCTACAGAAACACCTTACCTAGAAAGCAACAAGGATAAGAATTACTTGCAACTTCTCTTCGGAAAACCATGCAGGCAAAAAGAGAGTGGAGCAAATATTTGAAATGTGTAAAGAAAAAAAAAAGCCACCAGCCTAGAATTCTATATTCAGCAAAACTGTACCTCAACAGTGAAGGAAAAATAAAAGACGTTTTCTGACATACAAAAATGAGGTAATTTATCCAGCAGAATAGTCAGGCAAGAAATGTTAAAAGAAGCTCTTTGAGGAAAAGGAAAACGGAGGTCAGAAAATTAAATGGACACAGAGAAAGGAAGAGCTTCAGGGAAATAATAAATGAAGGTAAAATAACTGTTCTTAGTTGATCAAAAGATAATTGTCTAAAATGATAATAGAGGGAATAATGTATTAGGTGGTCACAGCTTGTGGACAAAAGGAGTGAAGGGCAGTAATGACAGAGCAGAAGCATTGGCACAGTGTTAGTTAATGGTAGCTTGGATTCATTATTCATGTGGTTTGCAAACTCTAGGGCAAACACCAAAAACATTTAAAAAATAATTTTTTAAGTTTATTTATTTATTTTTGAGAGAGACCGAGACAGCATGAGCAGAGGGGTGGGGGGGGAGGGGAGGAGCAGAGAGAGGGAGAGAGAGAGAGAGAGAATCCCAAGCAGGCTCCATGTTGTCAGCACGGAGCCCAACGCAGGGCTTGAACTCACGAAATCGTAAGATCATGACCTTAATATGGACGCTTAACAGACTGAGCCACCTGGATGCCCCTAAAATTTCTTTCTAAAAAGGTATAAGTGATAGGCTAAGAGAGGACATAAAATGGAATCATAGAAAATGCTCCATTAAAACCAGAGAAGGCGGAAAAAGAGGAGGAAGAAAAGAACAGGTAAGCAAATATAAAACAGTTATAAGCATGGTACTTATGAATCCAACCATATCAATAATCACTTTAAATATGAATGTTCTAAATGCACCCAGTTAAAAGACAGGGATTATCAGAGTGAATTAATAACAAGGCCCAACTATATGTTGTCTATAAGGAACTTACTTAAAATATAAAGACTCGGGTTGAAAGTAAAGAGATGCAGAGAGACCTGTGCTACCACTAACCAAAAGAAAGGCAGAGAAGCTCTATTAATTTTATACAAAACTGGCTTCTGAAGAAGGAAAAACGTCAGGGATAAAGAGGGGAAATACTTGATGATGAAGGAGTCAGTTCTCTAAGAAGATGTCACAATCCTTAACGTGCGGACACTTAACAATAGTGTCGAAAAAATGAGGCAAAAACTGACTTTGAATTACAAGAGAAAAATAGAAAAATACTCTTCTGGTAACTGATACATCAAGCAGGCAGAAAATTAAGGCATATATGCCCTGAACTGTATCACCAAGCTTGATGTAGTTCGCATTTAAAGAAGATGCCATTTGACAACAGGAGAGGATACTTTCGTCTCAAGCTCACAGCGAACATTCACCCAGAAAGACCACATTCTGGGCCATAAAACACCCTTAACAAATGTAAAAGAGCAGAAGTCATGCAGAGTATATTCTCAGACCACGTGGATTTAAAGCTAAAACAACCACAGCAACAACGGAAAGTTAGCTAGAAGAAATATCTGGAGCTTCAACAACACACCTCTAAATAACCCATGGGTTAAATAAGAAGCCTCGAGAGAAATTAAAATGCATTTTGAATTAAGTGAAGATCCGAGGGACCACAATTTGTGGGATACGGCGAAAGCGGCGCTTAGAGGGAAATTTATAGCATCGAACGCATATTAGAAAAGAAGAAAGATCCTGAATCAATGATCGGAGCCTCCACCTTAGGAAAGTAGAGGAAAAAAGAACAAACCAAACCGAAAGCAAGCAGAGGAAGAGAAATCATAAAAATTCAAGCAGAAATCAATGAAATCAAAAGTGGCAAAGAAAGTGTTGCCCAAGAAAGTAGCAAAGAAAATCAACACAACACAACCAAAGGCTGTTGTTTGAAAAGGTTAAAATGGCTGACGTTGTCCTCAGTCCCCCTCCAGGCCACACGGGAGAGCCTGGCCAGACACCCCAGTTGGTTCTGCCGCGACCACCCACCTCTCTGGGGTCTTGAATGCCCACCCTCCAAACCCCGATTCTCAACAGCGCCACCTGAGCCCAGGTGTCCTCTCAGTCCGGGGCCAGGAGGAGGTCAGGCGGCTCTGTGGTGGCTGGAATAGTTAGCAGGCCCTTCCTTTGGCCCCTCAGCTGATATCTTTAAAAGATGCGACCTTTCGGTCACCTTTCAGAGCCATTTAAAAAACAGAGACCAGACAGTTATGTATGTCACGGGGCCCCAGCATCTATTTTTAAAAGAGCCAAACCTGCTTGGTGAACATATAAACCCTTGGGGCTGTCCTGGTTTTTTTCCCTAGAGGATTTTTTTTTTCTCTCTCTCTTTCTGTTTGGAAGACGGCAAGGTGGTTCCCAGGGTGCCCTTCAGATTCACCTCGGTCACGGGGAGCTGCTGTAATGCCCTCTTGGATGCCTCCGAACGCACAACAGGATATGACTCAGGGCTCAGAGATGTGAGCCGGTTTCCAGGGTGATGTGTCGGGGCGGGCCCCGGCGACGGCTCGCATCTCCTTGTCTGGGACCCTTGGGAAGGAAGATCGGGGCTCCCCTGCAAACTAAAGGCTGCCCCCCCCACCCCCCGGCCCCGGATCCCCTGCAACTCCTTTCAGACCCCTGTGCCACCAGTCTTCATGGCCCCTGGCATTGGGTGGTTCTCTGTCCTGAAAGAGGCATTTCCCCGGAAGTCCCACTGTCTTCCAGCGCTGTTCTCTCCCATCTACGAGGCCGGTGGTGACACAAGGCACAAGGAGACACAAGGAGGAGGGCGAGCTGTCACCCAGAAGCGCGCCCAGGTAGCCGCCCCGGGAGTAGTGTGCTGCTGCTATCAGTGAAACCCCATGAGAGTGTGAGTCAGCTCCTACTCGCCCTGGATCCTGGAAAAAGCGAGGTTGTGAAATAGCTCTGGTATTTGCCAACCGTTGTCTCTGCCGGCTACAGACATCTTGGTTAGTCATGGACAGCTAAGATGCATACATTGTTCCAGCAATTACTCTGAAGGGAAGCATCCAGCACCAAGCCTGGGCAGAGACCTTGCCTGGGGATGCTGTGTTTTAAAGGCCTTCAGGGTTTTGAGGGGTCCCGTCCAGATTGGGGGAGGGGGGCCCCGCAGAAGGGAAGAAGGCAGCCAGCGCCCTGTGGCCACGTCTCCACCACTCACAGCCTCTGGGACCCATATTCCGAGCTCCCCCCTCCCCTCCGCTCCCCAGGGGATGGTGGGGAACCTCCATGGCTTTGCCGTCACGGCCACCAGGTCAGGGCATCTAGAAGGCCAGTTCCTTACGGCAGGGCCGCCCCCAGCCCTGGTGGCTCGCCGCAGCCCTTTTCCTTTCAAACCCCTGTTTCCTCATCTCTAAAACGGGGGGCACCCAGCCTCACCTGCCTCACAGGTGTGAGAGTTAATTAATGTTTGTGGAGCAGCTTTGAGAGCCGCAGATGAAAGGCGTGCTATAAATGCAAAGTGCCGGTCCTCATTAGAGTTGCCAGACACTTCCCAGGGGAAACAGTTCAACCCTCGCCACGAGGCCTCGCCTCTCAGCGTCTGGAAAAAGGCTCTGGACTCCGGCAGAGTTGTCTCTGAGCAAGGGTTTGGGGGGTAAGTCATCGGCCCCCAGAAAAGACGGGTGTGTGGATAAACACCTTCTGTTCTCTGCCCACACTGTGTCCCCGAGGCAGAGAGAGGGAGTAGCGTGCGGTTCACACGAGGTGGGGGGGTGGGGGGAGCGGATCACGGTCTCGAGGGAACAGAAGGCACCTTCTGGTCCTCCTCTGTGTTCCCTTGCAGACAGATTATTTCCCTGTACTTTGTTAAACAAACATCCCCCGCAGACTCCTTTCTCGTAAAGATTTTCTGCACCTCGGCCCCCGAAACACACGTTCCGGACCTGACCCGATTCTACAGGTAGGCTGGGTAAATTCCTGTAAGGCCGGCCCATTTGCCATGTTCAAACTATTCCACGGCCACCCTGCTGATTTCCTTCCATTCTTCCATGTCCTTCTCCTCCAACAAACGTGTCAAGACACGGAGGCTGAGGATGGCTTTCGGTTCCCATCCACTTGTTTCTCTAGCCCCCTTGCCCTCCTTGGAGCTCTGGGGAAGAGGCAGAGGCAGAAAATACCATGTCAACAGCGGTATTTAGCTTGCCCTCGAGCCCTTGACACAGAACGAGGACCCTCCCTCACAGGGATCAAATGACAGACACCTCGAAGTGGGAAGCTACAAACTCCAAGAGACACAGCATCACTTGGCATTGCCCAGAGCTAAAGAAACAGAACCTTTCGAAGGAACATTCCATGGGGCTGGCACGTGTGCTAAAGAGGACTGCGTGCACAGGTTTGAGCATCGTTGGTCCACGGCACAGGGCGGGAGGCCGTCAGAGCCAAGCCGCGATCCGGACTGTCGATGGAAGGCCACGTGCTGATGAGGGGGAGCCCACAGGCCTCACCAGAGGGACATCAGTGGTCTCGCTGTCGAAGCAGATTCAGAAAGAGCCGACCCTCGGGCGGGTCCTATTAAGTAACTCGGCCTCGGCTGAGCTTTGCTGGGGTCCTTGCGATGCCTCAGGGCGGCGGCAGGCAAGGGAAAAAGAAGAAGCGATGCTAGGTCTGGGGCCTCGGGGGCTGCAGGACCACCGGCCCCTGCCCCGTGAGTGAGTTGTCAGTATTGCAGATGAGGCTCTCGAGCCCAGCTCAGCACGAGATGTGGCACATAGTGGCTCTCGGTCCCGTCGTGCTGCAGCCTGGCTTCCTCCGGACCCGCGCCTCCAGCTCCGTGTCGGCCTGCCGCCCTCTGGCCGACACCTGGCCTCAGACACGTCTCTGGGGGGAGACACAGTGAAACCCGGAGGCTGCCCTCCCCACCGGCCCAGGGGCGGCTTTCTCACTGTGCCTTCTCCCAGCCGGGACCCTGGATTTTACTTCAGGACTTTGCGGCTTTGTAAAAAGTTCTGACTGCTGGGCCGATGTTGGAGGGGCTGAGGCCCTGCAGGCAGCCTCGGTGTCTTCTCCCCGCATGTAGCCCAGGCCCTGATGCGTCCTTCGGGGGCCTTAGGCCAGGCTCTTCGGGTTTTAAGCAGCCGACTCTGAAGCATGGCATGCTCATAAACTCAGGGGTCCTGTGGATGGGGAAGCAAGAACGCAACCCAGTGTGATCTAGAGAGTGCTGGCAGGGAAGGGAATGGATGCTTAACTAGCCTTCTGTCTGCGGGGGGCCCCCAGACGATTCCAGGCTTTGGGAACCGTGGCCTGGGGCTGTCCCCTGGGGAGTCGCGAGGGCCCGAGGGAGAGCATAGCAAGGGTGTCTGGGAGTCTGAGAGATTAGGACTGAGCCCGGATTTGCCCTTCAGTCACTGTGTGCTCGGGCAAGTGACTTAATCCCTTGGAGACTCAGTTTCCCCAGCTGTGAGGCGCACAGTGCCCTCGAGCCCCTCCCCGAGCCCCTCACGGTTGCACGGTGAGCACGTGGGGGGTTCTGGCAGGCCGCGGGCACAGCAGGTTACGGAGAGGAAACTGACGCCCTTCCTCCTGCCGAGCACCAGCCTCCTTCACAGGGAGCACCAGGCCGCTCTGTCGAAGGTGGCTGCACGGTGGCCACCTGCCGCCGCCTCGCCCTGCCGGCCGCGGCACCGAAATCCAAAAGCCGAGCTTGCAAACGGAAGATGCGCTGTTCTTTACCTTCCGAGGTGGGGCTTCCGATGAGTGGTGGCAGCTCTTTCTTTAAGAGCTCCCATTCCGTGCTCCCCACTCGAAGGGGAGGAGAGTGAGCTTCCCAGGCCGACGGGGGCCTGGCCTCCGTCCATAGACTGCTGGCTCAGTGCCTTCTTCTCTTCTTGCGCTCGCTCCTGTCTGTGCCGTCTGGCCGTGACTTTTCTTCCCCTACCTGCGGCCGCTTCTTGTTTTCCTTTCGCACCCGTCAGGCCTGGCTCTGGGAATCCCCAGCAGCGGGAGCCGGGAGGCCGGCGCCCTGCGAGAGCCATCCCTCCGGTGGCCCCTCCAGCGTCCTGCCTTCCGAGGGAGCAGCGAGTGCGGTGGGATTCCCGGCCGGCCCTTCGCCTCCAGTGCTCCGATCGGACATAACCATGAACTTCTCGCTCCTGAAGGGCACTGCCATTGCCCTTGACCTTGGACCCTTCAATTCTCCCACTCTGCTATGTGGGAAATAACGGTGGGCCAAGCGCGCAGATTCGCTTCACGTAAGACGGGCCTCGCCCCCCACCCCCGCCCCGGAGACACAAGACTCACATGATTCACGGATTTCCTGTCTTCCGTTGGTGGTCTCGGAGGCCCGGCAGGATAGGCCGCCGCGAGCTCAGCCTCGTCCCTCATTCCTCAAACTCGACATGCTCCTGACCCACCAGCTCTGGCTTATTTTTCAAAGACAGGTGTTTGGAGGAGCGCGGTTCCTTACACTTCTTAAGTTCGAGGCTTCTCCATTCACAAAAAATCCCCAAGAAATAGCTCTCTTATGCTTCTCTTTGTGTTTCGACAATTGCTAAAGCATTAGGCTATTTGCCTTCGGAGCGAGAGAGTGAAGAAGAACAGCCTCAAACAGTTTCCTTAAAACTAACAGGTTCCCACGCTAGTTTCTTTCTTTCTTTTTTTTTCTTAAGTTTATTTATTTTGAGAGAGACAAAGACAGCGCAAGTGGGGGAGGGGCGGGGGGGGAGGGGAGAGAGAATCCCAAGCAGGCTCCCTGCGGTCACCACAGAGCCCGACGGTGGGCTCCATCCCACAAACCGTGAGATCACGATCCAGCTGAAATCAAGAGCTAACTGCTCAACCGACTGAGCCACCCGGCCGCCCCTCCCATGCTAGTTTTGAGTTCTTTAGAATAAACGGGTTCCTTTGGCTTGTCAGCCAGGGGGACCTGCTATTAATGTCTCCCGGTTGTAGCGGGCAACCCCCTCTTTGGTCTGCCGCCTCCGCGGCAGCCCTCTCCCGCCACCTTCGCACGAGCTCTGTGCGAGAGGAACTTGTTCCCTTAAGTCTGCAGCGGCTCCGCACCCCCCAAAGGACTGACCTTCACGTGAACTAATTGGGACTGCAACAGATCAGTAACACAGGTTGCCGAGGCGCTCTTGCTGCATAAAGGAGGCCTTTGAAGATAAGAGCTGTGTGCTTCCACAAGCTCATCCCTGGTGCTCTGAACAAAGGACACAAACTAATAAAGTCAGATTCGTCTGGGGGCAATCTACACTCGCAGAGGAATATCACCCCAAACGGATTCAGAAAGGCAAATGGAAATCTGCCGGAATTCTTTTAAACTCCAACACAGATCTCGATTTAAAAAAATGACACACACACACACACACACACACACACACACACAAACGCGTGGTAATAAGCAGACCTCTGATGATCTAAAGACCCACAGCTTCATTTATTGACTTAGAGAAAGTAAATGGCATTTCAAATACAACCTTCATACTTTAATAGATGAGGTCACCCTGAGAAAGATGATACTGAGCCCGGCAGTGGGAAACCTCCCTCCAGAGAACGGCTTTGATTTACAAGGTCAAGGAAGGCTTTCTCGGAGAAGCAGAAGGTTTTCAGTGACTTGGACTCACATGGAAGAATTTAGGAAAAAAACAAAAAGAAAAGTAGAGTTGGAGAGAGCAGACTAGGAAACTCTCGCTCAAGAAAGGGAGGACCTACGGACAACAGAAGTGAAGCGTCAACGCGGATTTGCTCCCAACTAGAGACTCCCGGGACCCACCCCCTTGTTGGAGGCGTGGAGACCCTGTGTGGACGGCGACATCTTTGCGAATTTCCCAGACTGGCCCCGACAGGGGCTGTTATTCCCCCAGGGGACATTGGGCAACGTTTGGAGAGATTTTCGGTTGTCGCCACTGGGGTGAGGGGTGCTACCGGCACCTAGAGGCTGGGGAGGCCAGGGGTACTGCTAAGCATCCTACGAGGCACAGAATGCCCCACCCCCACGGCCGAGGCTGATCCGGACCCAAGTGTCAATGGTGCCTTAGCAAAACCCAGCCTGGGGTAGGCACGCACCCCGGGCACAGTACAGATGAAACCCAGGGGTGTGAGGAGATAAGGGGTGTGGTGGGAACCTTCTGGAGGCCTTGTGGGAACCAGGGGCGCCGGAGGTCATTTGTCTGCCTGTGCGGCACCAGCAGTCATGCCGTGCCCGGGGAGAATTCTGTCCCTGCGCCAGGATCTGGGACGACTCTTTCTCACAGTCTCATGGCCCAGCATCCAGCCTCGGAGCTGGCACGCCGCGTCCTGGGTGAGACGCAGGCGTAAACGACCAACGAGATCGCTCCCGAGCTGACCGTCGGCTTTGCCACCTGGGAAGGGACAGGCTACTGCTTGCCTTTCCCGAGCTTCCTGGGCGTGAGTCACATGTAACTAGATAATGATGCAAATCACTGTCAACATTTCCAACGTCTCATGGAATGATAGTGCAGAAAGCGACCTCGGAGACTTTCCGAGCCAGCCCCGTTTCGGAGAAAGCTGAGGCACAGACAGGTGAAGTGGCTCTCTCTGTTCCCCACGGCAGGCTGGTGACAGCGCAGGGACAGACCTTCCGGCTCTTTGCGGAGTGCTGTTTTTTACTATATGGTCATTGAAGCCATTACTGCTCCCCTGGTCTAGTTACCATATACTAACAAAACAAAAAAAAACTGGTCTGAACCTTGGAAGGAAAGAAGGAAGGAAGGAAGGAAGGAAGGGGACAGAAGTAATTGCCAAGCACAGTGCCCAGTGGACACAAGGGAAGGATACCTTTTCCCACTTACGCCTCTGGGATTCTGGGCTCTGTCGGGCTGACCGGGAAGTCCTCACACCATTTATATCCCTTTTTCACCCTGAAACGAAGCCTAAACACCCCCAAACCTCAGACGAAAGTTGGTGTCTATGGCCATGAATTCATGAATGTCAAAGTCAAGGAGGGAAAGGTACAAGGCCCCCCCCCCTTGGCCCCTGTGTTTTGGGGTGGCTGTGGCGAGGAGGCAGGCTTCCGGAAATGAGGAGGTGACAGCCAGGATCCCATCCTCGGCCTGGTTCTGACTTTTCTTCTAATGGCCTGAAACCGCCAAGTGGCTGCAACGTGCCGATCTTAAACCCTTTTATGGAAAGTGCCATACCCTTCTCCGCTCACATCACTTAAAATAATGAGTTAGCCGCACTCGTATTAGTCTGTCTTTCAAGCGGATTAAATTCACGGTCTCGTTCTCCTCCAGTCTCGCAGGCTTCGGCCTGGCTGTCTGAACCTCCAGATTAGACCGATGAGCAGATGCCAGACAGCAATGAAACGCAATTACCTAGGCAAACTTTTGAAGGATTTGAGCCCTGGGGCGCGGGCTGTTTACGAAAGACTAAAAGCACCGTTTGTACTGAGCAGGACCAGTTGCCTCCGTCTTTTCCAGTTCTGGATCCCGCCTGCCACTGGACTCCGGGCGGGATTTCTAGGCCCCCGATAACATCAGGCTTCTGTCCGCACCTCTGCACCTCAGGGTCTCGGCTCTGTTTTCCAACAAGAAAATGCAAGTACCAACAAAAATCTATTCTAACATCTCCTTTTGTGTTCACTGACTCGCTCTCATTGGTTTATTATTATTATTATTATTTTTTTTGGGTATTGCGTGCCACCCCCCCCCCAAAAAAAAAAGGCAGCAAGAAATCATCTTCTAGCCACTTGGCTTGGTAACATCTTTGGAAACGAGCAACCTTTCCAATAAACAGGAACTTCCTGTCTTTGAAAAAAAAAAAAAAAAGAACAAAACAGCAAACCAGTCTCAACAACACGTCCAAAGTACTTTCCCCTTGACTGGAACAAAAGAGGCTTCTGAGGAATTGAGGGAAGAGGAGGTGAAGAAAGCGAAAGGGAGGGTGACAGAGAAGGGTGACAAATGGCCTCCCCCCCCCCGCCCCCCACCGCTGGCCCACATTCTGTTGTTCTTGCAGACCGGCGGGCCGGCACAGGTGGGTTGGAAGGGTCCTTCTCCCACCAGCTGAAGCCCGTGACGCGATGGCACAAAGCAGGCAGGGGGCACAGAGTGAAGCCCTTGGGCATGGAGGCGGTGGCTGTTTCAGTGCTGGGGGACCTGAGGCCCTGAGGCCTGTCGACGGGTCAGTCGGGGAAAGAGGCTTGCTTCGAGGTGGGCAGGGGGAAGGGCCACCAAGATCAGGAGTGAACTCGGAAGTATGGACTTGAGAAGTGCCAGAACCAGGAAGATTCAGGAATGCTTTTAGGGAAGGAGGCGACCCCAGGATGACAGGCCTGAATGTGGGGGGAGGGGCAGAACGCAGGTGTCTGGGAGACAGCAGGGAGCCGGGGGGGGGGGGGGGGAGGGGGGGCGGGATGGGGCTCCAAGGAAGTCGTGGAGAAACAACCTGTTCTTACTTCGGGTCCAAATCTCTAATTAACTGTGTGAACCCAGGGTCGGGTATTTGGAAGACAGCCTCGGGTGAGCTGTCCGAGGAGCAAGGCAGATGGGAAGGAAAGACAGGGACACAGGTGAGTCTGGGCTGGGGGGTGGGGAGGCAGCCACAGGAGAGGGCAGCTCGCTACCTTGAGCGAGCAGGGGGCTGTGGAAGGTAAGGGGTCAGAATGTCAAGAAGCACGGCCACCTCCCATTTTCTTCCTTGTCGCAAAAGTGAAGGGAAAGGGGTGGGCAGGTTGTCATCTAGGCTCCCTCCCTCAGGCTCCCGGCTGGGTTCCGGAAGCTGAGGAAGAGTCCATCGCAGAGCCAAGAGACAAGGCTCTACCCTAGCACTGCTGCTTTGGGAGGAAGGAAATCACTCGGGGCAGAACATTTTAGAATTGAGAGTAAAACTGGTTAATAACCAGCTTTGACCTGTTGTCCTGAGAGCAGGCACAATCTTCCTCAGGGACTCCGGCTCACCCCTTACCCTGGAGATCTGGGCTGGAGTCGCGGGGGTCTGGGGAAGTAGGAGAGACACTTCCTGCCTGCCTGAACCCTTGAGGCAAGCTCGTCACTCTTGGAACCATGACTGGGGATGAGGAGGAGAGGGTGCAGGTGTCCAGGGCTCCGGGGGGGAAGGGGGGGCTTGGAAAGCGTCGGTTTTGAGATTTCGATGATCTCAAAGCACAGAGAGAAATCTCGGGTGATCGTTCCCAGGAGCCCATGACAGCCGGGGACCCCGGGCAGCAACGTGCGCCCCGTTGGGGAACAATGGAGGGCAAGGCCCTGACGGATGGGACCGGAAGTAGAGAAGGGGGGCCAGCTGGATCATCGGAGGGGAGAAAGATGTTCTGAAGGAGATGGGGCGGGCCAGGTGCCCTGAAGAAAGGGCGGGCAGGGGAGGCGGGGGTGGGACAGGGGAGGCGGGGGCCGGTGTTTAGAGGTCAGAGGAGGGGGCAGGTTAAGGGAGCAGCTCCCAGCGACCTCAGTGCTCCAGCCTCTTTCTGCTTGTTGGGTTCAAGTTTGGTCATGGCAGAGCATGGATGGATGGGTCAGGAGAGGAATGGAAATCTCATGGCCTAGGGAAAGGCGCGGCAAGGGAAAGGACCTAAGACACCAGTGGGCAAAGCCTTCTCAGTAGGAGCATCCTTGGGTTCCGTATCGGGTCCCCCTCGGCCATCAGATGGCTTGAAAGGCCACCTCTGCTTCCTCGGACACCATCCCCTCCACAGGCGAGGAGTTCAGACAGAGTGGCCTCAAGGAAGAGGCTGTGCCCACTCTGGCCTCCCCGGAGGCCATGGTCTTAACAGTGATGCCCCTTCGCACCACACAGGGTCTTCACACATGCTGTCACTCAAGGTCACATACAAGGGGTTCGAACCCAGGCAGGAGGGAGCCAGAAGTCCCCCCCCACCCGGTTTTCTATCACGCATTGCGGCTTCCCATGCCTCCGAAAAGGCCATCCCTGGGGAAGCTGGCCGAGGTGCATATGGAGAAACCAGGGCGGCTGAGTTCAAAGCGATTTGCTCTAGGGAAAACGGACGGGCCCACTTCATCCCTGAAGTCTCAGGTCTCAGATAAAACAAGCAGCATGCACGTTTCCCCCGCTGTGTCTCCGAGGCCGAAGCTAGTGCTTTAGTAGTTTTTCGGAGGCGAGAGGATGGAGCCCTGCCGGTCTCTCGTTGGAAGACACGCAGAACGGAGTGACCACTGGCACCTAACGCCTCCCCGCTCCAGTCAGAGCCTTGCTAACTGAGAAGGAAGCGGAAGATTCACTGAGCTACTCAAGCCCCCAAAGACGTGACAGTTGCACGAGAGGGGTCTCCAGGTGCTGGCGTGGGGCCTACGGTGGGGTCTGGCAGGCCAGGGCTGCTTTCCTAACTCTGGAAAACTCCTCTCTTGACTTTTACCCCACATCGTGCGGTCCCGTGCAAAGCAAGTCATTTCTGGGTGGCTCGGACCGAGTAACGGCCGCTCACAGCCGTCAGCCTTGAGGGCCGCTGACCTGGGCCCAGACGAGGTCCCGCCCAGTGGCTGCCTCGGGTCAGGGTCTCCGGAGAGCAGGGTTTGCCAAGGGCCCACGGATGGTTAAGTGCTGGTGGCCCACTTCTGTTCTAACAAGGGACAGGAGGGACAGAGCGGGGACAGAAGAGCCTGCCAGTTCATCGGTGGGTAACACAGAGCTGGGGGAAAATTCCCCTCTGCTTACTGTCCCAGTCACCCGAATGCAGCAACAGGAGAGAAGAACAAGAAGAGACAAATCTTTCCTGCACAGACCCCCTTCGCGTGGAAAAAGCTCAGATTGCCGCGCTGGTGTGGGGGCTACTCGCTCCCTTCCCCGCCCCCCCCTCCCCCCGCTTCTCCGCTGTGTTGTTCAAACCCCTTGATGACTGGGAATTTATTCTCCAACAGGCCTCAAGCTCCCTGTTTTGCAGGAGGAAATTCTCCTTCATAAGAGGGCTACTGTTGGTATTGTTTGTTTGTTTTTAATTTCCCAAAATAAGGAAAAGTTTATAAAATGGGGGAGGGGGAGGTGGGCAGGGAAGAGGGGGAAGGAGAGGGCAAGAGAGGCAGCTGACCCCAGCATTTCCCAGTCTCGCCTTGGCTTCTCCCCAGCCCCAAGGTCCCCCCCCCACCTCCCTCACCGCCCTCCCTGTTCTGAACGTGAAAAATAAGCAGCCCGAGCCGCCTCGGCTGGAGATGTGTCTAACAAGGCCCTCATTGTCTCAGACAGGTGTGAGATTGGACTTGATCCGAGGCCAACACCTCCCGTACCGGAGCCAGCTCCGCGAGCCGAAAACATGCACCAGCCCTCCAGTAATACCACTGCAGCCAGCCAGAGTCTCAACAATTTAAGGCTTAACACACACGACATAAATCAGCAGAGGATGGACCAGCCGACCGGCAGCTTCTTGGGCGGATGCCTGCAGACTGTCTGCAGGTCAGACCCTGCCTGTTTGGGTTATTTGAGACCTTTTTTTTTTTTTTTTTATAATATAAAGATGAGAAACTGGGCGGGGCAGTGCACAGGCACAGTGGTGTCTGCCCTATCTTGTTCCAACAGCCCCTCTTTCACATAAGTGCTGTTTCGCAGGGACCGCTTGGGAAGCCTCACTTTGCTGCACCCTCATACTAGAATGTGTTCAAGCCGGGGAGGCGGGGCACGTGAGTAGAGGAGCTGGCTGTGTGATCTTTGGCAAGTCACTTAACCTCTCTGGGCGTCCAGTGTCTCCTCTATCGAATGAAGGGGGCTGGCCATCTCCTTCTGGTCCCGCTTTCCAGGATTCACTCATTTCCGTGGTCGGAAGTTCAAAGTCACCGTGCCAACGGCCCAGATCGGGGGAAATCGTCACCCTTGGTGGGAACATTTACGACACCACTGAATTCGCTCAGATTTCTGAACGGATCTGTCCCTCTGAGCAGCAAAAGGCCATTTCCCAACATTCCCTTCATTGCCTCCTCTTTTGATCTGTTTTTTAGAAACCTTCGGTTCTCAGACCAGCCCCGAGAGCTGCGCAAGGCCTGGAGCGTCAGCCCCCGGGGCCTGCGGTCATAACTCGTCCAGAGCCACGCGCTGTGGGCGGCGAAGCCGGGAGGGCAAGTCCACATGCTGGTCACGCGGGGCCTCAAGTCCCTGCTTCTCTTGATTAGTCCTTAACTAAGCTGCACGCAGGAGAGGTGACTACCGCCGGAAGGGAGCCCGGAGGCCACCCTCCATTCAGCACCTCTGACAGAGGGACATTTGGTCTCTGCCCGTGGGATTCCCATGAAGGCCCTGGGTAGCTCAGGCCTTACCATTCGTGACCCTGACACTGAAGTCACGGCGGGGGTCAACGGCAGGGATGCCTGTGTCTGGCCCTAGCTCCGTCATCCGCATGGCCATGCACTATTCAGGGAGTTATGCAGAAGCTGGCAGCGGCAGCCCGAACTGGGACACGGGACTGTCACTGAGCACTAGCCTCCCCCCGCCAACCCCCCGAGCCCCGGCTTTGCCGAGTTCCCACAGCTGTGGCTGCCAGGCCCCACCCCAAAACACTCGCACACCTGTCTGCAGGCCTCCTCTTGGCCCGCCAGCCCAAGCCGCCAGCAGGCTTTCAAGGCCCGGGCCTGTGGGCGGAATCGGCCCAGGGAGGTATTTACTTAAAATCACACAGGAAGGTGAAACTCGGTTCAAAGAAATCCTTTTGTAGATGGTTCATTAAAAATGCCAAAGAGGCTGACCATTCACATTCTCTGAATGTGTCCGATTCATGCAAGTAAGGGACGGGTCAGGGTTCACCCCTGGCTGCTGCCCACGTGGGCCCCGCGGTCACGGAGCGGCCCGTCAGCCCTGCTGCAGCTGTCAGCTGTCCCCCAGGGAGCGGGGCTGGGGGCGCTCTGGGGGGCCGAGAAGGACGGAGGGTGGCCTGGAGGTGGGCATTCTCTCCTTGCCTTTTTGCAGAACGCCTCCTCCCGTGCAGAACCGAGCATTTTGCAAACGGAGACGCAAAGATGCACAGGATACAGAAGCCGACCACGGGGGCCTATCAACTCGTCAAGGAGACCGCACACTTCTAGAAAAGGGCCGAGGAAGGCAGAGCACGATTACGTGTCCTAACGAGGGGTCCATACCCTGTATTCTGTGGGCGCCTCTGAGGCGGGACCGACCAATGGATGAGCGTGGGACCAGGGGTCCCGAGACTCGGGGTTCAGGTCGGCCTCCAACTGGGCCTCTCCCTGTCATTCCCCGGGTCTCCGTGTCTCATGACTAAGATAAAGGGCGTTGAGCAAAGAAGTAGAAGATCCCTTTCCGCTGGAACAGTCTGCCATTCCCCCTTGATCTCGCAGAGCAGCGGTTCTGGGCTCTCCTGCTGGAGCTCACCCAAGGAAACGGGACTTGACTGAAGGCCCTGCTGAAACCACCACAGGGCTCCTGTCCCCCCGAGGAACAAGGAGACCCTGAAGGTGATTCTCACAGAGTGGCTGTGTGGCTCATCTGGACCTGACGGGACGAACGGATGTGTGACACCCTGGTGATACCCCACTGCCCCCGACACGGGGACAACGAGAGCGGTAAGAGCTAAGCAAAAAACGCCAACCATTTATTAAGCGTTTGAGGCGCCCCAGGCTCTGTGCTTAAACCCTCGACGAACATCCACCTCGATCCCCGCGGCAAGTTCCTGAGGTAACAGGAGTAAATACATCCATGCTCACTGTGTGCCGGGCATGTGAATAGTAACTCATTTGTCCTCACGGCTGGCCAGTGAGTCAGGTACCCTTATTACCACGGCCATTTTAGAGATGGGGAGCAGTGGCGCGAAGGACTTCAGTAATTTTCACGAGGTCGCGTAACTGCGAAGTGGCCAACCTGGGATTGGAATTCCAAAGTCCATACCCGGTGTCTGCTATATAGATTTTAGTGCTAATTTATAGATCCAGATTCTGCCTTCCTGAGAAAGTGCAGTATGGGGGGGGGGGGCGCCCATGATTTTTCTGAGTCCCTTCTGATAATAAGATGGGAGGAACAGCTGTGTCTGTTCTGTCTTGACATCGCTAGGCTACTGTGTCTCCCTCTGAGGGAGCCATGAATGACCAGGGAGAAACTTTGAAAGATAAAAGAGATTCCTTATAGACCCTCTTATGTATCCACCGGCCCCCCCCCCCCCGGGCAACCCCCTCCCCCAAGGCGTGAAGGAATCAAATGAGGAAATCGGGAAGAGATTCTGGAATAAGAGTAACAAGATTTCCTCTCCCGTCCACCTGAATTGGCCATCTGCAATTTTGCCCAAATTCAATTTTAAAGTCATGCTTTGTAATTTGTGGAAAATCATATTAAATTAAACAGATCCACGTCTGGGCAATGACTGCTCTCATTTAGCAACATATGGTGCCTCAGAAAGCCCGCTCCCACAGCAAAAAACAATATTACCAAAAAGAAAAAGAAAAGAAAAGAAAAGGTGGCCTTTTAATCATAAGCAACAGAGTGGAGGTATTCTGGGACACCCCTCCTGGTTTCCCTGAGGATGGTAGGCGAGCCGGTGAATCTCAGGGGCTGCAGTGACCAGAATGACAGAACATCGGCGTTGAAGCCCACGTCTGTGATCGCTTATACGAGATGGGGGAGCGTGGGATTGGTGGTAAAGGAAACGGCGTACCCGATCACGTGACGGCTCTGCGCCTGCGCGGGCCCACGAGGCGGGACCCTCAGGACCGTGCCCTGCACCTCACGGGTGACAGGTGGTGGGGATTAAATGAACCAACGACACCGGCCCTTTCTATAACCGTGAGCTCTATTTTGTTACTGCCTTTGGTAAACATGTGAACCGGGCAACGTCCTTGTCACAGTTCCCTGCAGACCGCTCCAGTAACAACCCCACCCCAGTATAGACACCGTCTATACCAACGTCCGCTACAGGCTCAAAACCGGGGGGGGGGGGGGAATAATTGCACGTTTCAGAAACCTGTGCTTTCACCCCGGAGGTACTAACCCTCGTGGACCAGCCACAGAATCATGGCTGAAAATTCCGGCGAGTGACAGTTCTCCAGAGCCGGCAATTTACAGCAACGTCCGGATGAAGAGGAACAGACCTCGAGAGGAGCGATCTAAATAAACCACTTAACGGGCAGAAATGCCAAGGCGAGCCCTTGAGCTTTGTGCTGACTTTTACAGATACTTTAATAACTTTATCATATAATTTGCCATCTGATCTCACAGAGAGATGCACTAATGCAGTGTGAGTGGCCACACAGCGCGGGAACCCCACGAGACTTAATAAAACCACCGTGTTCGCCTCCCTTGTGTGACCTGCAGCTCCGCAAAGTCCTGTCACTGGTCAGATTACTTCTTCCCTTTTTTCCTTGAGAGATTCTTTTACCTCCCCCACCCCCGCTCCTGCAAGTCACTGTATATATGTAACCTTCCTAAAGATGGTAGGAGTTGTTGGCACGGCGTAAGCTCCCTGGGTCTTGGGGCTGGCCTTGGAATGACTCAGGTTGAACACATAAAGCTGTAAGTAAAGATCCTTCCCCTGTGGGAACCAGCAAGTGATAGATCTGGGAGATTTAAATGTCCCGGATGGGTGAACTGCTCACACCCAGGGTGGTGCCGACTCACAGAGGCTTTCTCTAGGGACGCTCTGCCTTTACGACACACCGCTGGTGGTCACACCCAAAACCCGCAGCAGGAGGGGCACGGGGCCTCCTCTCCCTTCCCCTCAGCAGGACTGAGCTCCCCACTGCAGCGGCCGCAGTCTTGTTAACCACGGTGTTCACACTGACTTAGGGAGGCGTCGATTCAGTAATGTGGGTGGGAGACCAGGGTGGCGTGCAGAAATGCGCTTATGTCTGTTCGTGCTGTGTGTTTGAAAGCTCGGGTTTCATGGCCGCTTGACAGCGGTAGGTGACATGAGACGCACTGGTCAGTTGTCTACCAGTCCCATCTCGTCCACACTCCCTCCAGCTGGAAAGACAGGGGAGTCCATCTTACGGAGAATCCCCTCCACAAAAGGAGTGGCAAGCTCTTCCTATTGACCACAGCTGGAAGATGTTCTTCGAACTCTTGAAACTACATCTGGAATGTTCTATACCCCAACTATGACCCTAAGACGTTGTGAATAATGATGGTGGCCATGACTGTGTCTGGAGGAAATAACTGTCTTTTCTGTCCAACCTCTCCTACCCACGGCTCGTTCAGGCACTTGGCATCCTGATCCTGTTTTCTCTTGAAAAATGCCGATTTCTTTTAAACATAAATGTAACATTCCATGCCACGCAGGACAGCCTGAACTGGCGAATACTCGATCTGAAGACTTTGCACAGCTCGATAACTAAAAATCAACTGGATAAGGGCGCCTCGGTGGCTCAGTCGGGTAAGAGTCCGACTTTGGCTCAGGTCATGGTCTCACGGTTTGTGAGTTCGAGCCCCGCATCGGGCTCTGTGCTGACAGCTCAGAGCCGGGAGCCTGCTTCGGATTCTGTGTGTGTCTCTCTCTCTGCCCCTCCCCCATTCACACTCTGTCTCTCTCTCACAAATAAATAAACATGAAAAAAAAGAAAGGAAAAAAAAATCAACTGGGTAAGAAGTCCTACCTTCCTTTCTTTTTTTTTTTTCCTGTCAATACTCAGGCGTGCACAAAGAAACAGAAAATAAACATGACTGGCCGATGTTTGTTTTTCGGGTGAGTTCTATACTATTTTTAAAATTATTTTGTTGTATTTACTGTGGTTGGTAACTGAATCTCTGGTATCAAAACATAAAATGTTCTGCCAGAAAGAGATTATGGAAGAAAGGTCTATGGAAAGAAACTGGGTTTGTCAGTGAAGATTTTTTTACAGGTGTTTTGCAATCTGTACCTTTAATCTCCATAACAATTGGGCTGTTCTCCTGCTTTGGAGGCAACTGTTCAATAATAGGAGGGCGCCTGTGGGGCTAAGGCTCTGAACGTAACCTGTGAAGATCTAAGACAACCATGCGCCGGGGCGGCTCTTGCCTACGGAGGTCAGACAAGCCCTCTGCCTCTGTACACTTTCCCCCAAAGGTCTGGCAGTAGTGCCCTGAGGGCCAGAGAGGAAGAAGGAAAGACAGAAGTCATGACAGCGCCTCAGCATTATTTCAATCCTACGTGCTGACTTTGAAACAGCCCTGAAAGAACCGAGTTAGAGCAGGGCCTGCACTTCCGCTCCGTGATGTGAGGGAAAAATAACGCTAAGGAGTAAAACCAACTCGGTTTGGGGAACCGCCACTGAGAAGAAAGCACAGGAGCTTTCTAACCGAGACCCTGCCTTCCCGCCGGCGTGTGTGGTTTGTTCCTCCCTGGGTCCGAACTTCTCGCAAACTTCGACACGACTGCACGGCCGTAGTCAAAGTTTCTTTTTTAAATATACAAATTTGAAAGGCTATCTTCGGGTGATTTGTAAATTTGGGATTAGGAGGTATGCAAAGTGAATCGCCAGCCTTTCGAAATGGGTGTCCGGTCAACAATGCCTTGCCATAAAGCCTTTTTTTTTTTTTTAAAAAAGGCAGCCTGGGGGCGCCTGGGTGGCTCAGTCGGTTAGGCGGCCGACTTCGGCTCAGGTCATGATCTCACTGTCTGTGAGTTCGAGCCCCGTGTCGGGCTCTGTGCTGCCGGCTCAGAGCCTGGAGCCTGCTTTGGATTCTGTATCTCCCTCTCTCTCTGCTCTTCCTCTGCTCACGCTGTGTCTCTATGTCTCTCAAAAATAAATAAATGTTAAAAAAAAAAAAATTAAAAAAGGCAGCCTGTCCAAAATGACAGCTATAGGCCTAGCTCTGGGGAGGTCAGGTTCTTGAGTGTATCGCAGCTGGCTGGCTGTGGTCTTCCTGCCATCTTCGGAGCCCATGCCTCCTACCATCCACAGTGTCATGAGCTGTTGGGGGCTAGGGCAGAGGGCGCCCCAGGCCTCCTGTCTGCTGGTCTGCTTGGTTCCCCTGAGACGGGGCAGAGCTCTCCCCCTCCCCCCACTTTCCCTACCTAGCACCCCGGGCCCTCTGGTCCCATCCACCTAGGTGTGCTAGAAAATGTTAAGAAATGTCTGACCTCATATATGAAAAAAAAAAAAAAATCCTACGTTTTCCTGCCTGGGAAATAAAAGGACCATGATACTGAGTTCCAGGGATGACGGCTCAACTGCTCGTAGCCAGCAGAGATGATGGAGGCATCAACATGAGACACCGAGTCCGTATCTCCCCTGCCCAGAAGAGCTGCTCTGGGGGGTGGACAAGGTTATTTCTGGACTCCTCTACTCCCTCCTGTCCTTTCTACCACTTGTGGTGTAATTGCTAGAATGGTGCCCACCCCCCTTCCCCCCAACCAGAAAAAGTGTGTCCAGTTCTGACCCATGGACTGTGAACGTGATCTTATTTGGAAAAACAATCTTTGCAGATGTGATTCAGTCGGAAGAGATAAGATTCTCCCGGTTTATCTGGGTGGGGCCTCAACCCAATGACAAGTGTCCTTCTAAGAGACAGAAGAGGGGATGACACAGACAAGGAGGCCGTATGAAGGTGAAAGGGGAGATTGGAAGGAGGGGGCCGGGAGTCAAGGAATACCCCGAGGCCCAGATTTGTGTGCTTGAGAGTGCGGGAGGGGCACAGCGAGAGGGAGACAGAGGGTCCCAAGGAGGCTCTCTACTGTCAGCACAGAACCCAACGTGGGCCTTGATCACACGAACCGTGAGATCATGACCTGAGCCAAAATCAAGACTTGGATGCTTAACCCACTGAGCCACTCGAGTGCCCCACCAACTAACAATATTTTTTTCATATTTATTTATTTATTTAGAGAGAATGACAATCTGGGGAGAAAGGAAGAGACAGAGGATCCCAAGCAGGCTCCATGCTGCCAGCACAGAGCCCCACACGGGACTTGAACTCACGAAGTGAGTTCATGCCCTGGGCCGAAACCAAGAGTTGGACGCTCAATCGACTGAGCCACCCAGGCGGCCCTAACAGCTTTAAGTGTTATCCATGGGCTGAATCTATGGCTCACTGCTTCATGTTTCATGATGGTCCTAGAATCTCCAAGTATAATTATTACTCCTATTTTGCAGGTAGAGAAACTGGGGCTTTACGTGGTTGAGTAACCAGCCGGAAGTCCTTCAGCAATACATGGTGGAGGCCAGGGTTAGGTCAAGGTGGTCTGCCTGTTGAGCCTTCGCTCTTTCTGTGCGCTGTCTTTCTAGGCTGTTAGGTTTTCAACTTAGCTCTCCCTTCCGCCATTTAACCATCGATACCAGGTGAGCGCTCCAACTGGAGTTTTATTAAAAACTTACCCTTCTGAGCAAAAACTCCACACACCCATGTGCCAGCCCATAGATTACAAGAACGAGGGGAAAGTTCGGCACATACCAAATCCTCAGAAGCAACATTTTATCATTAAGATCCGGGTCTAAAGCGAACCCTTCTTTCTTGTAATTGGAAAAGCTGTCCGCGAAGCATTGCCAGCACGCTCTGGAAAACATGGTCTGATCACCTTGAACGACATCCATGAAAACGTTTGGTCTGAAAACGGAGTCCCGCTAAAGATGTGGTTTATGATTACCGGTGCTGACAGCCTACCGGGTTGGCTGCTCCTTTGAAGGGCCGGTTTATTAAGTACTTAGCCGTGTGGTGCTTGTAAAGACAGCGCAGGCATTTTGAGCCGTGCCGTGCAAGGGGGTTCTGGGTGTTGTTAACTATGCCTCTCCAACCACAGAGCGCAGAGAAGAACTCACAGGCCGTGAACGGAAATCAAGGGTGATGGACACACTGCAGCCACGTTCAGCTCAAGCCACAAAAACAAGGCTTTGGGGCCTTTTTTTTCAGGGAGAAAACAGACTTAGCTTTCTTTCCATCTCCTTTCTCTTTCTCTGAATGTCTGCGACGCAATTCGTGAGTATGAGCCTTTCGAACCTTCCCTAAACCTACAGTCTACACGGCACCAGCCAAGAACATCGGAAACAGTAAACTGGGTTCTCACTTCCTGCCTTGAGAATGCTTTTAGCTCTATTAACTCCAGCCCCTCCGGCTGCTCGCGAGAAGAGAGGACAGGACGCAGCGGGGGCACCCATCGGCTCGCTCACCCACACGTCAACGCTTCATTCTACATCCATTCCACTGGTTTCCTTTTCCCTCCCTCCCTTCCCGCTCGCTTTTATTTATTTTTATGTGTTCCTGGGGACACCTGATTCAGGCTGGATCTCAATCGTGTTAAGATCTAACATCGTAAATTCGAAAGGCTCTCAAGTTCTACCACGCTAGATAAGAGTGAGGTTTAAATCATTCACTTCGAGTTTACAGCATGGCTTCTAAGTTGATTCCTAGCGCCCTATTTTGCTTGGTGGTGTAAGCCTTAAATGACCATTTATAGATTTACATGCGCGAACCACCGGCTTTGGACTATATAGCCTCTACTTCCAAGGCAATCAAACGGCTCCCATCTCCACTCTGATTTTGAACTTCTAGAAGAAAAAAAGAAGGAGAGAGAGAGAGTGACAGAGAAGGAGTGAGGGGAAGAAAAGAAAAATGCTATGGAGTTTGATATTTTACCCCCAAGGCTGGAAAGGGGATTTCTCTCTCCTTCTACAGGGAAGTAGAAAGGTTTCTTTTCTTTTGTCCACGTGGCTGATAAACACTGCCACACGTAACTCTGGATACCCGAGGAACAATGTCAATTCCTATTTCGGAAAGCTTCACAGACAACCATACCCTTTTTCCAAGGTACCTTTGACTTTGGGGTAAAATCACTATCAAAACAAAACTCGTTGGGAATACTAAAAATCAGGAGGTGAATCTGAGATCTGAGGGTCTCTACTCTCTGGCCATACTCTCACCTCTCCAAGAGAGGCACTCACACTACTCAAGGCTGATCAGAGGTGGCCTGGGTTTGGACGTTAAGAAGGTGTTGGCCCCAACGGTCCCCAAGAGAGACCGACTCTTATATGCAGGAAGGCCAGGCTGTTGCCCCAGGAAACACAGAGTAGGTGGGGAGCCCTCCTTGCCGTTCATTCCCTCAT
Organism: Paguma larvata; assembly: GCA_030068075.1. Taxonomy (NCBI): domain Eukaryota; kingdom Metazoa; phylum Chordata; class Mammalia; order Carnivora; family Viverridae; genus Paguma; species Paguma larvata. The sequence continues at coordinate 142,849,263 of CM057824.1, forward strand.
GCTAGAGATTCGTGATTCTGAGTTCTCTTGTCCCCAGCTTGAAAAACAAATGTACGTGTTCTCCCCGCTCCTAAAAAAAGACAGTTTTTCGAGGCGCCCACCACAGAGTCTGGCCCTAACGTCATTATCAGCGACATCTAATGAGAACAGAAGGCGTTCAGTACAGGCCCGGCAAGTGAATGTCCAGTTCCCCTGCCCCTTTGAGGATCGGGGTCTTTTGACCCGGGTCAGCCCTGGGTCTAACGGTTCCTTGATCCAACCGCACCTGCCACCCTCGCATCACTGGCTCCGGAGCCAGAAAGGTCTGGGTTTGAGTTCAGGTCTTCGCTTCTGCTCTTGGAGAATCTGGGCAATTGTTAGGCGGTGAGGTTTAGCTCCTCCGTCAGGGAACCACACCAGGGATGGCGGTGAGAGCGGAATCATGTGTATGAAAGGGTTGACCTGTGCCAAACAGTGCCCTAACCAGTCCAGTTGAAGAGTTAAACCTCACACCAACACACAGCAGAACCACAACACTTTGGCCCCTTGGTTTCTCCAGTTTCTTTAGATGTGAGTCTGTCTCCCTCTTCCCAGAAAGGTGGGGGTTACGCAGGCCTAAATGTGCTTCAACATTTCTGGTAAATCAGGAGTCAAATTCTTAAAATTACTTGGCTCGGGTCGCCTGGAGCCATCTCTAAAGGAGTGTGTGTGACCGATTCAGCATCGGCCACTTTGTCTCGCTAGAATCTGCCCCGTCCCATCTTTTGAAAGGACACACGTCCATTTTCCCGCCCACGACTCTACGAGAGTCCTAAAAGTCGCCCGTAGAAGTTCATGATGATTTCTTGACTAATCGTGTGGTCACGACAAAATGGCTTTCTCTTTGCTTTTAAGAGCTGGTAAAGTAGGAAGTTGAGATTAGCCTCGGCCCTTTTAATAGTTAAAGTCTCACCAAATAAACAGTGGTTTGGTGGGTGGCGACCTGCCCCCCTTTTCTCTTATCTTGCTGCAGATAATTCGAGATGTCTATTTTGAGGGGTTCTCAAGCACATCTGATTCTAGATAAATAGAGGCATTATTCTACGTCTGTGATTTCCTACTGACAGAGTTAAAGGTGCAGGCATCACTCTCCAGATGGAGTCCCAGCCTCTCCGTCAACCCACGATCCCTCCAAGCCCCAAGCTGCTGACGTTTCCAGATGCTGAAAACATTCACACATCTGTACGGCACCGCTCTTGAACTTCCATGACTACCTTTGGGATATTTTTCTTACCGCGACTGCTGCCTTTTCAAAGAGAGCCATAAACACATGCTGAATTTTTATATAAAGCATCTTCTTAAATATAATATGGAGTCTCTAGAGCTAAGCCAGGAAAATAACCATTTTCCTACTTGTCAAGAACAAAATGAAGGTTCTGGCTGAAAGAGACTTTACTATTATCCCCGTGAACTTTCTAATTTCAGGGAAAAAAAAAACCCCGGGGTCTACTCAAAACATGACTAAGGTAAAAAAGCATTTCCTTATAGGAAAAAAAAAAAAAAAAAGGAAAAAGTCGTTTTACACGAATATATCTTGGACAGTTATTTTTGAAAAGTTCCTATAATTTTACAAGCGATGTAGTGACCAGCGAATCATATTTCGGAAAGAAAGGGCCTCGGCAATATAGTTAACACGTTCTTTAGACGCGCAACCAAGCCTCTAGGGCACTCTAAAAGCAAGTTATTATTACTTACATGTTGGGGAAGTAAAAAGTTTTTAAAAGGAACCATAAAGGGGTGATGCTCTGTGTTAAAGCGGATACTCTGCTAAGCACCCAGTATTCCAAAGAGCCGAAGAATGCCCGTCTCGGTAATGTCTCCACCCACGAGCTGCTGACTGCTGACAACACGAATTCAATCACCACCCTCCCCCTCTTCTTTTTGCTAATAAAGAGCCTATCTGACGAGGAGGGAAATCCGGTCTGACGCCCTCCTCACCCAAACTGTCCCAGACAAAGCTGACTTCACGGCGACCATCTCAGCTTGCCCCCCGCCGTGGTTGAATTTTCCATTGCTTTCTAAAAATGCTGAGTAGTTTCGGTTCCGATCTCAGTAGCAAAAGGTGAGTCCCTGCATCAGCCCGGTAGTATACATCGTCCGGCATGCCACGAGAGAAGAGACTAGAAGTCTTCCCTTCGATGTTACGAACGGAAGTCTGCAGGTGACGTAAATTGATTTAAACGGCCCTCAACACAAGGGCAAAAACTCTCCTTGAGAATTTGTTCTGTTTGCACGGAAAGTATCATTTAACCCATCTTTCAGTTAACGTGCCGTGGTCCAATTTACCGTAGGCGCTCGCATCTTGGCCTTAAAAAAATCAGCATGCACATTTTGAACGAGTCGTCATGATAAGCACCCTAAAACTGACACTTTCCTGGAGGTTATACCTCAATACACCAAAAAGATGAGTCCATAGATGAGAGACAACCCGCCCAAATCAAGCTTTGGGGTCCTGTTTGGATACAAAGGGGCTGGCTACTCTACACGCGGGCCACTTAACAGCTGTGTGCATACGAGCTGACGGGAAGCTTTCTTTGGAATTTTCCACTCCAGTAAAAGAACTGCCCCCCAGAAACATACTTATGAGAGCCCGGGACAGGAGCCATCGAACAGAGGCAAGAGAGTCAGCCCACCCTTCGAGGCCCCCACCAGTGCTAACCCCCAAAAGAGGGGTACTGGTCTAGAAACCTTCAAGGACTCACGAGGAAAGCACACCCCACAATACGCCTCACACACCCAGAAAACACCCGGGGAAGCGAACTGTGGCAGTCTCAGGGGGCAGGGAGCGTGGCCCTGGCTGGCCACCTGCTCTCTCCCCCAGAGGCGTCCCTTATCTCTCCCTGCGAGTTCCACAAGCCTGCTGCTGGGAGAAGGGACGCTCGCTGCAGCCACATCACCTCCAGCTGGGTGCCGCACGGCACAGAGCGAGAGACTGTATTTCGGAAATTTGACGTGGTATCACAGAGCAAATAATCATTGACGTCAGCGGCTTCTACAGTGCAAATGAACTTTGTGTATTATCTAATTTGGCACAGGGCGTTTTATGCAATTATTGTACTTTCCAGTGTTTCTGCAGTTGCTAGCTAAACCCCAGGGTATGTGTGTATGGGGTGTGTGTGTGCGCTAATCTGCACTTTTTATTGATTGCAAATTTATTTATTGTAAATAATACCTTTGATGTGATGGCATCCAGACTTTCCTAGTATTTCTTTATATTTTCATAAGAACATATATTAGATGCAAACCCCGCCAATAATCAGAAGACAGTAAGAACTTGAAACATCCTGATTTTCACGTTGCTTGGGTGTGTGTGTGTGTGTGTGTGTGTGTGTGTGTGTGTGTGTGTGTTCTAGCCTAATGGGTGGGGAGGAAAAGAGCATAGCCAAAGCTAACTCTTCAAAAATTCAAGATATTATCTACATATAGATAGATATCTCTCCATATCCTAGGCCGTAGAGCCTCCCGATCTGGGGCTCTTGGTAGGGCGCAGATCTGACTCAGGAGGTCGGGGTGGGCCACAGACCCTGTGTGTCTCTAATAGGCTCGCAGGCTGCTGGTCCGAGGACCACCCTTGGCGCAAGGAGGAGAGAGAAGCCAGGACTGGTCTGGGGGAGGGGGCGCGGCCCGAGGGCGAGGCGGGAAGCGGGCTCCCTCCAGGTACTTACCCTGCATCTGACTCTGAGGCTGAGGGTTAAAGGCAGTGGAGTGGTTCAAGGAGGCCCGAGGGTTGGGTGTGGGGGCTGGGTGGTGTGGGCTGACCCTCATGGCTGTTCGCCGCAGCTGCTCCAGCTCACTGAGCCGCTCGGAAAAAGACAAGCTCCCCGGCTTGGTCTGATCATCTAGTTTCTGACGATGTCCTATTGTGGGGAGGGGGGTGGGGGTGGGGAGGGGAGAGGGAGGCAAGGAAGGAGGGAGGGAAAAGATCAGAAAATGTATTGTGGATTGCCTAACATTGGGCTTTTCTTGTCTTTCCCCTCCCTCTCCCCTCACCCCCAACGTGGCTTGTGGCTTCGCTGGAGATCTGCACACTTGGCTGGGGCTCCCAGGAGCGATTCGGGGCCCCCCTCCCAAGTCATCAGAGGCCACTGGGTGCCCGCCCGGTCTGCGCCCCATCTCCCTAACCCTGTGTGCCCACCTCCACTGGCAGAACCTAGTGGGGGCACCCGGATTGGTGACTGTGTCAGGGCAAGAGGGAGAGAGGGAGCCTTGATGGTTGGCGCTCGGCCACACACCGCGGGCGAAGCTATGGCATCCAGGAAAGGTGCCTTCCCTGTGGCATCGGAACTGCCGCTCCCTGCTGCAAACCCAATCACTGGCAGGTTTTAGAGGCAGCCAAGTGGGCCCTGGAGCTTAGCGCACGCCCCTTCCGACAGGAAATGAGGTGTGGCTGCAAACCCACAGTCCTTGGGGAGGTCCAATTTCCTGCATAGGCAGGGCTCGGGGCAGCCCCTGGGCCCCTCTCCTCTCCCTCTCCTCGAAAGCTTTCCACGGGCATTCCTGAGCATTCCTTCCTGAAGCTGACTTCCCCAGGTGCACCCACTAAGAGGGGGTTGATCGGAAGGAAGGTGTAGCCTGGGCCTCAACTGGTCCAGTATTCCCAGCAGGCTGGGCCCGCTGGAGCCCAGAGGATTGCCAGCAGGCTGGACGAGCTTGCCCAAGGGCTCAGGAATCGAAGCGGGGCGGGGGGGGGAGCTCAGTGCCTGTATAGATGGTGCGTGTCCTTGCCTTGTTCCCCATCAAAATCACTGTCACCACGATGCAGTGAGCAGAGGCCACTCGCATGGGGCAGGCAGGCAGGTTGGGCCTCCTGTTTCCTTCCTTAATTCCTCCAACAAAATGTGTCTACACTGGAGCCTCGGGCCTGTCGAGCGGAGCTGAGGATGTACGATCTGACCCCCCTCGGGGCCGGGCGATTCATTCCCCTTCCAAAGAGGACGCACCCCTGCCCCTCACTCACCCCTGTGATTCAAATAAAGAGTCACTGACCAATTTCACACACCAACCTTCCCGCCCCGGCGCCATTGTCAGGTGGCCTCCGAACAACACTGGCCGAGCAGCCTGCATGTGGCCGTGAGCCAGGGCTCTCTCACACGCCCTGACCCAGCCCCCGGTCAGAAAGAGGATTCCTGGAGTCTACTCTCCCCGGCCTGGGGTGGGGGGAGCGGGGCGGGAGAGGTACCTTTCAGCCCCAGCTCCCAATCGCTACAATTACAAAATTAAATTTTATAACTTGTATTATGGCTCCGAAGCTCCGTGGCCTGCCGTTTTCTTCCCGCTGCCAGGCCCCTTGGCACAGTGGACGCGGTCTCAAATTCCAGACCAGAAAAAGGACCCACTATACTGCCGTGATTTTTATCGTGAACAAGACCTGTTTGGCTCCAAAATGAGGAAAACGACTTAAGCATAATATTTGTGTAGTTCAAATGCAACGCTCCCACTTTTCATGTGTCACCAAGGCAAATCTGGACTCTGATTCAGCCCTGCAGCCCACAACACTCGACCTGAACACAAACAGCCTGAGTCACACAGGGCCAGCACACATGCGAGGGGCCTCTTACTGGCTGAGTATTTTAAGCACCGGCCTTGTGGGCGAAAGGCCATAGGGCCAGGTCCCGGAACAACTCCTGTCATCCCTTTCTCTCAGAAGTATGAAAATGTCTTTTTCTAGAACATTCTATTTCAGTGGATCATGGTGTAATTCAGTGTCTCTGGATGGAGCTTTGCCTGAGCCCTCCCTCCTTTATATTTTTTAATTTCTTTAAATGTTTATTTATTTTTGAGAGAGAGAGAGAGAGAGTGCAAGCGGGGAAGGGGCAGAGAGAGAGGGAGACACAGAATCTGAAGCAGGCTCCCGTTCTGAGCTGTCAGCACAGAGTCTGACTCGGGGCCCGAACCCACAAACCATGAGATCATGACTTGAGCTGAAGTCAGACGCTTAACTGACTGAGCCACCCAGGCGCCCTGACTCCCCCCTCCTTTTATCTTTGAGACAGATTCTGAGCTTTCTGCTGATCGGACTGAGAAATATGGTATTCCTGTAAGCAAAACAGTTCCAACTCAAAGCCTTTCAAAGCATAATATTTCGGCCTTTTAAATGCCTATCAAGACCTAATGGCTGGTATTAGGAGTCAGGGAGAGAAGAGGGCAGGATTATTCTGGCGAGTTCTGCTGCCCCAGAAAGAATGCCGGTTGGCCAAAAAATGGTGCAGAGGCTTCCAGCAGGTTTTGTACCCATTTCAAAACTTCACATTCCTTGGGCACCCCGTGGCATTTTTGAAGAACACTATGTCAAGGACAGAGGGTGATCCCGAAGGAAGATGTGTACAAGATCCTTCTAAGTACACCGGCATTTGGCAATGGGAGTCTACGGTCTGCCTTTGAAGAGAGGCTGTCAGTTGTGTCTGCCTCAGCCACCACGCTTGGGGGCCACGGGCCGCCAAAAAAAAACGGAGCAGGAATAAGTCATTTTAGGTAAGCCGCTACTGTGGCCAGGCACGACGTGAGATTCTTCTTTGTTGTTGTTGTTAGTCCCCTCTCATTGCCCCACGTTTAAAAAAAATAAAAGTTTTAACATGTGAGCAATTCTGTACCAGCTGACACCTGCCAAAATCGTAGTCATTTACAGAGATTAACTGATGACTGTCTGCTTTAGCAGGAATGTTCGGGCATAACTCTCAGAGAACACAATCCTTCACTCTGAGCTATTTTCTAAGCCCTGAGAGTCGGGAAGGCTGAGTTTAACGCTGGAGGAGCTGGGGAAGCATTCCCTCCACACCCCCCCCCCACCCGTGATCCTGGCGGTAAGAAAGAGTCTTCTTGCCTTTCCAGAGAATCTTGAGCCCCTTCCTCACCACGGGGCTGCAGGGGTGTAACCCCAAGGCACGGGGCAAATGAAAAGCACTATCTTCTGAAAGGTGTGGTTTGGATGCATTTATGAACTAGATCGAAAGAACACCTAATTCTTCTTTTCTGAAATCATCAGATTTCATGGGCCAAAGAGCAATATTTCGTATGAAATACAGAAGCTTCCGATAGAAACTTTCAAGCTGGGGAAAATGAATGCTCTATGTCTCCGGTTTCCTGTATCTGTGCGCAATTAAAATGTCAATTTGGCCCCTGGATTTTAAACACAGGAGTATGGGAAATGTCCATTATCAAACTCACTTTTCTTCGTTCTTGCTGAGTACTGGGCTTCAGAGGGCGGCAGGGAATTCAACTCTGGATCAGATCTAGCAGAATTACCAGGCAGCCCTAAGCAGGCGTGTTTGGCAGTCTGACTTTTTGAGCACATTGGAGGTCAGCTACAAATGTTGACAATGGTGGCCCTTAAAAGAGTGGCTACCTCGAGATTTCATACCAGGCTCCTGAATGGCTCTAGAACAGAACTGAAAAGGATACTAAATTTCTCTATTACCATTACCACATTCTGGAAAAAGTATTTGATTAGGATTTTATTATAGATGCAGCATCATAAAAAGCCAAGAGAAAAAAAAAAGAATAAAAATAAATTAATCTCATCTGCGAAATTTTACTTCTTCTTTCCAGAGATCTACGTCCTGCAGTTTTCTGGAATAACTGCCCACGAGGCATCCCTAACTGTTATGGTATCTGTGATGGATAATGAGACTGGCTTTCGACTTTCTGCTAGAAAAACTAGACCGAGTGGGTATGCACATAACTGAACTATAGCCATACCTGAACTATATTTTTAAAGAAACCGTGGTTGAACTGTGAAATATGATATTTACTCTTTTTTTTTTTTTAAGTAGTCTCCACACCCCACCCAACGTGGGGCTTGAACTCACGACCCCGAGATCAAGACCTGAGCTGAGATCGAGAGTTGGGCGCTTCACCAACTGAGCCACCCAGGCGCCGGAACCATATTCAGTTCCATCACAGAAAACAAGCAAGGCGAAATTGTCACCTTTTCCTGGAAAATTCTGGCCAGAGGGAGTAATTTTCGGGCGGTTTGTGAGCCCATGTTTCTGGTATGGGTTTACTACTTTTCTTGATAGGTTCTCAGCAGGAAAAAGTAGGAAGGTATAGACTCCAAGCATCGTCATGATGAGCAGTGGAAGAAAACGTATGCAAAATGAGAAAACCAAAAAGATCTCTATCTCTAGTGCGTGCGTGCACCTGCATTTGTATCCATCTATATATGAGCTTGCGATTCTTCTAAAAGCATACACGTGTTTCGAAAGACACTTGCTATCAATCTGACACCAACAACAGGGGTCTGGATATAAAAACACGGGTATTCTCACCCTTAATTTGCTACTGCCTTATGACTATGGAAAAGAAATTGATGTGTGTAGAGAACAGCTCGTTCTTCCTGGAATAACAGTCTAAACTCTAGATTCTAGGCTTGTTAAAGTCCTGAGGACGGGAAAGTAATCATACTGAATGTGACTGCGATCCTTCCTTACAGCACCTTGTAGGTGATGAAATAAATCTTTCTAATAGCAAACCTAGCTGTCCATTGGCTAATTTAATGTTGGGCAGTATTGTCCCATTGTATATACATATCGCAACATAAAATATATGATATATATGTTAGCATATTATATATTAGAATACATATTATATATTCATGTTTATATACTGTCCAACATTATATGAATTTTGGTAGCCTAACTTTTCCCTCTAATTTCTCCCCCTATTATTAAACTAGGAGATTGCCGCAAAGTCAGAGTACGTCGGGACTGGAGAAAGTGCCAGAGAAACCAGCCTTGTTTTTCACCCCACGTGTGAGAAGTGAAGTTCAGAGAGGTTATGTCGGTTATAGTCTCCCACAGCCAATCAGAGAAAGAGGACAGGTCTGAAAACACACCACGCCTCAAACCACTGCCCACCCCACCACCCCGCAATCTTGCTCCTATAAATACCAACTTCTGTCTGCCCCCGGTGAATCGAGAGGAGAGGGGAACCACATCAGGCAATTGTAGGTCACCGGGCCACCAGAGCACCGCACAGAATTGGACTTCCTGCCTTTACCATCCCCGTTCTGTTCCTGGCTCGTGTGGAGAGCCAGAGCCGTATTGTGACCCCGCAGTAGAGAGCTATGTCCCACACACCTGAATGAGCATCCGAGTCCTGGGACATTCTGGCTTGGTAGCTCTGGGGTGTGGCTCGAGAATTTCGATTTCTAATAAGGCCCATAAGGTCTAATGTGATGCCACTGGACCAGGGAACAAGGCCGTTCCCTGGGGTGTGACAGGGTGCGACTCCTCCCTTCATGTGCTTCTAACTTTCCCTGGGCTAGAAATTAACACACCCTATGCCAGAATGGTGTTTAGACTAAGTATCCGTGAGCACCGAGTGACAACTATCTGGTGGTCTTTTTCTTAATCTTTTAACTCTTCGACGTAGGCAGGACGGCTGGAAGTGCCAAAAGTCTGCCCTACGGACAGGTGGTCATTCCCCTCCCGCCATCACTGAGTTGAGTCAGTGAGTCACCGAGGCTGGACTCAGCCTGATCTGTAAGGTGGGCCCGGAACGTAACCCCCACTCTGCCATCTACGGAAGGACTTGCAAGAGCCGGAAGGGGTTACGAGGAGCCCGTTACTCCTTTCCTGTCGAAGCTCTGGGTGCCCACAAGGATGGGGGTGCTAACGCACATGCCATAATCCTTCTCTCCGCCAGAGAAACAAAATGGCACCAGGGAAACGTGACCGCCAGTCTGCATTTAAGAACCTCTATTATAGATCTGCCTTTCCACCCAACTTTCCTGCGGACAAGAGCAAGTCTCTTCATCACCCAGCCTCCTTATCTGGAAGCCTGGAATTAAAGGACTAAGATGGATTACTCCGAGGGGGCTCTAAAAGCATTCACGGCAATTATATCTCAGCAATTAGCTACTCAACTGGTTCTGGTTGGGCGACTCCGAGCACCGGCTTTCTCGAACAACTTCATATGACGTTAGGGCTTTCAAAGGTTTCTTTCTGTCTTTTTTCAGCCAGACACCTGGCCGGCGAGAGCCAGTCCCAGGCTCAACTGTCAGATCGGTCGGTCTTTGGGGCTCGAGCTTGAATCTGGCATCCTACCCGGCACGCGCTGCCCTCCCGCGTGCTGGTGGTCAGCAGCTTTGCACAACACGTCCTGAGAACTCACTCTCCCCCGACGCCTGCTGTCTTGTCAGGGGACTTCGGGATAGTTACTAGTGACCTCGGACAGGCATCATTTTTCTTGGGTCTTCTCTCTCCCCTCGAGCCTTCGCAGAGTGTTTCCTGCTACCCTGCTGACTGGGGAGGGGCATCACATTCTGGGTCTTTCCCCCCGGCCCAGCATCATTCAAAGGGTACATCCTGCGGGAGTGGGCCATCCGACTCCCCTCAAAACCTGCCAGCAAGGTGTAAGGAGCCGCAGCCGGGAAGGGCCAGTCTCCTGAGCCTGACTCCAGGGTCTCACTTCCCTGCTTCTCAGATGAGATGGGAAATAATGATACTTTTTGGTCCCCTGCTCTTCCCCTTTCGTCAGCGGCAAGAGGAATGTAAGCCGGAGAGGGATGCTCATCACTCCCCCTGTGCAACTGTCCATGCCCCCTCTCCCAGGTGTCCTGGGCTCATGCCCTCCCACCTGCTACACTGAGCCCTGGAGAACAGTTCATCGGGGTGCTGCTTCTTCCTAGGTAACGCGTTTTGACTTACAGACCCTATAGACACGATGCTTTACCCCAGGAGAATCGCCAGTGGGGAGAGCGATGCCTTTGGCTGGAAAGGGGTTCGGTTCTCCTGGAGGTGGCAACAGGAAGGCAGCGCTGCTCACCACCAACGCGCAGGTTGGTTGCAGGTGGCAGCAGGTAAGCGAGTGACCACGTGTCTGGTTGTGCACGGGGCTTCCCTATCCTGGGGCTTCCCAAACCACAGTCCTGCAGTGGTCCTGCACGTGGCATAAAGCACATGTTTTAGAGGCCAGCCTGGCATTTTGCTGTGCCTGCTTCCTAAGGTGGATACCCCCTATTTTGAAACTAGAAGGCAGACGGTTTGAGTTCTCCACTCTGCTCCAGCCACCCTGGCCACCTCGCTATCACTCCCGTATGTCTGCCTCAGGACCTTTGCACTTGCTGTGTCTTCTGCCCAGAATACCCCTTTCCCAGATTATCTGTGCACCACAGCCCCCCAGCCTTCGAGTCTTCGCTTAAATTTCACCTTCTGCCTGAGGAATTCCTAAACGCCCTAGTTTAAATTGCAAACTCTCCCAGCCCCGCCGGCCCCTAGCCCTTCAGCTTTGGTTTTCTCCAGGACACTTGTTAACATTACTTATGGTCTGTCTGCACCCACTGGACTCTGAGGTCCATGAGGGTGTGGGGTTTTGCCCACACCTGGCTGTATCCCCGGCACCTATGGGAGCTTCTGGCACACGACACGCTCACTGACTGCATGGGTGCCCAGACCCTTCATGATGGGGGGGGGGGCATCCAATTGCCCTCCCTCAGACGGTCGGGAAGCAGAGCACAACTGGGGCGAAGGAAGTCGGAACTACAGTTTGCAGCGGGGGTGGAACCGTAGACGGTTCAGAAAACTGGTTGTGGAGGAAAAATGTCACAACTGAGCACATCGCGTTTCATGTGGAAATGTCTCCTTAGAAGTCAAATACCCTGCGGGGCGCCTGGGTGACCCGGTCGGTTAAGCGTCCGACTCTGGATTTCGGCTCAGGTCACGATCTCATGGTGCGTGGGTTCGAGCCCCATGTCAGGCTGACTCCTGGCTGACAGTGCAGAGCCTGCTTGGGATTCTCTCTCTCTCTCTCTCTCTCTCTCTCTCTCTCTCTCTCTCTGCCCCTCCTCTGCTTGTGCGTGCCCGCGCGCGCACATACACACACACACACACACACACACACACACACCCTCTCTCCCAAAATAAACAAACAAACTTAAAGAAAAAGAAGTCAAATAGTCTGCAAAACTTGTCTCCTCTGGTGTTTCTTTCATCATGCCGAAAAATAAAAAAGAATGGATACGAGGCCCTTGTGCTGAGTCGAGCACGGCACGCTCGTGCAAGCAAAGGGCTGCTTCAGCTCCCCGTTTCTGTTTTTGCTTTTTTGTTGTTTGTTGTTTTTGTTTTGGTCGTGAGTATCCTCACCCACACGCAGACACAGACGCACACGGACACCCCCCCACACACACACACGGTCCCTCGGGCAAAGACCCAACTGCTGGAGACAGCAGAAGAGCAAAGGTACACGAAGCAGCAGTACGAGGGAGAGACGGAGCCGGCTGGGGCCAAAGCCAGATGCAAAGGAACAGAGACTCCGGGGCGGCGGAAGGAAGGCCCACGCGAGGCCTGCCCCCCACCCCCAGCCGTGCTCCCCGGATTCACGGGACAGAAACAAAAACAAAACCGAGCTGCGCCTGTTCCAGCCTCAGAGTAACAGCCAGGGGAGTTTTTAGCTCGCTCGCAGGAGCTCTTTGAGCCCGGGACCACCCTGAAAGCAGAGGAGTCAAAATCCAAATCCGTAGTCACTGGTCGCCATTGGTTACCTCCTGTTTCTGTCTGGTGACTCAGGACCTAATTGTAGCTTAGGGCGGAGAACCTGCCGGTTTCTTTTGCTCTTGACCAGAGGTGGCCTGCTGGGGGCAGGGGCGGTGGCCGCGACCCTGCAGAGGGAGGGGGGCGGGCCGCTCCCAAGTTCAAGAGCCTTTCTTCTCTATCAGCCTGTAATTCCAAGTCTTAGCCACTGTCCTTGATTAAGGGACTGTCTCCGGAAAACCCCGTTCGGGAGCCATTAAACAGTAACCTGAGAGCGGGGATGGCTGGTATAACGTGGATTCATTTAACCAAGAAGCTCCTGCCCCGCAGGGGTGGGGTGGGGTGGGGTGGGGTGGATGGAAGGGGACTTCGGAGGGTAGGTTTTGGTGGGGGCGGTTCTGAGAGGTGAGTTTGGGCTGAAATGCTACCCGGAGCTTCTGAGTTGGCTCTGGAGTTCTGGTTCTCGGCAGAGCAAGCCCCAGGGCAAGGCCTGGGGACCCAGGGGTCTACAGATGGCACCTGCCTCCCTGTGTTGCCCGGGCGGTCCTGTTCCCCGCCAGGCCGCCCACCCTCCCCGCGGCACTCCGCATACCTGCGTGACCCGCAGAGCCCACCGAGGGCCCATGCGGGGCTGGGCGGTGCCTTGGTAAGTGCGGGGCGAATGAAGGAACAGATGAAGGAGAAGGAGGGAAGAAATTCCCCTTTGGGAGGCTAGACTCACCCTGGGATGTGCCCCTAGCAGGGGGTAAGATGCTCTCTCCTCCTCTGTCCTTCCCTCCCTCCCGTTCCTACAAGTCCTGGGGCCCAGGCGGCATTTCCCAGCAGCAGAGAGGTCGGGGAGCATCTGATTTCGACCTCTCTGGTCGCAAATGCCAACTGACTCTGGGGCTGTCCTCACGGAGGCGCGAGACCGAGGGGCTGTCAAAGCCTTCTAGAAAATGGCTGAACAGCCCCTGCAAGTATGCAAAAGGGCCCGGGCACCCTGGCCGCTCACAGTCCCTGAGCCCTTGCCGGTCAAAAAACCAACAGTAACTAGTAGTTGTCAGTAACGCGTAGTTGTTTTTCTACCAAGCTATTAGCCCCGCCTCGCGCCATCCAGAGGAAAAGTTTCCAGGTTGTCTGGAGGAAGGGGACCTCGCTGAGGCTTTTAGCCACCGGTGTCAACGCACAGCTGAGAAGAAGCGTCTATCTGCAGCGGAGGAAACCCTCCTCCAGTTACCCGAACGGGCAAGGGGCTATTTGCCCGGGGATTCCCAAAGAGCCACGACGTGGTGACGAAAACACTAGCCCCTCGGCCTGCCAGGTGAGGCTGGGAGGGGAAGTTCAATTCACTCCAAGACACAAACGCCCTCCCCAGGTCGGAGCCGCCCTGACCCCCTCGGAGCCAGATTCTGGAACCAAGGGCCAGAAAGCCATCAGCACTTCCCTAGCGAAGCGTGGGCCACCTGCTCCCGGCAAATCCTTTCCAGATCTGCAAGGAACAGACTTTCCCCTTTCTCCGTCTTCACCCTGGGACTCGGGGCGAGCCTCTGGCTCGGCGAGACCCACTTCCCAGCTCCAGTCTGCTCCAAAGGCGATAGGAGGCCTGCCTTTTCCACGACTGGTTTGGAACCTCTTCTTCGAACTCACTAAACAGTCCCTCTTCTGTATGAACACTCTGGGGTGTGAAGGCATGATCTCGGCCCAGGGCGAACGCACTCATAAACTCCTGCAGATTAGGCCGGGTCCTTCCGCAGCCTGCGGGGTGCCCCCCACCCCCCCCCCCCCGACCAACTCCTGCGCTGACTCTTCCCCAACCCCCCCCCCAGCTTTTTTTTTTTAACCACTTCTGCTTCCTTCATTTTCTTTGCAGCTGCGGCAGAGAGATATAGTAAAGCTACTGTATAGGATTTTGAAAGCAGGGCCTCTGAGAGCTTTCCAAACTCCACACAAGCCGGTTTTTCTCTGGCTTGTTTTCTTTGGCTTCAGGTTAGTAACACAGAATGAGTCAAACAGTATTAACTTTCAATAGGGAAGTGGTGTGGTCAACCAAAGCTGTTTGCGGCTAGATTGTGCAGATAGGTAGGGCAGGTAGTAAAGAACAGCCCAGAAGGCTGCGAGGAGGTGAAGGAGGGAGGCGGGCCTTGCTCAGGAAAGTCGAACAATTAAGTCAACAGGACTCAAACCATCTTTTTTCATTGGCCGAGGAATGTACGCGAAGGTCTCTGGCCGGCCAGCTTCGGGAAGCTGGCCGTGTTGGGACTCTGCAGTTTGCACAATTCAGCACTTTGTGGGTATAAGGATGCCTTTTTTTCCCCCCCTTTTTTTGTCCCCTTTTCTTTTCTTAAATGATGCCAAAGCCATGAGAAGTCGAGTTAGGACGATTTCCCCTACTTGGGGCACGTCACTCGGGGGCGGACCTTTATTCGTTTCTTTCCCCAGCTGGGGGAGTGATCGCTGTCCCCTCCCTCCCCCCAGCTTCCCAGTCCTGGGTCTCGGCTTCCCCGGGGTGGAGGGGGCGGGCTCTCCTTCTCCAGGCTGGAAGACCTTGCCTTGGGAATGTACCTGCTCCTAACAGACCGACCAGGACCTTCAAATCATCAGATCCTCTCTCTCGTCCTGCGGATAAGGAAAGTGGGGCTCTGAGAGGGGAAAGCGGGCCGGCAGAGCCAGCCGGGGCCAGAAGCTGTCTTTCCCAGGCCAGCGGTCTTTCCACTAGGCGGCCGCTCCCTTGCCCCGGGCTCGGGATTCCTTTTACAGTTCCGCGGAGCAGCTCCCGAGGAGAGCCCAGCCCTGGAGACTCAAATTTCAGCCGTTTCCAGTTCTTTCTGCCTGCCTATTTATTTTGAGACGGGCTGAATCACCCAAGGAAGAGAACGAGTTTCTCCCAATCTGGTCCTGGCAGCCGGTCAGCGGAGGAATGGGACAGAGAGCCGGCCTCCGGAGCCTCGGAAGATTGTCACCTCTGAGCTGCTGGAGCTTTGACTCGTCCTGGGAAACTGGCAGGGAGGCTCGACGGTGTAATATTTCACCTCCCTGAAATCTAACCCAGAAATCTCAGGCAAGCAGCATATGTAAAAAGCCATGGGCTAAAAAAAAAAAAAAGGAACAGGGACTCTACCAGCTGCACTGCTATGACCGACATTATTCAGGACCCCTTCCCGAGCCTTTTGCCGAGAGAAAAGCTGGAATTCCAGAATTGTAGAAGAAAAATGGCTTTTGGTTTTGGAAAATAAATATATCTGAAAAGAAAATGCAGCTCTTTTAACTGTTAGGGTGGCTTCTTCGGGTTTCCAGTGTTTTTCAAGGGTACATAGTAGGAGGTAAAGAAAATAGGATGAAAGTCTAATGGCAAACGGTAAAATCCCTAGCGGTATGAATTGACAGCGGGGGCTGACGTGAATGTCTCTATTCCTTTTCTACACTTTTCTTCCCCTCAGTTCTGGAAGACCTGATGAAATAAAGTCTACCCTCAAACAACCAATAATTATTTTATTTAAGATCCCTACGATTTTGGTACAACAGATACCTAACAATAATAGAGTTTACTATTACATTTTTCTAGTATTGTACTACATTCTATTAGATTCCTATTATCTAATTGCTAAGACTGTTTACCAAGCACCTTGATATATATGATCTCAATTTCTCTAAAACAGCGCTAGGCAGTAGAAGCTCATATGATTATTCCTATCTGATAGAGGACCCCGTGGAAGCTTCTAGATGTTAAGAGACTTGGCAGGCACACAGCGGCATGAGTGCTAACATTCAGTTAAGGAACAAATACATTTTGATAAAAATCTCTATTTGGAAAAGGACCACCTCTCTCCAGGGCAATCCGGTTAACAGGATTTTGCTTCAGTGAGGAATAAACTGTTGAAATCGGTTCGGTACTTGGAATTAATAATAGGGTGGAAGGAAAAAGAAAAAAAAAGCCCTTATTGTATTGTATGCTGGGGACCCAATCTGCCAGGATTTTTTTTTTAAAAAAAAAAAAAAAATAGCTTGGCAATGGGGCACCGAGGTGGCTCAGTCAATTAAGCATCCAACTTTGGCTCAGGTCAAGATCTCGCTGTCTGAGAGCTCGAGCCCTATGTCGGGCTCTGTGCTGACAGCTCATTAGAGCCTGGAGCCTGCTTCAGATTCTGTGTCTCCCTCGCTCTCTGCCCCTCCCCTGCTCACACTCTATCTCACTTTGTCTCTGTCTCTGTCTCTCAAAAAAAGAATAAACATTAAAAAAAAAGAAAATTTAAAAATAAAAAATAACTTGGCAATGGCAAATATTTGGTCCCCACTTGGGCAGAATTCCAGTAGTTTCCTTGGTAAGTAAGGGCTAAGGGATGAGGGAAAGGGACCTGTGTCCAGGGCATGTGCTAATCCTTAAGGAGCTCCTCTGTGCCAGGCTGTGCTGTCATCAATCTGCACATGACCTTCCCCTCATAGCTATATCACTCTCCTGGTTTTCCACCTGAGGAGGCTGAGCTTGGGGCGGTGGGGGAGGGGGGGGGCGTGGCTAATCTGATCCTGGAGGAGAGGTGAGGTTGAATGAAGCAGCCAACTCTCTAGTCGCCAATCACCACTCTAGCCTGCCTCTAGGCTCGCCCCTTTTGTCTTCACACCCCTCCTCCCCTGGCAAGGCAGGTGTCGCTAAGCCCATTCTACAGATGGGGAAACTGATGCACCACAAGCCAGTGGCAGGGACCACACCTGAGGCCAGGCTGGTCCAGCTCCGAATGCCTCTCTCACTCCCTCCAGCTCAGAGCTCTCTGCTTCATTTCTGAAACCTAGGGCTATGCCCTGTTGGCAATGTTGTTGGGGACGAACAAAAAGGCGTAACTGTGTGCTGTTCTCTTTAGCTCTTTAAAATGAATGAATTGGAAATATCACAAAACCCCTTCAAAGCTAATTTAAAAGAAGGTGATCCTGGGAACAAATCCAAAAGGGGCCATAAACGCATACAGTCCTTAAGAATTTACTTATTTCAAAATATTTACTTTTTATCTCAAATGACCAGAAGACTGACTTCTAGGCCATGCTGAGCAAAAACAAAAACAAAACCAACCAAACACATAGATCAAGTGTTCGACATTTCGGTATATGAAAGAATACGGAAAGGCTGCCATAACGGTCTGAGACTTACTGAATACTGGCTTTAATGGAACCTGAGTATCTGTAGGTCACAGAAGTACCAAACTAATGCACTGCCATTAACTTACTTTATAGGGGTCTCAGAAGGCAGATTAATTCAGTTGTGTTCCTTAAAAAAAGGAAAAAGAGAAAAAGAAAGAGAAAGAAAGAGAGAAAGAAAGAAAGAGAGGGAGAAAAAGAAAGAAAGAGAAAGAAAGAAAAAGAAAGAAAGAAAGAAAGAGAAAGGAAGGAAGGAAGGAAGGAAGGAAGGAAGGGAGGGAGAAAGAAAGAAAGAAAGAAAGAAAAAGAAAGAAAGGAAGGAAGGAAGAAAAGAAAAAAAGAAAGAAAGAGAGGCAGAGAGAGAGAAAGAAAGAAGGAAAGAAAGAAAGAAAAAGAAAGGAAGGAAGGAAGGAAGAAAGAAAGAAAAAGAAAGAAAGAAAGAAAGAAAGAAAGAAAGAAAAGAAAAAAGAAAAGAAAAGAAAAGAAAAGAAAAGAAAGAAAGAAAGAAAGAAAGAAAGAAAGAAAGAAAGAAAGAAAGAAAGAAAGAAAGAAAGGCAAACAGAAAAGAACTTTGCTTTGGGTATCTAATTTTTTTTTTCACCTTGATTTTCGTCTGTAAGTATATATCCGGAATATTTGACTATTGACTGTAGCGAACTTTACCAATAACGCTGCACAACTTGCTTGTATACAAATATACCACATGCACGGAGTCACGTGATGAAAGAGGCATTTCGGTTGAATCAAATGTCAGGGTCTTACGTGTGTCTGATAATGCAGCCATAATGCCCAGCAGCAGATCGTACCTAATTTATCCCTTCTTTATTGTCAACTTTTCATAGCAAAATACCTTCAAAACAACTCCTTTATCAAGGACAAGAACAGTGAAAGAACAGAACACAAAAATTGCAAGTTAGCCCAAAAGAACTTCAATACAGATCTAGGGCAAGGGGGTGGCTTTTACTTATTTAAGCTGCACTTCTGGTTTTGGTTTTGTTGGGTTTTGTCTTTGTGGTGGTGGAGTTCTAGGAGACCCGTTGGATCTAATTCTTACTTGATGACTTTCCTGGCTACATAGCTGACAGGAAAAAACCCAGGCCTTGGCGAAAACTCAAGCAGAGTTTTGCCTGCTTGTTTGTTTTCTTTTCTTTTCTTTTTTTAATAAATGTTTTTATTTACTTATTTATTTTTGAGAGAGAGAGAGAGAGAGCGTGAGCAGTAAAGGATCAGAGACCAAGGGGGACAGACGATCCTAAGCGGGCTCTGTGCTGACATCGGAGAGCCCGATGTGGGGCTCGAGCTCACGAACTGTGAGATCCTGGCCTAGCTGAAACTGGACGCTTAACTGACGGAGCCACGCAGGCGCCCCTGTTAGTTTGTTTTCAAAACGAGAAGTGGAAGTGGCTAGAGTATGAAAAAATTTTAAATCCATCCCAAAGTCGAGAAGCCGATCGTGATAATGCTGTGTGGCACGGCCAAGCAGAGTCCGCCCTCAGGGGCGGGTCCACACGCTGGCCTTGGCGGTGGCGTTCACAGCACCGGGGGCCACCTGTTCTTGCAGCACCCGAGGTTACCGACGCTCCGGCTCGGGTCCCCTCACCGTGCAACTGGATGACACCCACGGACCTCGGCTGAGCTACTCCCCTCAGGCCGCAGGGTCCGAGGGACACAAACCGCCGCACCGCGCACGCGCAGAAGGTTCTCCGACTCTGTATGGTGGGAGCGCCACGTCATTGGATTGTGCCACTGAATGTCTTTGGGGGGAAATGAAGACAAGTCCGACAAACAGATACTAAGATATACAAAACAACAGCAACAACAACAACAACCACCCAAGAAACCAAAAAACCAAAACGAGTCTAGAAAGACACATTGGTTTAGGGAACTTCGGGGAAGGTTCAGCATGTTTCCTATGCCTGCAAAGCTTGCCTGTGGCTGGCGGGTCCAGGTACCCCGGGAGGAGAGCTGCCTTCCTCCGGGGGCAAGAATTCAGATTCCAAGAGCCTCTGGCACACTTCGTCAGCTTCTAGAACAGTGTGGGAGAGCCTGTCCTACAGCCCTGTCATGCTTATATTGAAAAGAGCCCACACGTTAGATCTCAGCACCGACTTTCGATGTTACTCAGGATTTTTTCTCCTGGAATTTTTCACAAAGTTCAACATTTGGGAACAAGGCCATTTTACTCAAGAGGGACTTAGGATCAGTGCCCGGAGTGTTTCAAGGGTCCATAAAAATGCCAGAAAAGAAATTTGACTGGGTCTAAATACAAAGGAAAACTGAAAAAAAAAATCAAAATTTATAAATGTTTAATTAAATATCTTAAAAAATGCAGCATGATGGCGACTTATTGAATTTTTAAACTTAGGAGTCACAATTTTTTTGTTTTGTTTCGTTTTATTTAGAGTTTTCTCGTAGCCAAAGAACTCTAAGACCAGATGCAAATAATCGCTCCATCTTCCGAACACTTATAGGGCGCTCTAAATGCTCCCAGCTATGTGAGGTTAATATAGCCATTGTCCTTGTCTCATGGAGGCTCTGGTACTCTAATTCTCATGTCACCCACACAGTTAGCGAGTGAGAAAATGGGGCTCTCAGCCCCTGTTCGTAATCACATTGTTCATGGCAGTGAAATCAGGGCTGAAGGTAATGAAACAAGTTACTCAGAGCCAGATAACTTCAAAAATAAATGATAAAATGGGGCGCCTGGGTGGCTCAGTCAGTTAACCGTCCGACTTCGGCTCAGGTCACGATCTCACCATTCATGGGTTCGAGCCCCATGTTGGGTGGGGGGGATCTGTGCTGACAGCTCAGAGCCTGGAGCCTGTTTCAGATTCTGTGTCTCCCTGTCTCTCTGCCCCTCCCCTGCTCGGGCTCTGTCTCAGTCTCAGAACTAAATAAACCTTAAAAAAAATTTTTTTTTACATAAATGATAAAAGCTCTTTCAAATATTTACAGCAAAAAAAAAAAAAAAAAAAGGTATCCAACGTATCACACACGTGGCTGGATGTGGACATTTCCGACGTCACAGAGGATGGGGTCTCGTTCCCCCAGGGAAGGGGTGCCCAGAGACTCAGCTTCTAAGGGGCCTTGCTCGTGTGGAACTTACGGCTCTGTTTTTCTGACAATATTTTGTGACCCCTTC
The DNA here is from genome assembly GCA_030068075.1 of Paguma larvata. Taxonomy (NCBI): domain Eukaryota; kingdom Metazoa; phylum Chordata; class Mammalia; order Carnivora; family Viverridae; genus Paguma; species Paguma larvata. The sequence continues at coordinate 142,869,996 of CM057824.1, forward strand.
CAAGTGGGAACTAATTTAGAGATTATCTCATCCCATCGCCCGGTTGGACAGAAGAGGAAAGTGAGGAAGAAAGTACTTAAGATAATTGCCCGAGGTCACACCCACTGGCCTGGAGGCGCCAGCCTGAAACCCAGGTCCTCGTTCGGGACCCAGAGACCTTTCTACGTGTTTTAAGATTAAGAAATGGCAGCCTAAACAGAGACAGATTTTTTTTTTCCTTTTAGCACCTCGTACAGTAAATTCTAACAAGGACTATGATATATTAGCTTAGATCTTGACTTCACCGGGGTGATATTCAAGATAGTGCTTTGGTTTGCAATGGCCTCAATGGCAAGAGAAATCCAAGGTTATGGTCTAAATCTCATTGCCTGCTTCCTCTCTCCTCTTTCCTCTCGAGGAGACTGTGAAGGACCCCCAGATCCTTTCCTGGGCTTCTCACTGGTACCTGGAAGGGGTTTCCCCCCTTCCTTTCTACAGCAATATAAACACCATCTAGAAGCTCTTAGTGACCTTGATAGAAAATCGGGCTGGTTACCAAGAGGTCACAGGTCTCCCCAGGTCTCGGCGGGCATCGAGGAGGGATTATCACTGCTTCCAGAAGCATACTCCCCCGGGGTCTTCTTATATTCCCATTCGCCCAAGGGACCCCTTTGGACCTCGGCAACAAACTCAAGGGTCAGGGAAATCTTTCTGTAAAATTCGCAATCTTGTTTCATACTACTAAAAATAATAAGCAGAATGATGTTTTAAAATTCACTGGGAACATTTAAGCAGATTATTATTAATCCTTTAAAAATTGTTGTTGCTAAGTCTTGGGGGTCGTTGAGGAGCTTAGCACATGAGAATTACGGTGCCAGAGACGGTCACCCCAGAACGTGCATCTTAGCACCGGAATGCCTCTCCGAGCGCGGAGGAGGGGTGTAAGTAAGTAGAACATTTCCTCTTCTTTGACCCTCAGCCCGTCTCTTACTTCATATCTAGGTGGGAGGGAAAATTGCATTATTTCCTTTTTCTTTTGTGGAGCAAGATTTCATCTAGAAAAAAACTGAGGTCCAAATCTGATATTTCAGAAATCCAGAGGATTAAGCAGATCACCGGTCATTACCTGGAAGAAACGCTTAAGCAATTCTGAGCAAACAAAGCGACTGCAGATGGATAATGACAGCCCTGAGCTTACAGATCTATAAAACTGCCTGGCCTTCCACTAACCGGTCGGGGGCACATGACACAAATTTTCACTTGTCCAGAGGGCTGCACGCGGTATATCTGGACCCTCGAGGAAGCTCTTTGCCAAAGGGGTGGGGGGGACAGGACTTGGGACTGTTCAATATGGTGATCATTTTGTTACCTTAAAAAAAATTCTTTTAATGTTTATTTAGTTTTGAGAGAGAGAGAGAGAGCGTGCCAGAGAGCAGAGCCCGAGCTGGGGAGGGGCAGAGAGAGAAGGAGACACAGAATCTGAAGCAGGCTGCGGGGTCTGAGCTGTCAGCGCAGAGCCTGATGCTCCAACTCAAACTGAGATCATGACCTGAGCCGAAGGTAGATGCTTAACCGACTGAGCCACCCAGGCGCCCCTCATTTTGTGACATTATTCATCTTTCCTGCATGCCAACACTGGAGGTCCCCGCTTCAGGTCCCCAAGCAGACACGGAAGCAACCATTGGTACTTGTGCCCACGTGGCTGTGGTCGTGCCCTGTGCCCCAGGGGGTACTGCATGACAACCCCATCCAAGAGAGAATGCGGGTGCCCTTCCTGTCCGATGACTGCCAAGGCTATGAGGCTCGGCTTTCTTGAAGAAAACTGTATCTGAACCAGAATCGTATTGATAAACTCTCCCAATAAAAACTTTCTGCAACAGAAATTTCAATACGACAAGCGCCAGGAGCAGCTGGTGCAGTTTAGAAACGGACCCTGGCGTCTGCGGATTGCCGCGTCGGGGCTGTTTCGTTTCAGTCTGGCTTACTGACCGTGTGACCTTGAGCAAGGGATGCCTTTTCTCTTTGCTTCAACTTCCGCACCTGTTCTTGCAAAGAGTATACCAATGATATGCGGAAGCCCTTTGAATTTCTTTTTTTTTTTTTTTTTTAGCGTTTTTATTTTAATTTTTGAGAGACATAGAGACAGAGTATGAGCAGGGGAAGGGCAGAGAGAGAGGCAGATACAGAATCTGAAGCAGGCTCCAGGCTCTGAGCCATCAGCACAGAGCCCGATGCAGGGCTCGAACTCACAGACGGTGAGATCATGACCCGAGCTGAAGTCGGCCGCCCAACCGACTGAGCCACCCAGGCGCCCCCGGAAGCCCTCTGAATGACGGTGGGCAAACAACCATCACTAAGTGTTAGCTATTATCATTATCAGGTGTCCTCAGTATTAAGAGGGAACGGGTATTGAAAAAACCCTGTGCATTAGTCACAAGAGTAATCTGCAAACATTTCTGCTCATCCCACGCATTTTCAAATATGTTTCGGCTCATTATCGCCACAAGGTACAGGCAGCTTTCAGGCATTCCCGTTTTTCCCTCGAAACGTAGTCCCCGTGTGGAAGGATCTTGTTTCCTCTGTCCCTCTAGTAGAGACCTGCTATTGGCATTCCAAATCACAGAAGGAAATACATTTGTGGGCTGTGAGCTCCACAGAGTCCTCAGCAAAGCGATGGAATGACGAGGAGGTAACTCCTTCAGCGGATCTATTTAAATACGATCCCCTATTTTAAGAAGGTTGGTCGGCAAGAGGGCTGGTGCCCCAGCGAATCGCATTTTCTGAAGGCTTTCAGCAGCGGCCCCACCTAGCTAGCTGTTACTGGGAATCCCAAGCGAGCCCAGCAGCTACTGTGAAGGACTCCTTTAACCCGAGGGGAGGCGTTCTCCCAGAAATGGCCGATATTTGTTTCATTAATCTTTTCCATTTTACCTTAGGTTACTCAATGTTCCAGATGTAGCAGATACCTAGCCACACAGGTCGTGGCTTGTGACATCAGAAGGACTCTCCAATCCGCACCACTGGGATCCCCGCCCCCTGCCCGTCGGGTCACTTAGGGTCCCAACTGCTCCCTCGCCTCCGTCTCTTCTTGGCCAAACATCTTCCTTCCTCCACGGCCCCGGGCTGCCACCCAAATTATTTAGCGGAATAAATATTCTCTGCAGAGAATATACTTCTCAATATTATCATAGTACAGATCCATGGGCTCGAGCTAGAGGTTTTCATTAGATCGCCTCAAAGATAAAAAAGACATAAGAAACAACTCTCGAATATCCTTTAACTGAAAAACCCTGCCACTCTGTCTCTCCCGCTTACTGAGAAGACTATCTTTCGATACGTGAACAGGCCACGAAGTGTGGTTCTATCTGTGTACTCTCTACATAGTGTTGCTTGCGAGAATTGATGCCCACTGAGAAAACACCCGCTGAAGGTGCTCTTTCTCCACAATAAATTTAATTTTTCGTCAACTGGTAATTTCTCTATGAGTCTGACGAAAAAAAAAAAAATCCCACGGCATGTGGGAAAAAACCAAACTTGGACTCACTACGTGGTGGGTCAGTTACTGTAAAAGAGTAAGTTACCATCTGAGGGGAAACACGGTTTTCAATTCTCTTCGGAATACACTTTCTGGTGTACCTTCGCCACTGAAAAGCAGGAAAAGCGGGGTGGGAAGCACCAAGTTATCCCATCGGCCCGGAGAACAGTCGGCTGTGGCAGGCTCTCTAATTCATAGTCCTTTTCTTTCTTTTTTTTTTTTTTTAAATGTTTATTTATTTCGAGAGAGAGAACGCATGAGCAGGAGAGGGGGGAGGGGCAGAGAGAGAGGGAGAGAGAATCCCAAGCAGCTGCAGGCTCCGTGCTGTCAGCACAGAGCCTGACATGGGGCTTGAACTCATGAGCCGTGAGATCGTGACCTGAGCAGAAATCCGGAGCGGGACGCTTAACCCACAAAGCCACCCAGGTGCCTCCTTTGTTCTTTTCTTAATTACCTGAGTGTCAGGTTGAGTGAGATGAGCTTTCCTTCTGGTTCTTTGCATGAGTGTTTTCGAGCTAAAGGCTCCAGGCCTGCAATGAAGCACTGTCGTATGCCCTTTCCGGACCATCCTACAGCTGGCCAGAACGTGAGAAGTCCTAGGAGCCAACGCCTCATTTTTAAACGCGAAGGTGCGAAGCCAGGTCAGCGAGTTTGCAGTAGGTGACGGACAGACGGCACGGGCAGATGGAGAGGTAGAGGGACGGGTGGACGGGAGTATAGGATTCCGTTCCAGAGCTCCTCACTCTCTTTCTGCCTTACTACCAATCATTTCTTTTCAACTGAGGCAAATCATTTCATTTCTCTGGGGTTTTCCCTTCTCTCTGAGGCCATGAGGCCCGGAGGCTCTCTCTTCAGCTCCCCAAGTCTTTGATTTCATGAAACGATAGAGTTTTTCAAAAGGATTTGACTTGCCAATGCCAGGGCCGCTTGGCCAGAACCGGACAGAATTCATAGCACCGTAATGGTAACAGGGACTTGGGAGATCTTACTAATCCACGGATGAGACACTGACTTACATGCAATGACCTCTCTTAACATTAGAAAGTAGCAGTGACTTATTCACAATAGCCAAGACCAGAAACCACCTACGTGTCCATCAATAAATGAATGGATAAAAAAAATGTGATGCACACATACGCACATGCACACGCACACACACATATGTCCACATCCACACACACTGGAATATTGCTCAGCCTTAACGAGGAAGGAAATTCTGCCATTTGCAACAACATGGATGAACACTGAGGGCATTATGCTACAAGAAGTGAGTCGGACAGAGAAAGACAAATACGGTACAATCTCACAGGTAAAAATCTAAAAAAGAGAGAACTCATAGAAACAGAGAGCCAATCACTGAGTGCCAGGGATGGGGGTGGAGCGAGTGCAGGGACGTGAGTGAAGATGGTCAAGGGGTACGAGCTTCCAGTTCTAAGATGAACGGGTCCTGGGGAGGTAATGGATAACGTGACACCTATGATTAACAAGACTGTGTAGTATCGTTGAACGCTGCTAGGCAAACAGATCGTAAAAGCTCTCATCGCGCCCGCACACCTGCGCGCACACAAACTATCTGGGTTGATGGATGTGTTCACTCATCTTTTGCGGTAATCATTTTGCAACATACACATATATCAAATCATCATGTTGCAAACCTGAAACTTACACAATGCTCTATGTCAATTACATCTCAATGAAGCTGAAAACAAAAACCGCTCTGTTCACTTTCTCCTTCAAAACAAGATGGCTGTGAGCAGAACTTCAAAAAGTATTTCCCACCTTGAATCTAGATCATATAATGAGGAAAAGAAAAGTAGCAGGGAGGGGCCCGCCCTTGCTTCCTGCGTGAATAGAAAAGTCAGCATCACTCAAGTCACCCTGGGCGTCCGCATGCATTTCATTCTTTTTCTAGAAGTCCTTTGTGAAGTGTGAGACAGTCTGCTAGGACTGTAACATCTCTCTCTAGCAGCCTTACCGCCTCCCATTTAATTTTTCCTAAGACCCCAAATTCCATTTGGCAGGAAAGACGCCATAAAAATGGATGCCTCGTTGGGGCAAATCCCTTCCGTCTGTTCAAAGAGGCTTTGTCAAAAATGACTGCTTTCTGAAGTTATAAAACAGCAGGAGAGGCAACTGTATATACACGCAGGCTCTTACAATGGCATACTCTCCCCCTCTGGCTGCCTATTCTTAACAGTCAGAGCGGCCATCGTTGGTTTTTCTCAAGTTCAGCCACCTAGATGGTTCTTGGAATGTTACAGGAAATACAAGCAGAGGGGCAAAACCCCGCCCTTTCTTCCGCATGAGAGAATAAAAGAGGTAGAGGTATACCAAGGGGTCACCTGGTTTAAACTCCTTTCTCCGGGCAGGTCAGCATTTGAACGGTCTCAGACAAAACCGCCGCTTCTTTTTTTAAAGGCAGATTCTACAGCCACCCGAGTGAGCCTCTCTCCAAACTTAATTACCCCCAGAGTCATTTTCCCTACACCTCACAACTGCCTGCCACCCGCTCCCCCTCTCTGCCCCCCCCAACCTTGGCCTTTGCTCTAATCTAAGCCTGCTTCCTCTTTGGTCCTCTGTGGAGAGCCAAGGCGCCTGCTGGGTGTTTCTGTTCCGTTATTAATATGACAGGGTCACGATGAGTCTTCGGTTTGCCACACCTACTTTGGAAACCTACAAACTTGGGTTTGGTTGTCACTGTGTGGTCCTGTGCCTGTGGCCCGCTGTTCAAGCACGGATCGGAATCAGGGGGTGCTACCAAACTCCCAGAGTTTCCTACCTGGCATGACCAGGTAGATAGTCTCCGTGACTTCAAGAGAAAAGGCAGAGAGGCAGTAAACGAGGTTAGAAATAAAGGGAGTCACGGAGCAGACAGACTGCACGAAGGGGATCGGGCATGGAATGCCATACCCTGGGGGGCTGTTCCCGGTGGGTGTGGTTTCTCTGTGGGGTTCTTCCCTTTCTGGGGCACTGGGAAGGCTAGGCAGCACATGGGATGGTTCTGTCCCATCAAGTCACTATGAGGCTGCGGCCAGGCCTGCAGGAAGGATGGCCACGAGCTGGGGTGAGCACGGATGACCTGCAAAGCCACGCCTGGGGGCGACCTTACAGCCCCGTCAGCACCACCCAAACGAGGAAGGCTGCTGGGAGGACAGAGGCCTCTGGAGGCCGCCGAGCAGCAGCCACGGAGGCAGGCGAGGAGCCTCTCCTGCGGATGGAGAACGTTCCCCAAGTTCATTCTCTGTGCCAGGCACAAAGCATTGTCTCCTTCTGTCTTATAAAAGAGGCTCTCGCTGTTAGCTGGAGAGCTTGCTGAAGGCTTAAGTGCCTGAACCAGAACTCCACTTACTTGCCCCCCCCCCAACCCAAATTCTTAACCAGTCCGTTTTACGACCTGACCTCTCTGCATCTCAACCTCCGGGCATAAGTGGGAAGCCCTGGTTTTGAATCTCTCTCCCACTAGTAGAGACAGTACGCATTTTCCACCCCGGGGACCTGATACAGTTTGGAGGCATGCAGATGCTGGGCAGAACCCAGCCTCCGTCCCGGGGAAGGGTGTGGTTCTGGAAAAGAGTGTTACTCTTGTGTTTACTCAAAGATAGTCATTAAGTCACCGTGAAGACATCTTTCTGCAGACTAAACAACCCCACTGCTTTTTAAAAAAGCTTTCCTCACAGGAGCTTTTTTTTTTTTTTTTTTTTTTTTTGTACCGTCTTTCTATATTTACTGGTTTTCCCCCAGGAATTCTTCTGCCCTCCCATTCTCTATTTTAATCAATCCTGTAATAAGATTCTGATCTACGCCACAGAAGAGAAAAGGTCATTTTCAGAGTTTTCATCTCTGGCCTTCACAAATGAATAAAAGGCCAGCATGGATAGTCATCAACTACTTGTGGTCCACTCTGACCCTCAGGCATTTTTTTTTTTTTTTTTTTTGGCCACCCCTGTGGCTGGCCCATCTTCCATTTACCGTTTGTTTCTGATCCTGTTGAACTTCACTGTGTATTTGAAGGACTAGGCCTTAGTCTCGTGCAGCCCCGAAATGCTTCCAGCGCTCACTGGGCTCAGGCTGATTTGCTTCTGCCCTCTAAGAGATTGCTTTAACAGGAGCCCAGTGCTCAGAAACAAACTTTGAGGAGTGAGTGTCAACAATAAAGTTCTTTTTGCCTGCAGGAGCCTCATATTCCTCTCTGACAGAGGTTTTAGCCGCATTTGAGCAACGCCAGTCAAACCCAAGGATTCTGAGATACCTTCCCTGGTGCCTCCGTGTCCCAGCCCAGAGGTTTGCCAGCCCCAACGGTGGGGGGGGCCCACTTACTTCGAGGTTCTCGGGGTCCATCCACTGTGATTTTGATGGCTCTGTGGTAAGTGGCAACTTGCGGTGGGTTCGTGAAGACCGTGATAGTCAGAGTGAAGCTTTTCCCTGTTGGAACACAAAGAACACAAAACAATGAGGTGACGCCCGGGTCTATCCGCTGGCCGGCTGACCACTAATTCATGCTTTTCAGCTGTCAGAGTGGAAAGGTGGCGCTACTTCGGCACAAGGTGGTGGTTTGTCCCACACTCCCTTGAGTTTGGCTTTGCTTAAATTCCGGAACGCACACCTTTGGTGTTTGTCTAGATGTTAACACTTCACATAGTCACTCGGCTCCCGTGTAATCATCGATAAAGCAACACGGGATCCAGAGAGAGTCAGCTTTGTTTTCTTTCAAGTCGAGACTCCAGGGAACATGGGATGGATTGGCTGCCATCCACGCCCCCACAGCTGATCCCCCGAGGAGTAAAAGAAACTGTATCCATCTTTCCTTTTGAACACCCCTTGTCCCTTCAAGGATTGGGAAAGCAGAATTCCCGAGTTTGGGAAAGGCTAAATTAAGCTTTTTCTCTCTGTATTTCAAAAACACTAATTGCTGGTTGACTTTAAATATTATTGTTATGTTTTAAATTTTCTTAACGTTTATTCATTTTTTTGAGAGAGTGCGCAGTGCGCCTGCAAGTGGGGTTGGGGGGTGGGGCAAAGAGAGAGGGAGACACAGAATCTGAGGCAGGCTTCAGGCTCTCAGCTGTCCACGTAGAGCCTGACGAGGGGCTGGAACTCATGAACTGGGAGATCATGGCCTGAGCCCAAGTCGGATGTTTAGCTGACTGAGCCACCCAGGTGCCCCTAAATACTAGTTTTAAATGCTAGGTGCTACTATGGGCACCCATGGGATTGGCCAGACAAAATTTGTAGTCAATAAACTGACTTCACAATATGTAACTGACAGACTGAGGTTTAATAAGGACCACAGACATACACACGCACGTGGGTTTCCACCCCGATGCTTCACATGCGTGCATGGGACGCAAGCACCTTTTTATAACATATGTCTACTGCCATGGTTTTAGTAACTTTTAAAAACCATTTTAAAATATATGGATAACTTAGACTACAATGACTAACATATAAATACACAAAAAATAGAACAGAAATATACCAAGAATTAATATTAATAATATAAGTATTAATATGCACATATATTGCTCATTGAAAAGATTTCTTGGCTAGGTGGTTCAGAGGAAAGACTCTAGGTTTGACCTTTGGCTAGCTGACCTTTGGCAAGGCCCTAGACCCCTCCGTGCCTCAGTGCCCTTACCTGGAAAATGGGTACATATAACGTTTTCCACCTCATGGAATTCGGGGGAGGTTAAACGAGTTGATAGGAGTAAAACCATTGAAATGGTTTCTGGAGCATGATATTTGAAGGTGTGTGTGTGTGTGTGTGTGTGTGTGTGTGTGTTGCACTCACTTTTATTATTTTTCTTTTCTGTGTCTCAGAGCGCCCCGACAGGATCATAAGGTTTGACTAAGCATGATGTTCGTGCCGCCCACATCGGGGCTGCGGGTCTCTATGTAACAGGGTCTCCTCTTAGTCACGGAGCACGAAAAGAAAACTAGAAGAAACGAAAGGCCCACCCATCCCCCATCTGCTCCCACCACGTAAAACTCAAATTGTCTTCCTTCCCCAAGTTCGAAAGAACAGAGTATCTTCAACGGTCATGCATGTTTTCATACGAAAGAAAGCCACAACAAAAGCTCGGGAACAACACAGGTGACCCTTGAACAACAAAGGTATAAGGGGCAGCGACCCCTGCCCTGTTGAAACTCTCCATGCAACCTTGGACTCCCGAAAAACTACCAATACCCTACTGCTGCTCTGAAGACTCACCGATAACGTAAACAGTCGACGAGCACGAATTTCGCATTTCATGTATACCATATACCGTGTTCTTATCATAAAGTAAGCTAGAGAAAAAGAAATATTATTATCGTTTTTTTAATGTTTATTTTTGAGAGGGAGAGAGGACACGGGAACAGGGGAGGGGCAGAGAGAGAGGGAGACAGAGGGTCTGAAGCGGGCTCCGTGCTGACAGCAGAGAGTCCGATGCGGGGCTCGACCCCACGAACTGTGAGATCACGACCTGAGCCGAAGTTGGACGCTTAACCCACTGAGCTGCCCCCGTGCCCCCAAAAGAAAAGATTATTAAGAAAATCGAAGGAAGAGAAAATATGTTTACAGTCCTGTACTGTTATGTATCCAAAAAAAATCTGCACGTAAGTGAACCTGCGTGGGTCAACCCATGTTGTCCAAGGGTCGACGGCGGAAGGAATCTTGGGCCACAGTGATTCCCAGTCATGAAAAGTCCCCAGTGAACCATCCCCAGGGACCCGCATTCTGTCTACAGTGAAGCCTACGATTAGAACAACAATGACCAGTAACCACTGGATGCTGCAACTGGCTTTGTTCGGCTTGGCTTTACAACCAAAGTCACGGCCGACAGGCGAGGCTGCTCTCTGGGGAGGGGCGCCCAGGGGGGCCAGAGCCCTGGAGGAGCCCAGGAGCCCCGGCCCCCAAATTTATCTTCCCATCAGCTGCTCTTCTCTCCTGGAACCCAGAGCAGATGCCTTTTGGGCTTTAGGGATTTGCTGTCTTTAGGACACGGTTCAAATTGGCCAGGCAATATCCCCTGATCGCTTCTCCCCTGGCAGCTCACTGAGGGAGGGGAGCGGGCAGGAGGGGCTGCTGGCCAGGCCCTGCGAGGAGGGCACAGCGACGTGGAGGCAGCGCCCAGGTCTACTGCCCAGCTGGGAATGGGGTCAAGGGAGCAAAGGCAGCTGCGGCCCAGGCGCGTCCACCTGGTCCTCTGAGCCCTGCGGCCACCCACCTTCTGTCAAGAACCTACAAGGTGGGGGGGTGCCTGGGTGGCTCAGTCGGTTAAGTGCCCGGCTTCGGTTCAGGTCATGATCTCCTGGTTCGTGGGTTCAAGTCCTGCATCGGGCTCTGTGCTGACAGCTCAGAGCCTGGAGGCTGCTTCAGATTCTGTGTCTCCCTCTCTGCCCCTCCCCCCCCCCCCCCGCATGCTCTGTTTCTCTCTCTCTCTCAAAAATAAACATTAAAATAAAAAGACCCTACAAGAGGTATGAACTGTATTAAGACTGAATTCCATAGCCAGCTATTAGGACCTTCTCCCCAGGGGGCCCCCATGCGTTATTTCTCGCTCACTCCTTCCCTCCCCCAGCTGCACTCTCCTCGAGCTGTGCTCACAACCACGGGATTTCCACTATGCGGCTGTCTTCCTCCAGCCCCTGGCCTGCCTGCCAAGGCTTCCTTGCTTTGCCCCCTCCCCCCCACACCTTCGTGTTCCTGGCTTCAAAGTTGGGCTCCTGTTTCAGGCAGGCTCCCTGCATCTGTCTCCGCAAGCGGTCTTCACCGTCGGTGGGGGACCGAACGAGTTTTGTGGCTGCGGAAGCCTGAGGACAGACGGGATGGAGCTCCATGCCCGCTGGCCATCCCGCAGAGGAAGGGGGCACAGGATGAGGGCAGCAGGGCCGTGCTCCCTCTGAAGGCTCTGGGGCAGAACCCTTCCTTCCTCGTCCCTGCTTCTGGTGCTTGCTGGCAAGCCTTGGCTTTCCCTGGCTTCCAGGTGCATCATTCAGCTTCTGCCTCTGCTGTCACGTGGCCCCCTTTCCCCTGTGTGGCTTCCGTCTCCAAATCCCCTTCTCCTTATAAGGACACCAGTCACTGGAGTTAGGGCCCACCCTCACCCGAGATGACCTCGCTTTACTGAAGTACATCTGTGAAACCCCTATATCTAAATCAGGTCGCGTTCTGACGTTCCCCATGAACATGAATTTTTAGGGAACACTATACAACCTAGTTCAAGTTCCGAACGTCTTCAGAGTTCTGGTCTTGACAAGTGCTCGGCAGGCACCCGTGCATTTTACCCCCTGAAACCGTCCCACTCCTGTAGCAGCCTTGCTAGAATCATCCTATCCTTTTTTTTTTTGATGCTTATTCATTTTGAGAGAGAGAGGAAGAGAGAGAGAGAGAACACATGTGAGCACGAGTGGGGGAGGGGTAGAGAGAGAGGGAGAGAGAGAATCCCAAGCAGGCTCCACACTATCAGCACAGAGCCCCACAGGGGGCTTGATCTCACGGACAGCGAGATTATGACCTGAGCCCAAGACAAGAGTTGGATGCTCAACTGACTGAGCCACCCAGGCGCCCCCTACGATCATCCTAATCTTGCTTTCCTAAACGACAAAGAATTAGTTTTTATAATATTGGCATTTCCAGATTTGTGTAGGACTTGCACCCTTTCAAACACTTCCCCCTATGTTATTGCGCTGGGTCCTCGGAATGGTCTCATGAAATAAACAAGATAGATTTTCTCGTCCCTCGTTAGCAGGCAGCAAAGCCACGGCTCAGAGAAATTGCGAAATTTGCCTGAAGTCACACAGCCCGTATACACGGCAGAGCCCGCATCTCTCAGCTTTACGCCCACCCACCGTTCTTCGCGTTATCGTCAGGCGATCCCAAATCTCTACTTGCGAACTCGGTGACAGCAGCGCTGGGAATCCAGACTCCCGGCACACTTCCCATGCTCTGCGGCCACCCCAAAAAAGCGAATACAGCCCTGGTGACTTCACTGTACCCGGACTGTGCTCGACGGCCAACCGTCAGCCTGGGTTTGAGTTCCGAAGCAGCTTCTTCCGGAGCTGAATCCGGGCTCCCGGCTGCGGAGCGTTTAATGCCACGCCCCCCGGGCAACCACAGCCTGGCCTACTTAATCGGGAATGAAATTCAACTGAAGCGAATATTCGTGACCTTGTTGCTCGTAATTATAATTCTATCATTTTTTTTAATTTTTTTTAATGTTTATTTATTTTTGAGAGACACAGAGGCACAGCGTGAACGGGGGAAGGGCAGAGAGAGAGGGAGACACAGACTCGAAGCAGGCTCCAGGCTCCGAGCCATCAGCACAGAGCCCGACGCGGGGCTCGAACTCACAGACCGCGAGATCATGACCTGAGCCGAAGTCGGACGCTCAACCGACTGAGCCACCCAGGCGCCCCTAATTCTATCATTTTTTGCCCACCATTTTATGTGCGGTCGCAAGAAATGTGGCTGCCTGTCCAGCAAGAGCGACCAGCTGGGGCGCCCTGGCCCCGGGAATGTGCCGTTCGCAAAGGTGGCGGCACTCCGCTTGCTTCCCTCACAATGGGCTGTTTACAGCCGCGAGCCCCAGGACGGCGGCTTATTACCTCGTGGGCGGAGGTAATAAGTGATGACACTCTGTTCACAGGTGTGGGTGACATTTTTCCACTCTGAGAAAACTCTGCCTTCGCCTTCCTTGTGTTCTTCCGACCAGACCCGGCACCGAGCTTGCGAACCGGGGACGGTCGGCCGGCGGGCGCCCGTGCCTGTCGTTCTCAGCCTCGGGACCCACCACGCTGGGCCCTCCAGCCACCTCCCCACCCGTGTCTGCGGAGCCGCGGCCCTCCTCGGCCGGCACCTGCACCCGCGGTGGCTGCGCCCCAGAGCACCCGCGCCACCAGCCGGATCCCCTCGTTACGATGACCTGTGGGCCTGGTATTTGAAGTGCGTGGGTGTGGAGAGTCAAAGACGCTCAAGTGTTTTTCTCAGCGACCTGTCCCCGACGGGTAAGTCGGAGGAGAGCACAGGAGGACGGGGCTCGCTACAGAACGGCCACCCGGAGAGCGGCTCTGCAGGACCGGATGCAGGTCTGGGAGGACGGAGCTGCTGTAGAGAGAGCTGACGTTCATTCGCTTGCATGGCCTGGAGCCAGTGCTCGCCTGGAAAGGCTTGAAGCCTCCCCGCGGCCCCCGGCTTTGACACCAGGAGACCAGCAGAGACCTTGGGCCGGTAGGCAGGCGCCCCAAGGCGTGCTGCGGAAAGGCCAGGTTGCTGCGAGGGGGCATGCGAGATGTCCTGCGTGGGGCTTCACGGTGGAGGGAGCTAACAAGGGGCGCACAGAGACCTTCCTTCTCCCCCCACCCCCTCAACGAGAACTAACTCAAACAGCAGCCTCAGCTCTGGCCCGTGGGTGGGTTCCAGGAGGAAACTAGAAGCTCCCTCGCCAGCACTGGACAAGGAGGCCACGTGCTAGCTGTGTGACCTTGAGCAAGTCACTTAACCTCTCGGGGGCCTCAGCTCTGTCATCTGTAAAACGGGGGTAAATACCAGTTCCTCCATCTCTTAGTGTCATTATCCAAGTTCACTGAAATAAGGAGTCGGCGCATAGCAGTTTAATTACTGTTAAAGACGTGAGAAACGGGATTCCACAAAGGGATTCCACAAAGGCGGAGGTGTGGGCGATGGAGGGAGGGAGCCGGTGACGAGGCCTGGCGAGATCTGATGGGGGAGGTGGGTGCTGGGCGGGTGGTGCCCTTGAAGGTCCACCAGGCCCTCCCCGTTTCCCCTAGGAATTCCGGCAAACTGAGGCAGAGCTCGGAGGGCGGTGGGCAGGACAGCACACCTACCCCTGCACACACAGCAGGAACACTGCACGTCCAACTGGAATGTCAAGTTCACTCCTGCCCCACCAGCTGGCGGTCTCTGTGAGGCACAACTGTGGCTGGCTGATCCGTCTTATAAACAAGCTGGGCCAAACGCTTCCCTGGCGAGCATGTGTCGCCCCCCTCGACGCCAGTGTGGTCGTCCAAATGCCAGGACAAAACACTGACTGCTTTATTTCGTCGGGAAGAAGGTCACGGGTGAGTCTTCCCTGACCCTTCAAGGCGGCCCCGCGTCCCCAGGCCCCCGGCCGCTGACCTCCGACAGCCACCTGTGGTCTCATTAAGCCGCGGCTGGACACTGCAGTTCCCCGTGGCCCCAGCACAGAGCCTGCTTCCTCGCCGCATCTGAGAAGTAGCTAAACCTCAGAACGGCTCCCCAAAGGGCCGAGGGTGGGGAGGGGAAGACAAGGCGTAAAGGCCACTCAAAATCGTTTCCTGCCCACGAGTGGCACAGCAGATTCAGAAGCGGGGACCCCGTCACAGCGCGGCAATGTCGTTCTATGCCAACGGTGGCAGGGGCGACTCTCTCACTCCTGTCCCTGTTGTGACTGTCCCTCCCTGGGTTTGGTTTGTGAGTAGCCCATCTGCCCGCGTTGGCTCCTCGGCCACGGGGCTGTGTTTCTGTCGCTCTCCTTGGGGTAGGTTTGGACCTCAGAGTCATCTTCTCCTTTTTGGGCAGTTTCGGAGGGATGTGAAACTTGCCCTTTGTCACGCAAGGGAAGGCTGTCCAGTCGGCACAGAGGACTGTCTGCCGTGGGGGCCGGGAGGGGCAGGGGGCTGGGGACACCCGGTTGTGACATCTTTCACTTGAGCGTGCATCTCTGCAGGGAGACTGGCTGTGCTCACAAACATGAAGCACTTAAGAGAGCAAGTGAAGAAAAGTCAAACAAACAAACAAAAAACTGCAGCTTTTGAAAAGCAAGAAAGGCCCACGTAGGCTCAAGCGTTGCTCTTTGCAAATCCTGGAAAACCCGACAGACGCAGAGGTGTTGCAGGAAGAGTTCTCCTGTTACTGGCTAGGCTGTGCCGGGCCTACTCCTCATCAAGAATAAATAAGTATTAAAGTTAACGCGCCCTCAGATTCCAGGGGAAATCTGAACTGGGGGTATTTTCACAAAGCATTTTTTTTTTTTTTGAGAGAGACAGAGAGAGAGAGAGAGCAGTAGGAGGGGGGCAGAGAGAGAGGGAGAGAGGATCCCAAGCAGGTCCCACACCCTGCTGGATGCCGGGCTCCATCTCACGATCATGTGATCATGACCTGAGCTGAAATCGAGAGTCCGATACTCAACTGTCGCAGCCGCCCAGGCGCCGCACGGTAAGCGTTTTTTAAGGATGTTTATTTATTTTGAGAGAGAGCAGGCACGCAAGTGGGGGGAGAGCGAGAGAGAGAGACAGAGAAAGAGAGAATCCCAAGCAGGCTCTCCGCCCATCCCAGTGTGGCGCTCGATCTCACGAACCATGAAATCACGACCTGAGCCAATAGCAAGAGTCAGACGCTTGACCAACTGAGCCACCCAGGTGCCCCATACACGCAAAGCATTTGTAATTCATGTTTCTCACTTTTCCACTGGAACCACCGAGCACCGTTTCCCTCAACGAAACACCACTGGTTTTATTTATTTATTTATTTATTTATTTATTTATTTACTTATTTATTTTTGAGAGACAGAGAGACAGAGTACGAGTGGGGGAGGGGGTGCAGAGAGAGATGGAGACCCAGAAACTGAAGCAGGCTCCAGGCTCTGAGCTGTCAGCACAGAGCCCGACGCGGGGCTCGAACTCAGCAACCGTGAGATCATGACCTGAGCTGAAGTCAGACCCTTAACCGACTGAGCCACCCAGGCGCCCCCACCACTAGTTTTGACAGCGGAGCTGTCGAATGATTTATATGAGGATTTCTGGAATAGGGTACAAATCCTTCAAGTCGCACAGAATTTCCTACTTTCTCTAAATTGGACTGAAACGAAGACGCCGGTGTGTATCCACAGCGCGCAAAGGGCCCCGTGTATTTGCCGATGTGTTGATCTAAGTGTACCTACATCCGCACAGGCAAAATGCAGACGGGGGGAGCCCGTGCTACTGGCCCCTCCCTAAAAGTCTACTGACAAGGGACTTCAAATACAGAACTCAGGTTTTCATAAAAAAACAGCATTTTTTTTTTTTGGAGTGATGGATTGTTTGAAAAAGTCGTGTTACCTACAGAAAGTCAAAAACGTGCGAAGCATTTTCTCTGGAAATTTCCTCCGGAAGTTAAGGACAAGGGCAGCATTTATTCATCTTCTCGTCTTGTTCTGAGGCAACGAAAACATGTTTGCTCGCTGGATCAATGAATTACCCTATACACTTTCAATTTGACAGCTGGTTCTTTAGGATGTCTGATTTCACTTTGAGGGCACGGCTTTCCTTTTTCGTGGCCCCGGTGTGAGCTCAGCCTCGCCAGGGGAACGGACGGGCAAGCCGCCTTCTTCATGGAGAATGTTTACCAAACCCCAAGGCGCCACGACGCTCATGTGACTTTGCATTCCTTTCTCCAGATTTCACGGTCCCTCCGTGATCTTCCCTTTTCTTTCGGTGTCGCAGTTCCCGGGCATCTTGGTGGGGGAATCACGCTTTAATCCTTTTTAGCCCAAACACTTCCAACCCCCTGAACTGCTTCCAGGAGAGCCCTCTGGTTGGTGACCCTCGTTTCAGTGGAAATCGAGCTAGAGGCTTACGTAGTGGGCAGGTGATCAAAGTAGCCTCGTCCTAGCCCTGACTCTGCTAGTGTGATGGCCCACTGCCGCACGCACACAGCCCCGCCCCGCATGGCGCTTCAGCAGAGACCCGGGTGGACAGTCAGAAGGGAAGGCTTCTCTTGGGCTGATCTTTGTATCTCCAATGGGGACCCAGTGCCTGGAACACAGTAGGTGCACAACGCATACTATCCAATGAATGAATGAATGAATGAATGAATGATGAATGAAGTGCCCTCATTAAATGACCTCCGGGTGGTCAGTGGATACTATACTTCCCTTACTGGAAGGGTCCGAAGCCCGTGGGAGACTCACCAATTAAAACAGAGAACACGAGGTCCATCCCGTGTCAAAAACTCCAGCAAATGTCTGGAATGGTTATATTATTACTATCGAATTTATTTACGAATATTTGTGACACTCCCGCTGTGTCTCAGGCACTCTTGTTGTATGAAGTTCGAGGCAGGATAAAGGAGTTCCTCGCATCCAGAAGCAGCAATGGAGAACAGCCACCTTCCTAACTTTCTGATTCAGGGCCTCACGTGCTGGTCCTGCCTGTCTTTTCCCACCTCCCTCGGTGCTTCTCACGGCAGCGGGGGAGGACACACCTGGGTGAGTGGGATCTCTTCTTCCTGAGTCCCGCCACGCACCCCACGTCTAGTTTCAATCATCCCAACCCCCTTCGAGGAGTGTGCTAAAGGCACAGTCACACCTACTGTACAGATGGGGAGACCGAGGCCACCCCATCTTAGCTCGCCCTGCCGGTGCGCCCACTTCTCAGACCTCGTCACACGACCTTCCCTAGCTAGACCCACGGAGTCATCACGACAGATGTGTGTGTTCTAGGCTGTCACTGGAAATCGGAGGAACACTGCCTGGGAGACAATGGCTTCCGTGTAACGTAGAGCCCGTGGATTTGGACGGAGTGTGAGATGATAGTGTATAGTGAGATACTTTTCCAAGTAATATCCAGATTAATTAATTCTCCATTTATAGACGGCCAAAAACAAAAAAAAAACAACAAAATGCATGAACGTTCCCTTGCAGTTTCTAAAAATGCTGTGACACAGCCTTAAAATGGCTTCTAGCGGACCAGCCAGGATGGCCTCAGGTCCGGTCCAAGGCGAGCCGCCGTGGCACTACTATAAAACTCCCCAAACTTGGGTGGAGTCGGCAATTACCGTGCAGGAAGAATGTGACGCTCCCGGTGCCAGCCTGCGGAGCCCAGCGACAGGACAAAGGGATTATTCTGCTTCATTGTGAAAATGCAGTGTTTATTGTTAAAATACGGTGGGGAATTAAAGGGGCATGTATGAATCATAAATATTTGCATGCCATTAATGTTTGGACAAAAGACTTGGAATGGCTCCGTGGGGAGGACTTCTTTTCCCACGAAAAACGTGCTTCAAGTTACAGTGCGTATGTAATTTCGCCTCGGCCATTGCTAACCTGAAAGCTCGGTGCCCGCTGCGTATAACTCCTTCGCGACCCGAGAAGTCCACGCGGCTGGGGAGTAAGGGGAAGGGTTGACGCTCCCTCCTGGAAAACTCATCCGTTTAGAGAAACCGAAAAGCAGGGCCCCGTGGCGGCGTTCGCGACGAGCTCGCAGAGTTTCCAGCAGCTGCTCTACAGAGTTCCTGTCACTGAGGCCCATCTACCGCGCAAGGTAGTGACTCCTGCAGTGGGTCGTATGTCAGGTCGTCCTCCCGGCACACGACCCCACTCCCAAGGACGGAGCCAGAATCGGGCTCAGAAAGGTCAAGTGACTTGCCCCCCGATGCACAGCTCCGTGCCAGCGTTCTCAACCCGGGGCAATCCCCTCGCCCCCGCTCCCACTCCTGGCGGCGTTTGGCAACATCTGCCAACATCTGTGGCTGTCACAGTTGGAAAGAGAGATGCTACTGGCTCCTGGGCCGGGGCCAGGGATACTGCGAACCATCCGACAACATACAGGCCAGCCCCACAATAAAGAGAACTCAGCCTTCGGTGTTGATAGCGTTGAGGGCGAGACGCCTTCCCCAGCAGAGAGCCCAGGAAAGTCCAGGCGCTAACCAGGCGGCTGTACTGCCCGGAGAGTCCGGGAGTCGTCACTCTCGGGAAGATGTTTAGTGAGACTCCACTCTGTGCCAGGCACTGATGACACCACACAGTGCATTTCTAGTTGAGGATCGGATCTTCAGGTGTTGAAAATTCTCGGGGGGTCCACCTCTTGGGAGCTCTGGGCACATCTTCCTGTCTTTTTCATGGCGCTTGGGTCTCAGTTACCACTGTGGCGTCCCTAGGCAGGCCACAGCTGTTCTTGAGCTCTTTCCCCGGCGACCTTAACACATCTGGGGACAGCACGTGGGCTCCGCACAGTCCCCAACGCGGAGGCCGCCCGTGAACTCCTGCTTCGATAGTCAGCTCTCTCCAGTTATTTGACACGCAACGGACGTCCATGCCGAATCTGGGGACCGGTTGCTTTCCCGGGGGGGAGGTTAAACGGAGCTTAAATGGAGGCGTCCATGGGGCACGAAAGCTAAGAGTGGGGGTTTCCGGGCAGGGCGAAAGCAGGCAAACAAAAACCAGAGAAAGCACTCCCGGCGAAACTGCCTGGAGAAATGGGACCTGCAGCAGACGCCACCTTGGTGCAGGAAGAACCCCGTCGGATGCTTTTCAAAGCATCTTTCCCTGAATCTCAGGGTGGGAAACGAGTGATAGCAGAACTAATGCTGGGGCGGGTGGGAGAAAGCTCTGGAAGAACCCACCCGTCTGTCCGTGGTACCCGGGAACCCAGGACCATCTCAAGAGACGGCCAGCAGATTGGGCCCCTTCTAGGCTCTTTCTCCTGAGAAGCCAGTGGGGTACTTTCATTGTTTCCCAGTCCCTGGTGACCTGCACCTGTGGGACCCTCCTGAGGGACTGGCTGCAGTCCAGGGACTCTTCCAGGAAGAGTTTCTCCTGCCACGTGGCCCCACAGGCAGCCGCTCCTGGCCACCACACATCCCCCCTGCCCGGGACTTTTGCGTTCAGAGATGGGGGCATGGTATGCATACAGAACGCCCGGAGGCTTGCATTTTTAAAATAAGACTTTAATATTCAGTGATGCTTCCTAATTTTATTTTTTAATTCTCTGTGAGCTTTTGACTGTAAGTTTGCCATGTATTTTGGAGAGAGGCAGAAAGCGTAAGGGTAGGAGGGGTAGGGTGACAGTTCGCAACTTCTTATGAATGACCGTGATGCTAGGTGAGCATTCTCAGTCTTGGCACGACTGACGTCTCAGACGCGTAAGTCCATTGCCAGGGGGGCGGGGGATGGGGTGGCGGGGCTAGCCTGTGCACCGCAGGGTGTGTGGCCGCATCCCTGGCTTCCGCCCACTAGACGTTACCAGCACTTCCCCATCCCAGTTGTGACAGGCAAAAAAGTCTCCAGATACTGCCGAGTGTCCCGTGGGGGTCAAAATCACCCCAGTTGGGAACGACCGAGTGAGACCATCATCAAAACCGACAAGCAGAGAGACAGATAAAATACCGACTGTGGCCCGCCCTGAGGTTTCCAATGCGATGATGAAGACGAGCAGCTGGAAAGACCCAGCAGTCTGGAGGCACTGGAGGTACACCACTTAAAGGGGCAGACAGAGCCTTAGCATGGGATGAGTTTAGATCAGCTTCTCATTAACTATGAATAAATGGGGCACCTGGGTGGCTCAGTCGGTTAAGCGTCCAACTTTGGCTCAGGTCATGATCTCATGGCTCGCGGGTTCGAACCCCATGTGGGGCTCTGTGCTGACAGCTCAGAGCCTGGAGCCTGCTTCAGTTTCTGTGTCTCCTCCTCTCTCTGCCCCTTCCCTGCTCACTCTCTGTCTCTCTCTCTCTCTCTCAAAAATAAATAAACATTAAAGAATTAAAAATATATATAAATAAATAGATACTGACTGCACTCCATACAATAGTTTCGAATAGAACGAAGGAAAAACAACTGTAAAGACCCAAAACCAGTGCCTTGAGCAAACTGGAATGTTTCCACCTCTGAACAGGCCCATCCCTCCTCGCCTTGTCTGCCGAGATCTGATAAGGACACAGATCACCAACTGTGCTCAAACGCCCGTATTCCTGTGCAGCGCCTTTGAGCGAGCCAAGGAAAGTCTCCTTTGTTTGCATAAGGTGACTCAGTGAGGGCCACACAGCGCCCTGAGAATGCCCGCCAGCGCTCCCATTAACCGGGCCCAGGAGTTTCCTTGGGTCAGGAGGCTGCGGGAGGTGGAACGGTTCCGCGGCTGGCACCCCCCATACGCCCTTCACCACGGTCCGAAATCTCAAGGTAAAAGCAGGGATTAAGCTACGTTGAAAACTCAACAGGAAAACCTATTTACATCTTCTGGAGAAAAACACAGCTTAAGCAGCTTCCGAACGCGTGCTTCCACACCGAGGAAATCGCAAGAGGCACATTCTGACTCCGGCGGCCAGAAAAGGCCAAGAGCTTCTCAAAGGAGGGGGTTGGCCTGGCTTCACGATTTGTGGGTCTTCGACCACCCGAAACCCTCCCTGGAGGAGGTTCTCTGGCAACACGTGGAGTTCCTGCATGGCATCCGTGCCCGATGTAGGCCAGCAGAGGCTGGGAACAGGCTCGAGTCCCAGATTGGCGTGGGGCAAACAACAGGCCACCAAGGGCTCCATTCCGAACGCAGACCGAACACACCTCTGCCGGGCGAGGGACTCCCAACAGAACTGATGTGGGGACGGGGCGGGGGGCGGGGGGCAGGCGTTGCCTGAAGTCCAACTAGCATGTGTGGATAAAATCTTTTTGTGGTTTTTTTTTTTTAAGACTTACTTATTTTTGGGAGACCGCGTGAGCAGGGGAGGGGCAGAGAGAGAGGGGGGACGGAAAATCTGAAGCGGGCTCCTCACCGACAGCAGCGAGCCGGACAGAGGGCTCGAACTCAGGAGCGGTGAGATCATGACCTCCATCGACGAAGCCACCCAGGTGCCCCTACAGACACAAATCCTGAAGAGCAGCAAGACAGCCCCCGCGCCCTGAGCGGGAGGCGACAAAACCGGCGCATTTGGGAGTATTTCACAGGCAGCTCATTCGACCCACGCTGCTCACTTACTAATTTTTGTTAATTGCATCCTTTAGGCTTCAATGAGAAGAGGTGATTAGCATGCGCTTAGTCCCAAAGATGGTTTGGTCCCACTTCTCAGTGGGAGTACAGATGTATATGCACGCCTACACGCACGCACGCACACACGCACGCACGCACACACACCCCCTGCACTGACCGAAAGCCCAACAGATCCTTCAAAAACACATCGCGCCTTCATACTGACAGGACATGCCTATTTATACACATCCTCCTATGACCTGAACTTGTTTCACAACCATCAACAGAAAGAAAACAGTCGCCAGACAGTATACTCTCTCTTTCCCCACAAGTAATTTTTCTTTTTAAAAAAAAAAAAAAATAACACAGAATATGCTCTTCCGTAACCAATCTTCTCCACCCTCTCCTGCCCCTCGCCAACCAGCACAAAAAGAAAATACAAAACTGATTTATTAGAACCAGAGCCACGTCGCCGCCGTTGGCCGGATCGCTGTTTATGTCTATAATGCTTGCTGCTGAAACAGGAAGTTCTAAAAACCATTCAACCATTATTTCTCTCGGAGGCGCTTTCTGATTGATGGTCCTCTGTCCCCAGCAAAGAGAGCTGCCGTGACTGAACGCAGGCTGGCTGGCACGGAAGGGGTGGAGGTGGGTGGAGTCTCGCATCTGCCCACCGAGTCTGAAATAGTGCTCGTACCATTCACTTCAATCTCAAAAAGCCATCTGATGCTATCGGCAATGTCTGGGACTTCATAAAATCAGCAAGAAAACCATGAAGAGATGAATTCTGAAACTCTATGTTTGAGGCATAAGCAGTTTTCAAGAGGGCTTTCCTCCTTGGTCTTGCCATGGTGTTAACAGGACAAGGACCACCAGCGGTGGTGGTGGTGGTGGGGTAGGTGTGCTGCTGGGAGGGCGGGGGAAGGAAGGGAGTAACTTGCTTTAAGAAAGCGTTGCCACCCTTTTCTTGGCAAATGTGAAACAGAATGAGAAACCTGGTCTCTGAAGATGAACTCTAGGGGCGCCTGCGTGGCTCAGTCGGTTCAGCGTCCGACTCTTGGTTTCAGCTCAGGTCATGATCTCACGATTCGTGAGTTCGAGCCCTGCCTCAGGCTCTGTGCTGACAGTGTGGAGTCTGCTTGGGATGCTCTCTCTCTGCCTCTCTTTCTGCCCCTCCCCTGTTCGTTCTCTCTCTCTCTCTCTCTCAAAATAAATAAACAAACTTAAAAAAATTTTTTATAAAGTTGGATTTTACCTCAGATCATGGACACAAGCTTTCGACCTGCCATCGAAAGGAATTATTTGCTAGGGCTGCCCAAGGCTTGGTGTATGAGAAGCTGTCTTTCTTTTTTAATTTTTTTTTATCCATATTTGCCCACAGCGACATCTGAGAGCAGATTTTAGTGTATGTATACTCACACACACACACATATTCAATATATATACTAAATATGAATATAAATATATACATATAAAATTTTAAAATGTAAATCAATAGCAACTGAGAAAAAAGGGGAACAACGGGAGAGTTGATCTGAATACACCTCATGTCTTTTTCTCGTATTTTCTCCAGGAGATCTGATTACCAGCTTATCATCTTGAATGTTACCCATGGAACAACTTGGATAAATTTTTCCTACCCCTCTTAGAGGACCCTGCGATGGAAGGGGGACTGACCTGGATGCTAGGAGAAATATCGCGAGTCATCCAGACCATTTCTTTCTCCATAAAGGCGCGTCTCTTTTCGTTCAGAGTCTCAGGACGCTTTATCGTCTCCTAAAGGGGCCTTCCTTTCATCTCGACCACAGTCTCTCACTCATCTGAACACAACCTCCTCCTCCTGTTCCCCCCAATAATGTAAAATAACTTAAGAATGAAAATGCCTTAAGTAACGAACATTACACAACGAGGCAACAGCTCAGATAGTGACGGGGTAAATATTATGTCTGGGAAGACATCGCGGCAAGAACATAATGAAGGAATTTCATGTTATAAAAGCATCGGGAAGGGGCACTATTTTGAAAGCGGAGATTTAAGTTGCCAGGGAGGTCAACATAGACCTAAATTCCTCCAAGAAATGAAACCCCATTCTAGTAGCCGAGAGAACTCGGGACCTCATGGGGGCCGAGCATCGAATCCGCCCTGCACGTCTGCAGTGCTGGGGTGGGGTGGGGGTGGGGGTGGGAGTCCAGGCACTAGCTAGAGAAGAGACTCTGACAGTATGGGCCCCTTTGCCTTTCAAGGGACTACCTGTGTGCATACCCGATGGCCTTCAAAAGGTTTGGACCAGCAGTCTGCATGGGATCTATTTGCCTAATTATACAAACGGGGTCCTGGCTATAATAAAAACAGGTGTTCCCAAAACACACAGGGCGCGAGAAGAATGTCTAGCTCGCCAGTCCATTTATTTGTATTCCAGTTATCTGCTACGTGCAGCCCCGTGCTCGGCTGGCCCCCCCAGGCAAGTTTCAAATTCACAGATTCTTGGCTTTGGGCAGGGGCGGTCCATGGAGCCCCAGAAGGGGACCATGAATGGGCTTCGGCAGTCCTGGAAACTGAGACCGGACCTGAAACTCTGTGTAGAAGCACGTGTGCATATATATTTTTTTTCCCTTGGGAGAAGGCTTCCAGGGGATTTTCAAAATTATCTATGATGTTCCCCAAAGATTAAAAATCATATTCTTAGCAATTCGAAGGAAATTTACACAGATTCTCTTCGCCCCGTTTATGATCTGGTTGATGATACGGTCTGGTAGATTTCCTCTTTGGTTCTAAAATGAATTAACTAAAGCCGTATTCCCTGCTTGATCGATTCCTTCCCAACCGATTATGTACTCCGACAGGGACGGAAGCACTCCCGGGTCTCACTGCTAAAGTTTCTTAAATGTCTGTCAGCTGCACCCATGGTAGGCTTTCCTGGAACCGAAAATCTCAGTGATACCTGTCTCGACTGTTGATGTAAACGGATATAAGCTCCTATTAATTCACCTCACCAGAGAGAGCCCCTTTTGACCCTGAAAACTTCAATTTTCTGGAGGTGAGGGACTGCCCCTAAAACTTGCAGTTAAGTGAAGGGCTCTGAACAACAACCTGTGTGTTCTGCATAACCTCTCCTCCCCTGAAAGCTGTTATCTCTTCCTCCGTCGTAAAGGAGGAGTCCATTTCTATGGAGACACCGAATCGAAGGGAGAAAATCCCAAGGGTGAAGTATAGCCTGAACGAGATTGAAACTGGCAAGGAGAAAAAGGAGGGAAGGGGAAAAAGAAAGACGTTTCAGACTCCTGAAGCCTTCACTGATATTTTTTAGGGGCCAGCGTTGTCAGCAAGGCCGTAAAAGCCGGAAGGGCAGGTTTTCCCGGTTGCATTGAACTTGAGGTTATAAGTTGTGTGATCCTGGCTAGGAGCCAGCGCCCAGACAAATCAGTTTTGTTGAACAGAGAAAAACCCTTCCACGTCCAACCTCTGGCAATTTCTGCACGGACCGGCAGCTGTAAAAGGGAGTTTCTTTTTCTACCCTTCGTTTCGGAGCAGAGCCCCCAGCCCTTTTGAGAATCCATCAGATCTGTGCCGTTGGACAGAACGCGAGCCTTGGCACAGAAATGTTTGGACGAGCCAATAGCCAGGACCGTCTTGGCCACTGTGGGGTGTCGATGCCAATGACGTGTTTTCGGGCACATTTTCAAAACCAGAAAATGAAACAGTAAATAGTCTGAAGATCGCTTAATAAAACGTAATGACACTTTTAAAGGACAAGATTCGGTGAAGAAGATTAAGACTAATTGTCAAAATTAGTGAGAATCATCTGCTCTCTTCGTAATGGGAAGCAAATTGCAAAAAAAAAGATCTGGCAGGCTTTGATGTTGACACTTACACTTGAGAAAGTAAAATCAAGTTGTATTTTATAACTACGGAGAGAGATAATGACACAAAGTCAAAGGGGGCCTTTTGACAGCCCGCTTTGCTTTGTAGTACTGACCAAAAAATAAAAAAATAAATAAATAACTCAAGACCAACAATCTACAGGGTAACCATAATTGGGTCGAATGTGCAATTAGGGCTCCTATATTTTGGATGGCTTATTATCTCGCATGGGAAGTGGAGCCCATTCCAAACAGATATTGTCCCTTTATGGCATTTTAATCGATTTTCTTGTTCCAGGTTATCTGAAGACAGTCGGGCCTTGGTTCCAGCTATTTTACTCTTTGGGTTTTATGCAAACTCTAGGGCCTTCTGGCACGAATCGGGCAGCCAAGTGCAAACAGTCCACACCTTGGGGAAACAGTTCACTGTTCCCCAAGTAAACACAAGCACCTATTAGTCACCCACTCAAAACAGAAATGGCCAATGAGGGACAGGAGACCGGCCCTCGATGCCAGAAAAGGAAGCATGCTGCTTTCAAAATCTCCTTCTTCAGCATCACCAACTTACTGCACACCGCCTCAAAGCCACTACGGCCCCGCTGGTGGGGGAACATCCTGGCACACTCCACGCGAGTTTCCCACACTTTTATAACCCAAACCTCACACACAGACTCACACAGACGCACGCCGCGATCACACTGCTTTCTCCGGAAGTGCGAGCCGGCGAGACTCAGCCACCGTTCCTAAGAGCAGACATCCACGAGCACTGAATTGAGATGGTCAGCGAGGCTGGGAGGCAGGCACCGGGCCACGGCTGGGGCCTTTGTGTTTTATTGGCTTCTCACCTACTCTGCCAGCCGCTCCTCTGAAGCCTTCGAGATGTTTTCTAAACACACGTCTCTGAATCATAATGTGAATTCCATTTACTGAAAGGCGGGGACTTTTAATATAACAAGGGAACCCATTTAATGACTTTATGCTTTTATATGTTAGAGCCTTTCCCATGCTTTCAATAAGTGGATATAATTTTCTTTGCATTACCCTATTATTAACATAGTTAGTATTACGAACGTATATATTCAATCGTGTTATACCTTTTTTTTTTTTTCCCCTCAACCTAGGATGCTATTTGAAACACTCTCCGGACAGCTAAGAGAGCAAAAATGATGGCCCCCCAAAAGCAACACATCTTTATCCTCTTTGACTAGTCAAACACAGATTTTCTTGTATTTTGGAATGCCTTTGTAAAGAGTAACGATGACTCTTATGTATAAATGTCCATCGGTTATACTTTAACTTTTGTTAATACTAGAGTCATTACTGTTGTTTAGGTATTTGTCCTAAGAACTACCTATCCTATTTAGGTAAATATCCTTGGTATTTATCCTGTCTTTTTTATTATACTCAAGATAACTTTCATTCGTTAGCATAATCATTCTGGTATCATGAAAATGAGATTTTCAAAACAAACTCTCCTTCCTCTTCGATTCAACTTTTAGTACTTACGGCTGTTTATAAAATATGACTTCAATTCTCACGATGCAGAGAAAACACAATATTTGAAAATGATTGGAAACCAGAGGGGTTTACGGGCCAAAATTCCTCTTTCTGCTCTAATACTTCAGTAATGGGCACAGAAAAATAAAACACACAGAACTGCCCTGATGCAATAGTTCCTTTGGGTAATCCAGTGTTTAACACATTAGCACTAAAATGCTAACTAGGTCTGACCCCGCCCCCAAATAATAAGGCATCCAAATTACGTGTAAATGCCATCAAATTTACCAAACCAGAATGGTACTGACACCGTGTCTTCATATTTTGCCATAAAAACGGTAAATTTGAAACCACATTTCGATAACCATATACTGTATATCCCTTAAGATGGTCAGAAGTGATCGTCGGAAACTTGGTCCTTTGTCACAGACAGCTCACAGATTCTAAGTTGAAGGCTTCTGACCTATAGATTTTTGATAATTACCAAGCAGAGAACACCAGTTGCATGACCTCAGTTTCCATGATAGTGAGGTTTATATTGTTAAGTTTTAGTGAAGATCTGGAGGGATTTCTTTGAAATTCACAATTCATGTTTTGCATGTTCTGAATCAGTTTTAAGTTTTAAACCAGCTCAAGAATAGAAGGCCACAATGTAGATGCAGATTCTTTAAAACATATTAAATCTTAAATAAATATTTTTTGGAAGCTTGATGTAGCCATAAGAACAAGACAGACTGCGTTTCTAGGGAGAAACTTCCATCACAGAAACTTCTAGAAGGTTTTGAAATTTGGGTTTGTTGCCATGTAAATACTTGTGTGTCAAGTTCGGTTTTGGCAGATACATACCTCGTCCACTCCGACCGACAAACCTGAGGTCATTGAATCTTGCAACTTGGTTTTTCATGGCTGCGGTGGCATTTCTCAGTTCGGCTGAGTAGTTTTCGTCATTGCCTGCCATCACAGTGACCAGAGTGCCATCTGGAACGTCCCCCAGGGCCACCACCTAAACACCAGCCAAGGGACAAACGCAGACATCAGAAACGTTACAAACGTCGGTGTCTTCGGGGTCGTAAGTGTTCTAAAATTAAATGTATATGAAGTGATCCGTTTTCAGTTTGCACACGAATAGCAAAACGACAGAAAAGTTATTCATGGGAAGACTTTCTTTGAATTCACTATGCAGAACCAAATATAGATTTTCAAGTCCTCAAACATTCACCTAACCGAGCCACATAAGGTCACGGGGTGCCCTCAGAATGAGACCGAATGCAGCCAGGGCTCTGGGAAGCTATGTCCCGTCTCATGAACACAGTCACCTTAATCGTGCACAGCTGAGAAACACAATGTCCTGGTTTTGTAAGAACAGAACCTAACCCATCTTTCGCTTGTCCAGACAGACCTCCGCCGATGGCCAACTTTGCTTTTGGGTGTTTAAACCTATTTCTGCCCACATTGAATTCCATCACGACCACTGAATCGTTGACCATTCTTGAGTGACGCTGTCACTCTGCAGCTCATCTCTGAGCCCCCCTACTCGCTTCTCTTATTCTGATGGTCAGGAGCCGGGAATTCTGGCACGCAAAGGAAAAAAAAAAATCAGAAATGTGTCTTTTGTTTACTCCTAATTCCAAAATCAACAGACCTCAGAGAAGAGGGGTGGTCCCTTTTGTGTGCTGCTCTGAGTTCGGAAGTGGGACTAGGTGGCCTTTTTACACCTGTGGGTCCCCTGGATGTGTCAACTACATCCTGATAGTTGACTGAGGTCTTCCCCAAACCCAGCTACCTCGAAGAGGAATTCCGCCAGTGTGACAGCATAGGAGTGGATTTCCTAACAGGGCGTCGGAACGAGACTGGGGGGTAAGTACTTTTGATACTCACGTAATAATAATAATTTAAAAAAAGCAGTAATTTCCAAGGTAAAATGCTCCAACGAGCGGGGCGTAAGATCCTTGTGCGGTAGGATCCCATTCCTTGGCCATCATTTGACCCTTCTAGAAATTATTTATTGGGGTTAGACAATTATTAGCAGCTACATGTATCATTGTTTCTATTTTTTTTAAAGTGGTCACTGGACTTCCAATGAAAATACCCCAAGTTCCATCATTTCTGATATTCCTCGTCCCTTCTCAGTCAGTAGTGAATTCGGGGTTAATCAGTCCAATTAAACAGTCGCTTTCTTCATACTGTATTTGAGTTGGAACAGCAAAGAATTCTCCAGGAATTATGTCTTCCCTGTGTTTTCTACCTCTTCGCTTCTACCTGATCCTCGCCACACAACTTTTGGGGTACTACCTGTATTTTCAACCCTCTTTTTCTGTCTGTAAACAAAAGGCTCCCATAGGCTCCCTTGTACGATAGCAAAGCCATTGTTTCTCAAAATGCCCATCTTCGTGGCCTGCTCGGCTATAACCCCTTCCCCGTGTCATCCAGGTGACCATCTATTGCTTTTATGCCTCGTGATGCTTCAGCTCTCGGATTCTGAGGAGTCTGACGGAGAGGACAAGCCATCTCCACACAAGAGACTGCGGGACCAGGAGAATCAGCCGCAACAGCAATAGGTAAGCACGGCCTTCGTCTCTTAGTGCACTTGCTCTGTCAAGCACGGTCTGGGCCTTGTATCTTTCTTTCTAATTCTTCCCATCCCAATGCTGGGCATGTTTTCTACGAAGGAGATTTAAAAACACAGCTATTTATTTCCCCAAGCACCCTCTAATTAGATATTTAGTTCCCATTATAAGTGTGTTTGTTACCTTTTAATTAAGAGCAGTAACAGGACGATTCCCTTTTGTTTCGAAAACATCCTTGAACTAAATCTCCCTGATCGGTTATGTACTTATTTTTTTTTTTTTTACCACTTTTTCTATCCCCACAAAAATGTGCTTGCTTTATTCTGCTTTTTTCAGTCTCTTAAAATTTTTCCACTTTTTTTTTCTTCTTCTTCACTATTTTCACTTCCCTCTGTAAAATTAGCTCACAGTGTTGAAATGCCCTCCTCGAACACATATTTTTACTTCCTCATCCCCATCTCCCTGTGATGACCCGGCTTCTCTATTTTAATCCTGCCTTCAGTAAGTATACGAGGACTGCACACTTAGCTCCGTGGTTTTCACACTGAATAACTCGTTCTCGGGGCAGAGGCTGCCAAGAGGTGAAAGTAGGTAAAGCTTGTTGCATAGCTTCCAGAACGTGTTCTGAAGCACCGTCCTCCCCCCTGCCTCCTCTCGCGGTACTCCACGCCTGTGCCTTTCTCATCTTTCCAAGACTATCTTTGTCAGTAATTTGGCAAACTTGTGAGGCCTTCATCAAGTAGAAACAAATATAGAGTCAAATGATCGTGGTGGCTAAATACGAAAAGGTTGTTGATGTTGGAATTTCAGACCAACACAATGAGGAGTGGAACTCCCAGCCCGCCCTTTCTAAAAAATGCAACAAAAATCAAAGACATTTGGGTCCTTAAAGATCCTTTCTTTGGTCTTTTATTGATCTCAGAGGGATTTTCTTTTCTTTTCTTTTTTTTTTTTTCTTTTGTTTTTGGCAGGAGGAAAGGAGGGAGAATATGAAACCCGGGGAAATTACACTAATAACGCAGAACATCTAATTGTTAACAAGCCTACTTAGCCTAGATAAAAAAAAATTAAAAAATTAAAACTCACATGTCTGCTAATTTAATACAGATTGTGTCACTGATAGCAATGAGAATAAAAAAAAAATCTAACTTCAAACAGAAAAAAAAGAAGGAACTGGAATGAAAAGCTATAAACAATAGGTAAGGAAACACAAACATTTACATTTAACACAGACCAAACAGACAAGAAGGGACTTGCTGGCCAAAGGATATCTCATATTTTGTTTTACTTCTCTGTTTTTAAAGTATCAGGAAGTTGGGCAAAATATCAGCCCTCCTATGCCCTGCATGGGGCTCCCCGCACCCGCTGTTGGCTGGCCTGCTCACACATTCAAACTGGCATTTTAAACAACTCTAATTAGGTTGAAATGACAGTTACAATTCATTTATTTCAAATCCCTTAATTTTCCCAGAGTTTCAAAGAAAGCCGTGGAGTGGAACCCAGGACTCAGCTGAGATGACATTTAACGCCTACCCGGGGACTGAAGTCTTGCCGATAGAAACATTCCTTGTTTCTTTTTTATGGAAAGAATATGACTCTTAGCATCCGAAGCCTCCGAACTTGTTGAAGGCATGTTTATGCCTTCGGACTCTGGTGAACCGGGGCCTAAACAAACTAGAATATTGCAGTATGAAAAAAAAAAAAAAATCCTAAGTCATTTAAATAGCTTTGGAGGCTGCTTCCGTAAGTAGTGGGTAACACGTAGCAGATTTAAGATTTTCACAGTAGTAAAATATGTATTTTTTTCTATGCTAAAAAAAAAAAAAGATGTTCCATAGGAAAAATGAGGGGGGGAGGTTACATTTTGGGGTTCAGGATAAGCAAATAGGCAGATTATAATCTATTTTAGGGAAACTTCATAGAAATCTGAAGTCTCCCTTTCGTTCCAAACATAAAAGCAGGGGATTTACACTTGGGATTTCAGAAGACTAGTCAAGAATCACTTAAATGCTCTTTGCATCAATATCATCAGGCTTATCATTGGTTCACATTTTCTCCTCCGTATTACAGGGAAAATAATCATTCTTTCCCGATTAACTTCTTAAAGAGATTGTCTGGGGCTTATTTAAAATCCACATTTTAAAGGAATAACGTCTACAGAAACTCTTTGGGCGGCAGGTAGGTGGCCAGGCGGAGAGTGACGGGGCGGGAATACAAGAGAGGCAATCCTGGACGCAGCCAAGTTTTGAAGGCTAGCTTGCTTTTCCCCCCTAACCTTTGGGTGCATTTCCTTGCTGAAAACTCTGTCTCCTCCTTCAGTTGTGCAGCGAGCAGGCTTCCTCCAGGAAGAGGCCTCTCTTGATGGGGACGCAGTGGTGACAGATATTACTCAAGTGGCTACGTTTCTCCCCCGTCCTTCCCTTTCCCCTATCTGTCCTCAAGACCCACTTGAACTTTTTTCCAGAGAACTATACATGGGTCATTGAGGAGCCTACCGACGCTCCCTCAGCAAAAACCAATTAGATTTTTAAAAAAGTGAATCGTCCAAAGTCATTTTGAACAAGGAATCTTGGTTACTGAGATTTCTGCAAAAAGAATTCGCTGGTGGCTCGTCAAAGCAAGTTATAGGATTTTCTTTTCAGTCTTTTAGGGGAAAAAAATACTTTTCTTGGGGTGGCTTGAGAAACTATGTCCCTTCACCTCCTGAAGATTAAGCGTTTTGATATATTTGGGCGTTGGTTGCCTGGCAGAGGAGGGGACAACCGGAAGAGATTCTGATTTTTCCTCAAAGGAAGCCACAGAGCTCTTAGAACCCACTCCCTTGGTGAGGTCAGGGGCACCAGGTTTAAATGACCCTTTGGCTGATTATCGGCCTGTCTCCTCCCTCAGCTCTTATCTGAGAAGTGGCCCCAGGGCCCAGCCCTGTCAAGTCCCCAGTCACAGAGGGGACTCAGTCCTGTTCTCCCGCTAGAGGAGCCTGTTTATGTAAAGAGATTAGAATGATTTAAAATCGAAATAGGCTCCCGACCCAAATCTACAGGGTGGAAGGGCAGGATGGCTGGGGAAGGGTCGGGTAGTTTTTTCAACCTCCTCCTCACCCCTCCCCCTTGAAAACTTCTGCTCTCAGAAACGGAGGCAATTCTGTAGACAGGGTCAATTACACATTTTGTTTGGTTTGAGAAATCATAATGTTAAGTTTAGAAGGTGTATAAAGCTCAGAAATAAAGAACTCCGACAGAAATAAAAAACTGAACACTATCCGTTGTAACTAGATCAAGATGCAGTAGGGGCCTGGAACTATAAAAAAGCTTCTATTAAATTAATCTCCCCTGAAAGGGCACAATCTGATCTTTATAGCCCCCTCCCTCCCCTCCACCTGCCTTTCTTAACCCTCAAAATGAACAGGAAATGACTACAGATTGTACTAAAATGTTGCCCCTTCTTAAACCCACCCAAGACAGAAGAATAGAATCCTCACCGCCAAAATTAAATTTCTACTGTTTGTGGTCAGGGCTGGGGTGGGGTGGGGGGGGCAATGGTGTTTAAAAATGCCGGGTGTTGTTGGTCTATCCCCGTTGGAGGGCAAGGTTTTTTAAAGGCCGCTCAAAGCTAGGGCGAGATCAGGGGTGGAAGGGAACGAAGACCTCTCGAGCTGCTCAGCCGAAGTTGCGGGTCCATGCCACCCCCTCCTCAGACATACATGCGAGCGGATTAGACCCCGGCTGGCTCGCAGGGAAGACAGCCTCGCCACCTTTCGAGGCCCCGGGCTTAATCTAGGTGAGCCAGAGATAAGGTTCAGGAGGGTTCCAGGAAAAGAAACAGGATTCGCTCCTTGCGGCTTGTGGCAGGCTTGTGGCAGGCGCAGACTAGAAGCTGCAAAAACTCTTCTGAAAACTTTCGCAAACTTAACTACGCCCTCAGTGGACTTTGGACATGCTAATTTCGATGGGACTGTTAAAGAGGGGGTGGGGGTAGGAAGCCCTGACAGTTTTCCTCGTCAGTTTATTTTCACTGACCCTAAAGTATAAAAGTATCTTTATTTCCTGATGCCTCCACCAGAGCGAGGCAGAATGGCTTGGGTGTCAAGCCAGGGCTGGGGGGGGCGGGAGGAGGCAGGAGGTTAGGTGGAGAAGAAGCATGTGAGCAGACAGGCTTGCAGGGGCTGGGTTATAACTTTTTCTGCTTTTCTACTTCGTAGCAAGACTAAGGACCTCTGTCAGGGAGGTCCCGGCCGGCCCTCAGTGGACGTCTTTGGGGGCATCCAGATCTTGTCCAGCCCACCCTGGAGGCAGCCTCTGCGGGTCCCGTCCCCCCCCCCCCACCCCTTCGCACATACACACACACCCCGAGGATCGCCAGGGCAACCCAGCATCCCCGGTGTCCTGAGAGCAGGAGGATGGACCAGGGGCCGCGGGGGGCAGCGCCGGCCCCTTTCTAGAACCCGGCCCCGCCCGCCTGGGCGCTGGCCTCCCGGATCGCCCCCGGCCTCGGCCTGCC
Source organism: Paguma larvata (assembly GCA_030068075.1). NCBI lineage: Eukaryota > Metazoa > Chordata > Mammalia > Carnivora > Viverridae > Paguma > Paguma larvata. Next base: position 142,904,603 of record CM057824.1, read on the forward strand.
TCCGCCTGTCGTCCCGCCACCCGCTCCCGGCCCGGGCCGAGTACCTTGAAAGCGATGGGCAGGGTCTTGTTGCAGCGCCAGTGCGTGGGCAACACGGAGCAGAGGAAGTTGGGGCTGTCGGTGCGCACCAGCTCGCCGGGGTGGTCGGCCAGCACCTCCACCATGCTGCGGTCGCCGCTCCTCAGCTTGCCGGCCAGGGCGGCGCCGGCGTCCGGGGCGCCCAGCGGCAGCGCCTCGCTCATCTTGCCCGGGCTCAGCGCGGTGGAAGGCGGCGTGAAGCGGCGGCTCGTGCTGGCATCTACGGGGATACGCATCACAACAAGCCGATTGAGTTAGGACCCTGCAAACAGCTCCTACCAGAGGGCGACAGGGGCGCGGATCTTCGGCGAGCAGCTCCAGGGAGACCAACATACAAGTTCAGGGGCCTGTATTGCTGCGGGGGGAGGGGGACTGGGGGAGGCGGGAGACTAAGTTACTAACAGTCCAGGAGGGGGAAAGTTCTATTATGCCGGTTAGCCTCAGACCCGGCAGGGCTCCTAGCAACCGACCGCTTAGTGCTTTAAAAATTGGGCGACTAGAATCCAAAGTCAAACGCCAAGGGAGACTATCTTCTGAGTCTTGCTTTGAGAGTTTAACTTCAGTCTTTGGCTGTTAAAGAAAGTTCCTGGAGGCAAAATTCCCACACGCTTTCTAAAACGTTTATACGGAGAGCGAAGGGACCAGCAAATACATAATTTGGAAGTTCCAGTAGTTAATCGCCTGCCAGTTTTTGTTTGTTTGTTCGTTCGCGGGTGAGTTTTGTCTAAAGTCCCAATACAACACAAAATATACGAATGTCTTCCATATACAGAGCCACTTTCACATGCAAGACTGGCTTCGATCCTCAAAAGCAAGAGCTGCGACTTCCGTAGGTCATGCTACTAATGTATGTGCACGTATATATAAATATATACATATGCTCTACTTCATAAAATATTTACAATTCAATCTGTAGAGAATTTAAACACAACAGAAATCCATTAATGTTCGCGGCTGATTTTTTTTTAAGTAGCCTTGAAAATAAGCTTCAGTAGTTGAAGAATGGCTGGGCTAGAAATACTTGTCATGTTCTCTTAATTTCTGGCAAAACGCTCAGTTCAGAAAATTCAGCTTTTCAAAGAAAAGCTAATCTTTAAAAAAAAAAAAAAACAAAGTCCAAATCGATGACAGTCAGGGTACAGCTCTCCACATCTGAGAACTCGGGTTTGGGGATGTTGGTTAAGTTTGTGGCTGATCCTGTGGTTGGTGGGAGTTGAGCAGCAGCCGAGTCACACGCACGCAGACACGCACTCTTCCCGAAGCCAGCCACTGTCTACATCGACTCGGTGAGTCAGCCCGACTTGGGCAGTAGCGAGAAGATCTTCCTCCAACGCCGCCTCAGCGCCGGCTGGTTAAATGCCCGGACGCGCCTATACCTAAGATCACCGCGTAACCGCAGCAGGTGGAGCGGGCCTTGAGAGGAAGCTCCGCAGAGCAGATCGAAACAGACGCGGTGGTTCGAATTACACACGCAGTCACACTCCCACGCACACTCCCACGCACATGCAACTTCACGGTTCGCCTCGAAGCACAGCACACTTTCTCCTGCAGTTGTCAAAGGAAACAACCGCGGAAAAGTTCACAAGCAGGAAAGAAGTTGAAACATCCAGCCAAGAAACCAGTTCATTCAAAAGTAAGAGAGAAAGAAAAAAAAAATCGTAGCTCCAACGCAGGTCAAGGAGAAGCAGCAAAGGCCGGCTTTCTTCTGGCGTCCCCAGGAGGCCCGGGAAGAGGTGCCTGCCGGCACGGGGCCGGGCAGCGTGGTGCCCTGGCTGGGTCCGGCCGCAGGGCGCCCGTCCCGCCTAGCGCCCGCTGGCTCTATGAATGAGAGTGCCTGGAAATGAACGTGCTTTTACTGTAAGCCCGGCCCGAGGAATTCCATTCCCTCAGCTCGTTTGCATAGGGGCGGCCGCCGGCCAATCACAGGCCTTTCCGGTATCAGCCAGGGCGCGGCTCGCGGCCGCGGGCTCCTGGAATTGGCCCGCGCGCCCCCGCCGCTGCCGCGCGCTACTGTACGCAGCCTGGGTGGAGAGTCCCAGGCTGCCGCGGCCTCCCCGCGCTCCCCGCATCCACGCACACACACGCACACACTCACACATTCGCCCGAGGCCCCGCCCTGGTGCGGACCGCAGCCCTGCGTCTTTGCACACATTCACAGTCGCGCTGCCACCGCCCGGGGCTGCAGTGCGCCGCGGCGCCACAGGCGGCCGCGGTCTGGAGACCAGGGAGGTGGAGAAAGAGGAGGCCGGCCGGCCCAGGGAGGGCTTGGGCCGCGCGCGGTGCCCGGAACGGCCCGGGCCCGGAGACCAGCCGGAGGGAGGCGTCCCCCGCGCCTTGGAGATGAAGCGGCCGCCGCGAGGCTCCCGGGACCGGGATCGGAGCCCCGGGGCGGCCCCAGGCCCTGCGCGGCCACCCACGGCCGAGCCTCTGCTTCCCCGGCGTGGGTGGGATTCGGCCGCGAGGGGGGCCGGAGGGCCGAGGGCCCGGCCGACGAGCGGCTCCGCGCGGCCCCATAGCCGGGTGAGCAGCTGCAGCGAAGTGGCGCTGATTCATTTAATGAGGCCAGACGATTCTCGGTCTCCACAACATGGTTTTGTGTTTTTAGTTTTCTCTCTTGGTTTGCTTTCTTTAATTGGTGTTTTTCACCGCGTCTGGGCTGCCGCTTATTACGCAGCGCGCCTCACTCAAGACTGAGTGCGCTTTGTGGCGAGCAAAGGACTGTCCTGATCTGAAAAGACCCCAAAGAACAAGCGACGGGGAAGAAAGTTGAAAGCATCCGCTGGGCTGGTACCCGGTTCTCGGAGCGTCCGCTCCCCCGCAGGCGTCACGAAAGCCCACCGCTGGCCCTAGGTCGCCCTAGCCCCGCACCCACCTCCGGCTCCCCGGAAACGGCGCTGGCTCTTCTCCCCGCCCCCGCGAGCCGGGGCGGCCTGAGGTGCCGAACCCACCCTGGCTTTGCGCGCCGGCGGGAACTTCCCTCGCGCCCGTCCCCGCGGCGCCGCGGGCATTTTCGCGGAGCTTAGAGGGGCCCCGCCCCGCCGCGGCGCCCAAGGCCCGTCCCCTCCCCCCCCCCCCCCCCCGCCGCGGGGCTCCCTGGCACTCCGCGGAACTTACCCCCCCCCGTCGTGGGGGAGGGCGATCACCCCGCCCCCAATACGGAGCCCTCAACTTCAACTCCCGGGAGCTGGGGTCCCTCACCCGCCACCCCCCCCCCCGGCCCCTCTCGGGGCCCCTCCCTCCAGCCAGCTCCTTCCCCGCTGCGGACGCGCGGTTAGGGTGCCGGGGGCCGCCACCGTCGCGCGGGACTCTCCTTGGGCTCTGCCGCTGGGGCCTAACGGAGGGGTCGGCCAGGGCGGGCCAGCCGCGGAGGCCCTTTCCGGGGGGCCCGGGCGGCTTCCCTTGCCCCAGACCCAGAGAGGCCTCACGGGCTGCGCGGAGCGGCGAGGAGGCGGGCGCCGGCCCCGCGGGAGGCGCTGCGGGCCGCAGGCTCGGGGCGGACGCCAGGGGGCAGCAGCTGTCCTCTCTGCCGCCCCGGGCGCCGGGAACGCCCCCGAGGGCGCGGGACTCTGCCGGCCCTCCTCTGGGCCTTTGCGTCGCTCTTGTAAGAACTCCGGTTTGGGGAGAAGCAACTGGAAACGGCCGCCGGAGCCAGCCCTAGCGGCCGCGTTCCGCCCCTACTATCCCCGCAGCCGAGCTGGTGGCACAGGACCCCTCTGGTGGGGGTTTCGGGGGTCCCGGCCGTCCTGACCCGCCCTCATTAGGGTCGCTTCCCGAAACCTCTCTGCGCGCGCACCTCGGTCGGCCCTCTCGCCACCACCGGTGCTCCCGGTGTCTTGGGCGCCGTCGCCAGGCCAGCGGCCCCGCTCCCACCTGCCTTTCCGAGCCTCTCCCCAGGTGGGCCGTCCCCTCGCTGCTCTCCCGGACACCGGGGACACCCAGGAACTCCAAGCAACTCCCTGCCTTTTGTTTGTTTTAAGGGGTCTGAGGTCTCAGTAGACTCCTTTGTGTTTTCCCTAAATGATTTCGAAGAAGCCCCATTTCAGGAGTAAAGACCCCCAAAAGTCCTCTCTCCACGTTGGCCCAGCGATACCGAATATCGCGCAGTTGCCAAGCCTCCCGGTGTGCGCTCCCCGGGCCCCGGCTCCGCCGGCTCTAGAGGCGAGTTGGGGCGAAGGAACCCCCTTTGCCGCGGCTCAAATACATCGCTCTCAGAGCCCACCGAGCGCTCCCGGGGACAGCCGCCAAGCGCATCCTTAAGGACCCCCGCGGACGCAGGGTGGGAGGCTCAGGAGTGCGGCAGAGGCGAAAATGGGCTCTGACTCGCGGGATGTAGCGGACCGGGGTAATTCGCCCTGCGGAAAGGTCAGAGAAGAAGGCTCCTCTGGGGCTCAGGCGGTTTGAAACCCTAAACCCTGCGAGGGGCTGCGGGTCGGACTCTCCGCGGCAGTCTCTCCGGCGGGGTCAAGTTCCCTTCCTTAGGAAAAAAGGTGATGGGATAGATGCACCAGGTCGAGCCCTTCAACGACAGCACCTTGGGCGCTGCTCGGCTAAGAGTCTCAACCAGTTAATCTCGAATTTGAACGTCGACAAGGATGAGAAAAGCGAGAAAAGCTTTTGCTGATTTATTCCAAATCCGGCCGCCGGGCATTTAAGGTTCCCCGGACCTGCTCTGGCTACAAATGCGCTGTGCGGCGCACACTTGAAAACCAGAAATAAAACACTGCACCTTCTTTATCGAGGGACTAAAGGGAGGGGAAAGCAGGCAGCGTGAGGCTCAGCTAAGGTGTACCTGGAATCCCTTAGTCCGAAGGACTTTTTACAGAGCTTATAAAGTTCATTAACATCGCGTGCGAAATGGAGAATTCCTTCCCACCGAAAGCGCTCATTTTAGCGGCAATATAGACTTTCCCTTCCTCTGCCCTAAGAAAGGAAAGGAAACATTACCACAATCGCTCCTGGACTAGTACTAAAATTTTCTCTTGTCATAATACATACAAAATAAAAAAATACAACGAAGCGAGGTGTGGGGCGGTTGTTGTAAGACAGATTTTTTTCAAATTTGCTGCGCGGGGAAAATTCCAATAATGTCCCTAACAGGAACGAAATGTAAGTTTCACAGGGAATTTTCAAAGTAGTATTTGGTTAGTGGGAAGAAAAATAACAATTTCATTGGGAAAAAATAATAGCTCGTTGGCCTTTTTTCTTCAGCATTAGGTCAGTATTTAACTCTAAGTGGTCTCAGAAAATATCTAAATGTTTTACATTTTTTTTGCTGTTTTAAAACCCTCTCAAAAATAAAATATGCCTGTAGGTAGGTAGGTAGGTAGGTAGAATCTTAACCATTCTCTTAAATCAAAATTCCCCTCTGTGAGTACCATATTTTTAAAATTACATTTCTAAAAGTGTCAGTATTTCTAGAAAAAATAGGTCTATTTCAGTGACCATTTCAATGACTTAAGACCAGGGAATGTATTTTGCCAGTGGTTCTGGACCAAGTTGGTGCAGTTAATATAATGTCACAAGGTGGAGAACATTTTTATGAAGAATAACATGTTGATGTATATTCAAATAAATCACCCACTCGACACACCATCCAGTTTTCAACATGAAAATTTAACTAAACGTTTTCCCCTTTCTGGAGTGGCTTTGAGATTATTTTACTTTTGAAATCTCATTACTTTGGGGACCGGATTCTTTCCTTCTGCCATGACATCCTTCCTCCGTAGGAATGTTTCCATAGGATGCTGTGATTGATGTGTGATCTGTTCACCCTAGCGTGGTAATTGTGCGGCTCACCGGTAGCAAACAGAAAATTTTTACATTTTACATTTTTACATTTCATTTTTTTTTCTAATTTAGGATGCTTAGTAGACACTTTACCCTCATAAACATTTTGCATTGCCACTTCTGTCCCAAAGGCAATAAACTAGGTTATAACAGGTGGAAGCCAAGCTCTATTTTTTTTTTCAGAGTCATATAGAGTCATTTAATAAAGGAACGCATCTGTGGTAAACTACGTTGCAGAACCAAGGGTGTCATTACGGGTTCACTAGAATGTTTTATAGGGTTTGATATTTACAATATGAAGAACAGCTTTTAAGTATTTGTGAATCAGCAAAAAAAAAAAAAAAACCTTATTTGGCTAATTTGTGTCATAAGTTATTTATAGACATACATAGATTTAAAAAATCATATGAATGTGCATGTTTTATAAAAAATAGAATTTGGAATGCAACATACCGTGAACGTCTCTGGATGCATTCATTCCGTGTACACATTCTGAAAGAACAGAAAGTAGGAAAATACAGTATAAATGTACTGACAGCAAACACCAAATTCACTGATCGTTGATAAATTTTATTCTAATTGCAATAAATGCAAGCGTTAAAACTAAATTTCCCCCTCTCATTTTTTTTTTATCGTTGTTGTTATTTGCCGATTGTCCCTCACACTTTTTAGCACCGGGGAATTTTATAGCATGTTTTCCAGTTTGGGCACAAAAGTAGCTGGAAACAGTAAACCAGCAAATAAAAAAATGAACTGTTACATATGCCCGTGATTTTCTGTGCCTTCAAGCAATGTTTTCCATCGATAGCTAGTCCTGAATGTTTATCTTTCCCAGAATCACCTTTTTAAACCTCTGTATGCCAACGTGATTCATTTATGCACATTAGAAATACATTTGGAGGAAGCTGACGTGAATCAGAATTCAAGGTGAAGTTAAAACCAAACTCTAACTTAATACCAAAACGCTTGAAGATTGGTATTATAGCAGAAGCGAAATGTAAAGGTAAAAATATGAGTTTTTTTTAAAGCAATGCAGATAAACAATTTTGAGTATATCTTCTGTAAGACACAAACCGATAAACATTATCGTAATTTACTTCCAATAGGACAGTTGAGAAATAATTCCTCCTTGCTTGCTTTATTCTCCTTCCCTTTACTAATTTATCCTGATTTCTCCTGCAGATTATTTATCCCGAAACCTCTCATTCTTGACATACAGATGATATCAATTATTATTGAAGGTAACTGTCATGTGATAATATCCAAATATGTATCACTGTATACTGCTGTGTGTCCAGTTATAGGCAAACCCATTAAGCCAAGTCATCTGAAGCTTCTTCTCTTTGAATATCCACAGTAACGTTCTGTTTTCGACATGGCTATATCAGCCTCTTATATTGACAACGCTCACCACTGAATGGTTAACACAGAGGGTATACCATTTTTCAGAGCCTTTGGATTTGAGCCTTTCAAATGTCAGAGACCGAAAGCTTTCAACTTTACTCCGCGATATTAATATATCTTTAAAAAAAAACTTTAAAACTAAGAAAGGAGGTAATTATTTCAGATTTCCAGACGCTGTTTAAATAGGCAGGAGAACGAGATTTACAGCTCCTTAGCCTTATATTTTTTTGCCAAAGTAAAAAGAGCAACTAGAGTAATAAAGGGATTCTGAAGGACTACCCTGTAATGAAAGATTAAAGCAATTCAGTAGGTATAGGTTCCACGGAGCGTCCTCAAAAAACAAACGGCCAAGACTGTGGTTTGCATGTACATAAAATGACTCTGTAAAGATTTTTTTTTTTTAATAGAGCAGGGGAAAAGATCATTTGCACTTACGAATGATAAGTTAAGAAATATCAAATGTACCCCGAAGTTCGTAAGTTTCTTTTTAATAGGCATGGGGGAGGTGGAATCCAGCCAGTAAGGCTGACCAGACAGCCGGATTTATATGAAAGAGACCCAGCAGATCCTACTACCCTGGAAATTCTCTCCTGAGACCCTGAGAGGCTCTCCCAGATTGGAGGCTGGGAAATAGAGAAAACCCAGAAAAGTAAAAACCCAGTGATTCTTTTACACAGCTAATATTTCAGGGGTTCTGGGAGAAAACCCAAGATCTTTTTTTAACCTAAAAACAAAGGCAGAAGTGGGTGAATTTCGGAAGGTGTGCCTGTTGTCTGTTGGAAGTGCCCTGAGTTTGTCCTGTGTCAGTAGCCTTGAGGACCCGGCACACGCCATTAAGCCAGGAGAGGGTGGGAAGTCTGCAGGAGAGGTGGCACCTGTGGAGGTTTGCAGGCATTTGTCCAGAGGGTTGTTAAAAGTGCTAGAACCTAAATTGCTAGAGAGGAGAGGTCTGGGGGGGGGGGGTGGGTTCACGGCAGCGAGAGCTCAATTTGGCCAACTTATCTACCAGCTTTCTCCCTCCATCCCTTTCTGTCCCTCCCTCCCTCTCACTGAATGGTAATGACCCAAATGCTTTTATATACCTCGCTGCACTTAATCCTTGCCGGGACACCATTACTTACCCCATTATAGAGACAGGGAACCCCACACTTGGAGAGTTTAGGAAACTTGACAAAGTCATTCCACTCTATGTACACACACACACACGCACACATGCACACTCACACATACATGTCCACATATGTGTCTGAACGCATGACGAACTATGTTTCTTTTTGGTCACAATTGTATATTTTTCTGGGTCCCTTTCGTAGAGCTCTGGAAAGTTAAACTCTGAGCTCGTCTTTCAGTTGCCCCTCTCCTGTCTCCTTGTGTCCATTAGAAACTATCCCCGGAATTCTTTACGTTGCAAATCTCACGTGCTTAAGAGTCACAGCCTGAAGTTATTTCTGGCCATCTGTAGACTTCGGGGAGCAGGTCAAGGTCCGTTTAGCTTTTAAATTCTTAATAAATGTCAAATGGCTTTCTAGTCCTTTCCTGCCTCAACTCATTCAAAATGGCCTCTTGAGGACTTTCCCAGGTATGAAGTATTTGATTTCCTTCCTTCAGCGTATCTCTAAAGCTTTCTGTGTGCCAGGCAGGGTTCTGGGCTAGTTGGTAACAAAGGACAAATAGAGGAGAGCAACGGAGTGTCATGGCCGCTTCTGAGTGTCATGGAGTGTCATGGCTCCAGGAAGGTGGCGGTTGGAGACACAGGAAAAAGAGGGGGCATACCACCTGGTGGAGGTGGTACTTGGTTTGGCTCTTGGAGGTTGGGTATATTTTTACCAGGTGGTTGGCAGGGCTGAAGGAAGGCTTCAGGAAGGTGGGAGGGGACAGGGGGGAAGGCGCTCCTGGCAGAAGGAGCAGCATGAGAAAGATGCGAATTTCTGAGACAGATCCACGTGTCACTTCTAGTGTCATTGGAGAGTAGGTTTGGAGTGAGGGTGCTCACGGATGACACAATGCTGGCAGACGTGAACACAGATCGTAGGCAGCTTATAAACCTGCAGAAATTTACACTTCAACATGAGGCCAACGGGTTCTATCAGAGCCTTGAAGTCTGGGGAACAACGTGATTAATACCTGTTGGAGGGAAGTAAATCTGTCAGAGGCGGATAGGTGAGTAGGAAGGGGTAGAGATGAGGAGAAGGGGAGCTACTGCAGTTATCGGACAAGGAATTGTGAACAGGCGCATTAAGATGGGAACAACAGAGATGGAAGAGGTGGCAGCAGAGGGGAGGAGAGAGGAGTCTCTCCTGCTTCTGGCCCAGGTGCCATTACCAGCAGTCGGAAGACCAGAAGAGGCAGGGGTTGGAGGTCAACTTGAGGATCTGGCCTTGGATGTACAGAACGGAGCTGTAGGTGCTGGCGGAGAAAACAGGAGTTGAGAGCAGAGGTCTAGGGTACAAATAGTGAGTCCAGAGTCTTCACAGACCTGTGGGGGTTTCACCTCATATGGAGACAGTGTCCGGGGAGAAGGCAGCGCTGACAGAATCTGAGATTGTCGACATCTAAGGGGTTGATTCGAACGAGATGGAGCGACCAAAGAGATTGAGCCAGGAAGAGAAAGAGGAGAATGGGGTCTTTAAAACAAAAGAAGATGAGGGGCGCCTGGGTGGCTCAGTCGGTTGAGCGTCTGACTTCGGCTCAGGTCATGATCTTGCGGTCTGTGAGTTCAAGCCCCGCATCGGGCTCTGTGCTGACAGCTCAGAGCCTGGAGCCTGCTTTGGATTCTGTGTCTCTCTCTCTCTGCCCCTCTCCTGCTCATGCTCTGTCTCTCTCTGTCTCAAAAATAAATAAATATTAAAAAAATAAATAAATAAAACAAAAGAAGATGGGAGTCTTGAGAGGAAAGGCAGGTCTCAAAGGCCAAGGCCAAGGAAGGGCCATGAGAATGAGGATTAAAACAATCACATTGGATTCGTCTCTAGACGATCCATGATCACCGTTGCTAGAGGACATTTAGTGGAGCAGAGGATGGGACAGTGAGTGGATGGAGGGGGGGGAGGGAGGTGCCAATGGGAGGAGGGAGGGAAAAGGCAGGGGTGGCAGGGAAAGGGACAGCCCAAAGTTGAGATGTGTGCGTGTGCGCGTGTGTGTTGAAGATGGAAGACGTGAGAGAAAATTAACATCTGTCTTGTGCGTTTTACTGAAGATCAGACTCGTCAGCTCCCACGCCAACCCAGCACTTCTCGCTTTGCACCCTCATCCTCCCAGTTTCCGGAGTTGGATCCATGGATTTCCCTTTGGCCTCATCCAGTCTGCTGCCGGGTCCTCTTTTCGGTATCTTCGTTATAATTTATCCCCCCTTTTTCTATCTCTATTGCCATCATTCTGGTTCGAGTTCTCATGACCTCCCGCCAGACCTCCTGCAAAGGTCTTCCGCCAAGGGGCTTCTATTAATTTCATATAGCACTTCCAGATTAATCTCCCAGACCACCACTCTGCAGATTCAGTCACGGAATGCATCCCCTATGCACCCCAACTTCAGAGCCAGCTCTTCTGCACCTGCCTGCAGGATTAAGGGCTGCCCTCCATTCCCATCTTGGAGTGGGGTCCGATCCCTGTGCCTCAGGTGAAATTTTCCCTCGAGGACCAAATACACGTTTCCTCGTGGTCTCCATGTCCTCGGGGTGACCCTTGCACTATATTTTACTTTATGTTATAACTATTTGAATATATTGAGGGCGGGGCAGGTAAGAGGGAAATAATGGAACCAGCTCTTTCCTGCCTTCTGGTTTCTGTGTCGAGTGACATTCCTGGTTTCTATGTGGAGTGACAGTCTTCGTCGTGAAACTCTTGGCCTCTTGCCCCAACCTCATTCATCCTCCACCATAAAAGACCGAACGGCCTGGGTAGTGGCTCAGGGAATAGAAACCAGGCATAGGAGGCAGATCTAAAACGGACCCTCAAGACCACCCTAATCTGGAGGCCAGTGAATGTGATGAAACGTCATGCCCTGGCCATGTGACCTGGCAAAGGGGATTTTTCTGATGTGACTAACGTTACCAATCAGTTGGCTTTGAGTCAACCCAAACGGCAATTATTCTGGGGGCCTGATCTAATCACACGAGACCTTTACGAGCAGAGTGTTCTCAGGCTGGGGCAGAAAATAGGCAGAGAAGGATCCGACAGGCCTGCATCATTGGCCGGATGACGGAGGGAGCCGTGTGCAAGAACGGGGAGCGGTCTCCGTAGGTGACCCCCGGCTGACTGCCGGTGTCGAAGCAGGACCCCATCTTGCAGTCCTTATGGGACCGCATTCTGCCAGCACCCTGCAGAAGCCTGGGGAAGCATTTTCCCTAAAGCCTGCAGATAAGAGCTCGGCCGACATGTCCAACACCTGTTGGGTTTTGGCCTTGTGAGTCCCTAAGCTGGGAACTTGGTTGAGCCCAACTGGATGTCTGACCTACGGAACTCTGAGCTAATAAGTAGGTGGGGTAATTTGGTAGTGTGGCGGCAATAGAAAATTAGTACTCTGAGCGTGCCTTTCCCTTCCTTTCTGTTTGGGAGAACACGGCCCGTGTGCTAATGAGTCAGTGTCTGTTTACAGGGTTCAAGGGCAGGAAGCCATCTTCTGAGCTATGTTCTCCCAAAGTCCTTGGTGATAAGGCTGATATTTTAATCCCCGTCTGCATGACTATTTTGCCTCACGGTTGGTTCTGGATTGCTGGGGAGCAAGGATATCTTTTATTGGGCCCCCTTAATGTCAACTATATAATTGTCTTATTGTCTCCCGACTCACCTTCGCCCCCACGTAAACACACGACCTCTAGATTTTGAACACCGTGCTGGCGAGGCTCTCCTCTTCCTTTGTGAATCCCCAGACGGTACTGCAGAAACTGAGGATGTTTCTGAACCCCCTGGGGGTCTGGTTAAGTGTAGGCTCTGATTCAACAGGTTTGGGGGGCGCCCAAGATCCCGCATGTCTAACAAGTTCTCAGTGCTGCTGCTGCTGCTGTTTCAAGGACCACACTCAGAGAAGGCTAGAAAGCGCTCCCTACGACAAAAATTGAGCCCAGCACACACTGGACTGCAGTGTCTAAAAGGTTTTCTTAAACAACATTGCCAAAGGCAAATTGGCATCAAAGCTATTTCTGATTAGCCTTTTTAAACTATTGTGATGGACCAGAATGTTTGTGCCCCGCCCCCACCATGCCTCACCAAATTCAGATGATGAAGCCCTAACCCCCAGTGTGATGGTATCGGGTGGCCCCGCCTGTGGGTGGTAGTTAGGTTTAAATAAAGTCGTGTAGGCAGGGTTCTCATGATGGGATTAGCGCTCCTAGGAAAACAGATCAGAGGACTTTCTCTCTCCTTCTCCGTCTGCCCCTGCCAGGTGAGCACACAGTGAGAAGTCAGCCATCTTCAAGCCAGGAAGACAGCTCTCACCAGAACGTGGCCGTGCCCGGGACCCCGATCTTGGCCTTCCAGCCCCAGAACTGGGAGAAGTAAATTTCCAGTGTCGGAGCCACTCAGAGTATGGGATTTTGCGATGGCAGCTCAGCTGAGCCGACTGTGAGGACAGAAGTTTCCTTCCATCAGGGCGTCCTCCAGCGGACCTTACGCCTAGCGCTTTACACATATTCTTCCATTTAGCCCTCTGGTAACAAGCGGGTCTCGTTTCTTCCCTTCGCTTTACCGCCGAAGAAACGGAAATTTAGTAACTGGCCCAATTTCAACCCCAGCAGTGTGCCTCCAGAGCGCCCGGCTGGAACCAGCCAGCTCGACTACGCTGCGAGATGGTCCCTAGCATTCTATGGTCACCTGTCGAGTTTCTTTCCTAGATCCCGACGAGGTTCATTTAAACCATGTGGGCATTCTTTCTCATTCTGGAACCACACCGCCCCATGGAAATAGAATGTGAGCCACATATGTGATTTTCAATCGTCTAGTGGTCACATTAAAAAAGTAAAGAGAAATGGGTGAAATTGCCTTGATGATGTATTTTAGTTCACTCTATATATCTCGAACATTTTCATTTCAACATGTAATCGATATAAAAATTATTGACATAGTTTACATTCTTTGTGTTTTTCCTGCAGTCGGTCTTCAAAGTCCTGTGTGTATTCTACACGTACAGCACGCCTCAGTTCAGTGCAGCCTGTTTCAAGTCCTGGAGAGTCACCTGTGGCTAGTGGCTACTGCATTGGATGGTGCAGTTCCAGAGTGACTGTCCAAGACACAACTCCCTCTGCACAGCAGTTTTGCTACTATTCTGCCGGGGCTCAAGCGAGCCCTGTTTTTAACTTTGCAATCAGGGAAGGCCCTTGTGTGATGCATCTTTTCTGACTGATGTTCTCCCTCTGAGCTGTCCTGAAGCAAAGTTCAGAATTTTTATTAATGCATCATCCAATCGACTAACAGGCAGAAGGACACACACACACACACACACACACACACACACACACACACACAAAGCCAGCAACTGATCTGCAAAAGCCTACCAACTGCTGTCAACACCACTAGTGCATCTTCACGGCCACGGATGAGCCCAGCACTATGGGAAAGTACCAAGTGTCAGGAAGCATTTCAAAAATCTACTTCACAGGGAAGTGAGTTTATCTGCTTTTGCATGGTTCCGAGTCCCCCACGTGGGGACTGTTACAGGAGTAAACTTTCCTGGTGGGTGATAGGAGTTTGTAAAAACAGCTATAACTTCTACCTCTGCTGTACTTTAGGTTGCAATTTAGTTAATGTATTTAAACCCATTCCGCCACGATGAACTAGAAACAAAACACAATTTTTCTAAGTCGAATAAAAAAAGGAATGAAGGAACATAGGAACGAACACACAGAAGCCCTTTTCCTTGTGTCCCACATCATTTCGCAGGGAACTCTCCTCCCCCAGGGGAGCGGTTTGTTTTATCCTTTGTATTTATAATTTATCTTTCTTCTCTCACTCCGGTAATTATGAAATAGACAGGTATTTTTCCCCCCTGTGCAACATCTATGTCCAGAAATAACTAGGTGTGTCGATTTAACCAGTTCTTCAATTGCTAGAGGTAGACGGAGGGTTGGGGGTGAACTGTAGGTCAGTTTGATTAAATGAACCCAATGACCCCTTGTGAGCTGGGAGAGCAGTGAGTGGGCCCACGTGATGCTAAATGCGGACCGCGGTGGGTCAAGGGGCAGGCAAGGAGATATACGTATCTTCAGGTGATGGGATGGTGGCTGGGTAACTGTTCACTCCCTCCCAACAGCAGAAGTTTCGTCGTTGTTGATGGCGCGATGGAATGAATGACCGGGTCTTTCATGAAACCAACAACCCCTCCCCCCACCGGTACGTTTGATGCAGAAGGACCCAACTCATCTTTCCGTGGTAGAGGCACACCAGGAAGGAGGCTTCAGCCTCCTCCTGCCACTAGCCACTTAGGTACTTACACTGGCCCAGTGTTTTTCTCCTACAAAATGAGAGACTTGGACAAGGGGGCTTTTCAGCACCATGAACACTTACATACAAATGCCGCTTCTGGAACTGTGAGAAACTGACCTGATCTGGTGCTGACCTAGGTCAGCATACAGCTGGAGTGAACTTGCGTGTTGAGCAGGGAGGGGAAAGGAAGGAAAAAAGGGAACACAGAATCAACTTCACAGTGTTTTCCTATCTGTTGTCCCACACAGACTGTAGAGAAATTGCTCACAATTGGAGCATTAGAGAGGGACCGTAGGAGCTGGAGATGAATCTTGAGTGTCCGATTAGCCACCTGTCCTGGACACGGGAATCTGCTCAAGAATCAGGAGGAGTAAGCCGTGTAGTGATCTGCGAGGAATTGCTGAGAAATCTACACCAATTGATTAAATAATAAATTGCCAAATGTTGGTCTTAGAGTGTTCTCCAGGTGCTCAGATAAGAAGACAAATCCTCTCATACTAACCCTGCTATCTGCAGATTTGGAAAACAGAATTATATATGAACAGCGGGCTAACACGATCATTCCTCGGCTTTGTTGTGGGGTCATGGAATTAGCACACTCCGCAAAAGCTTTAAAATACCCCACGGTAGCATGCACTAAAAAATAGTTTAAAAAATAGAAGTGATCGTTCTATTCTCTAATTACATAATTACATTTTCTGTTTTATACAAATCCTAAGATCTGCACTGTAATAGTTACATGTTTTCAAATTACATTAAGATTATATGATTATGTTCTAGTAATAATCGCATTTTTATAAAGAGGGTACCATGCACACGGTGAAAGGGAGTATTAAAAGAGGCTGTGGACTCTCAAAGACTAAGAACAAACTGAGGGTGAGGGGGGTGAGGGAGCCGGGAGAGGGGGTGACGGGCATTAAAAAGGGCACGTGTTGGGATGAACACTGGGTGTTATATGTAAACCAATTTGAAAATAAACTATTATAAAATAAAAAAAAATAAAAATAAAAGAGGTTGTGGAGACTTCTTATGAAATATCATTTCTCAATCAAAAAGTGTTAAGTAAGATTTAAACTTTTTGATATGATTGTTTTGTGCTTGCTTAGAAAAATGTCCTAATAAACCTATTTTTCAAAAAAAGCAAATTTTGCTACTTTTTTTTTTTTTTGGCCATGAATAAATGCTATTACTTCTGTACTGGTCACCTGTTCTTGAAAGGTAGAGGGGAAGGGCAAAAGTGATTTTTAACAAAATTAAACAAAAATATCTGAAAAAGAAACCTCTGTTAGCTAGTTTCCAATTTATACTTGTATGTACAATGAAAACAATACGAAGCTATCATCCAAAAATTATTAAAAATGATTAAGCATAGAAACAACACTTGAAGGCTTTTTAGCACACGTTTTTGCAGAGAAGACAGTTCTTTAAAAATAGTAACAGCAAAGAAACAGAGGATTGCTCCGCCCTGAAGACAAACGAGTCCCCGCATGAACTCAAGTTTACTTCTAGTTAAACTGACCAATGAATTCACTGATCTTTAGTGACCATAAAGCACCTCCATTTTTTTCTTGCTTCTCGAGTTACCCTAAACAATTCAAATGCACATGAAGATACGCATCTTGAGGACAGTTTTGAAAGCATTATTGGTTAATACAGCATTCTCGGGTGTTTTGAAAAAGGGCATGCAGAAAGTATTCATATACATGTGGACTTTAAGAAGTTTTAGAAAGCATTTAATTAGAAGATGTTCTGTGAGTGTTAAGTTCTCCATTTAGGGAGCGTCTTAGTGTTTAGAGAAAAATACGCCGGAGCTAATAGATTTCCTTAACACTTCTAAAGTAGAAACTGTTTAGCCAAGAACACTTTCAGCGGACATACTACGCCACGAAAGACACAGGTGAGACGCGTTCCCAAACATGCCAGTAGGGGCTCCACTGTTTGTCTCCACAAACCACCCTGAGTTGTCAAACGGAGCCTGGAGCGGGGTCTCGGGGGAGCTGAGTGTGGGACAGATACTGTCCAGGAACTGCCTGGTGGGCCCCGTCTAAGAGACCCGGGCACCCCCCTTCTCCTGAGTCCCGCTATTCTGGAGGTCATTACCTAACAGTGGCCGAAGGAGCCATGGCGTGAACTCAAGTGCAAGATGCAGATTTCTTCCCCCTCGCTAACCAAGCCCTCGGAGATTTCATTTCTTGTCTTTTTGCCTCAGGCATATGGAAGCTTGCAATTTTCATCTCCTTCCTGCAATGACTTCCACACCCTCCCCCCTTCCCAATTAGAGTGGAAACTTATTAAGACCTCTGGTTAACCCCTGGAATACTAGGAATGAAAAGGAAAATAAAGGTACATGGCAACTTACTTTTCACTTTTGCGTGTTTCTTTCTTTCTTCCTTCCCCCTCCCCCCTGATCATGATAAAGGAAGCTGCTTTGATTAATCACACCCCCCCCCCGAAAGGCATTTCTTTAGAGAACGTGATACTGCCTCAAAGGTAAAGCAGCAGAAAAAAAAATTCCTTAATGAGAATGTTACTCTGTCACTAGTCATCTTTATATTTAAAAGTGTTCTGAAATTCCTTTGAGTAAAATTAGATACAAATGCAGATACAGCCCAGGATGTTATACTAAAGTAGCAAATGCATGGCGGAGAAGGGCTACCACACCCTTGGAATGTTCTCTTGGCTTTCACTAAGCTTGAAGTATCTGCAACTAAAAAGGAAAAGTGGACTGTGTATCTAGAAACTGCTAGATTACCTGACGCTTATGGAGTGGCTCTGTGACCCCACCGCCGACCCTCCAGTTTAAAAACAAAATAGCTTCTATCACAAAATATCTTCTCCCTGGTCTTTAAGATTTGGGCATGTCGGATTCCAAAGTACATATACCCCCAAATAACTGCTCAGCAGCTACCTGTGAACGAGAATCTTCTCTCTGCTGGAAGTCTGTTTATTTTGCTTTGAACAGAGGGAAGAAAGGCACGTCCGACTTGCGTTCTAAATCAGCATCCCCGAGAAAAGCCAAGTTCCCCTCCGAGACAGAAGTTTGGAACTTTACAACGAAACGTGAGCCTTTTCTATTTTTAAAAAGCCTAACATACAGGCATAGATACGATTGACTTGGGAGGTCAGGGAACCGTTGAGCGCCAGCACCAGGTTGAGCCCTTCAAAGGCAGCACGCTGGGGGCTGGAGTAGCCTGGAGCATGCGCTCGGGAATGTGCTGGATGGATTTCAGCTATGCGAGCTTTTAACAGGTTTGGGGGTCCGCGGACCTGAAGTCGAGAGGCTAGGTGGTTTGACCTCTGGAGACCCACCCAATCATCCCAGTCTATGCGAACAGAGAAAGCCATGGAATTGATTGATCAAAAGCGAATGCTAATACGGTTATAATGACTTGGCGAATGTTAGTGGGCCAATAATGAAGCCCTCTAACACTGAGTGAGCTTCTTCTGAGTTACAGGCCCCCTGTGGTAAGGGCGACCCCTGCATTGTCCCACTGAATCCTCTTAATAATCCTATTATGTTTGGAACTATTACCCCCTGAGGCTTAAAGGGTTAAAGAGACGGAATTCGACCAGGTGCATAGGAAATCAATCTGAATGGGGTGTGTGTTTTGGAAACAACGTTGTTCTTCACATTTCTCATGTAAGAAGTTCCGTAGACAATGTCTTCCCAAAAGGACAGCCTTTTGCTTTGGACAGTCAGCCCCTGCCCGGTTCAAGGGGGATTTGCAAACAGGTCGGCTCCGGATGCGCGGTGCGAGGAAGCGAGTCGCTTCCGAAACACCGAACCCAGAGAGGTGGATAAATATTTCAACGACTTTTCCAGAATGTACTTAAGGAGCAGGGCCCATCTCAATTTGGTTTTGAGCCCATGGCCTCATAGTTTAAATAGAAAATGCATTAAAGCCCTTTATTTAGAGAGCCATATGCCATTTTTAGGGAGTAGCCCCAGTTCTCCTTCTGACTTTCTTGGGAGTACAGTGCAAACAGGGGTCTCGATATTGTCATTAGTATTCATTATTTATTAGGACTTGATGGTGTATTCAAAGCCGGGAGGGTCATGAGCCACTTAGGGTAGAAGGCTTGACTCTAAGGACTGTGCTTCCTTAGTATACAGACTTGGGGGGATTTTGACAGAGCGAGAAACCCCCAACGAGAGAACCCCGCTCAGCACCCATCTGTGGGTTCAGGACTCAGAGAAGTACATTTTGACCATCATGTAAAAAGTTTCTGAAAAGTGACTTCTCAACCACAGATTGTGACCCGCTCATAAGTTGTAAACTAAACATAATAATTATTCTTATTCTTGTTACAATAAAAAGAAAAGAAAGGGAAGAGAAAGAAATAGAAGAGAATAAATGGAAAATAGAGAACTTTGCAAGTCGTGAGAGAAAGTATTGCTTCCCGAAGCCCATCTTTTGACTGCTAGGTCCATTTCCTGAGTCGCGGGTACAATTTTCTTCTTCCTGTTGCTCGCCATTCAAAAAAATTTGAAAGCCTCTGGCCTGAAACATCTTTTTTTTTTTTAATCTTAGTACTCATTGTGTGAGGTGACTCAGTGTGTGACTCTCTGTGACTCTCTGCAGGGCTCCTAACCTTCCCGTGCCTCAGTTTCCTCAGTGGCCCTGACGTCCTGCCAGTGTCATAGTTCTCAAGAAGACCCAGATAAAGCATAACTGTGGAAGTACTTTGCAAAGCCAAGCACGATCATCAAAGGCAAGAGGATTCTCACAAAACAAACCGGGAGGGGAGGGTGTTTTGAAGGCCACCCTTTCATGGAAGAGCATGCAATCATTTCGAGAGGTGAAAACAGCCTGGGCAAACATCCCGTACACTCCATTCACGATGGGGTGGAAAAACCAGTGATTTCTCCCAGGTCCCGCGACAGCGGTGGATCTGGGCCCCCCCTGACCTCTTAATTAGAATCTTTCCTCAAAACTTGCCGCCGTTTCAACAGCTGCTGAACTTCTTGAGAACAAAAAAAAAAAAAAAAAAAAGGAGGGTCTTGTGAAATTTTATTTACAGAAAATTTACAACTCACGAAAAGCTAAATTGATTTCTTCCCTTTCAAAGTGGTTTCCTGATTGCAATCACATAAATTAAACTCCAGCCCTGAAGAAGTTGTGGTGACCGAGTAATAAATCTTCCAAGAAGAGATACGGAGAATCCTTTGAAAGTCTCGAGAATGATGCAGTAAAATGTAAGTACTAAATACTACTGGGCTCCTGCTGGAGACGTCAGCTGGGAAAGGATTTTTAATTTTTTTTGTAATGTTTTTTATTTTTAAGAGAGAGAGAGAGAGAGAGAGAGAGAAGAGAAAGCAAGTGGGGGAAGGGCAGAGAGAGAGGGAGATACAGAATCTGAAGCAGGCTCCAGGCTCTGAGCTGTCAGCACAGAGCCTGACACGGGGCTCGAACACACGGAGTGTGAGATCATCCCCTTATCCAAAGTCAGACGCTTAACCAACTGAGCCACCCAGGCACCCCCAACAGAAAAGGATTTCTAAACTCCGCTGAAAAGGTAGAAGGAAGAACATCTCTTTCCTCTCTTCGATAGTCTAAATTGAAAGTCAAGGGGGAACCAAAAAATGTCATCGAAGTGTCCTCTTTGCTTCTCCAGGGAGAAAAGGGGGCTGGAGCACAGACTTCGCTGATACGGCAAGGCCGTTGCTCAATGCTGTGTTGTAACCCTATTTTAACTGTCACGGAGGGCCGGGATGGCAAATGTTGCATCAACTTCTCTGCAAGGTGTTTCCTGGGCTTTGCAGACAGGATGGTTCTGGGGAGGTGCAATCTCTATTCTTGTGGAGGCCAGATAAAGCCTACTGCTCAGGGCCACTATCTGTGAGCGCCCAGAGCTGTAGATAACAGGGTTTCACACCAGTGCCCCAGCCCTGCTTTCCTAATTGGTGGGTCTTTATTGCTAAAGTCTTTTGTGTGTGTTTTATCAGACATTTTATCATCTTTCTCCAAACGTCCTTTGTCAAGGTAGGCCTTTGAACTTCTTCTGCGTATCCATTGATTGTGACCAGTGATTCAGGGTACATAAAAGGCTTATCTATAATTCTAAAGAAAGAGGAACAGAGTCATCGATCTTTCTGCTGTCATAGATCTTCTTGGGGCTTGCGTGTGTGTGTGTGTGTGTGTGTGTGTGTGCGCGCGCACCTATATGCATGCACGTAACACACAGAAATAACAAGCTATAATCTGGTTATTTATTTTTAAAGCGTTCTGCAACAGATTATCCCGTGCAAATTCTCTGTGCTTTTTGTTCTCATTGAAATTAAACCCCCAATGCTAAGGGCTGGCTTGTCCTGGATTGTAGAAAGTGCCCCCCCCATGGCAGGTCTGATATCACCCCCGGCCAGCTCCGTGTTCCCTTCCCGTGTTCCCTCCGGTGGGCACGTGACAGCCGGAGTCTTCATCAGACCCTCGCTTGGCTCTCATTCGGTATGGTACTTTCTGGAACTGAGCACTAGCCCTTGCAGGACGAATGACTGCTCGCCCGTATTATTTATATCTCCTTTACGGGGAAGACAGATGGAACCCATTTGGATCGCATCGGGTAGGTTTCTAAGTTCACCCCTCCCCTTTTCATTTTTTGCGCGTCTCATGTCAAACTCCAGCCTGCAACTGTGCAAATCAGGCTAGAGAGGAGGAGGGAGCAGGACAGACGCAGAAGGTGGCCTTCCTCCCTCTTGGCCCCGAGGCGGCTTCCTAACGCTCACTGCACGGTAGCAAGCAGGTCCTTCCACGGACCGCGGCGAATTTCTTGAAAAGAAAAACAAAAGGAAAGATAGGTGATGTTCTGTTTGCTGTCCTGCATGTCTCCAGAAGGAGGTGTGGGCTCTGCAGCTGAGTCAGGAGGGTTCCCCCGGGGGGTAGGGGTGGGGTCCTGGGGCCTCCGCCTCTAGCCTGGCCATCCTCCGGATGAGACTGGCATATTCCATAGCAGGAAAGCAGAAAAGACAGACTAAGGGTCAGCAAGATTTGAACAGGATCTTTAGGCCTGTGGGTCGTCTCCCCGGATTCCGCTGGCTCGCACCACACTTTTCTCTTTTCCTTCATCCTTCTCTCCCTCTTACCCACCAGGCGGTGAGGGGGCGACCGCGCGGTGTTCTGTGGCGCCAGGAACACCGGCCCGCGGGCCAGCACGGTCATCGAAACGGGGCAACGGCTTCAGTTTTAAACAAATCAAGATTTACGTCTACTGGCCTTGCGATCAGCTTCCACGAACCAGCCCCGAAGCATGCCTCACACAGGGCCCAGCCCTCCCTTAGACCCCACAGGCGCTTGGGGACCACGCACGCTCTGCCTGCCGTCCCGGGTCCGCAGAGCTGCTCTCCATGAGCCTGAGTCAGGGCTGGCGGCTCCCTGGTGTCTGGCTGTGCTCTCTTGCCCTCCCTCCGCCGGCCGGAGGGCTCAAAGCTCTCCCAGCTCGCATTGTTCTCCTGTTTTGTAATTTCCTGATCGAATCATCAACGATGGAGATAATTTTCAAAACTTTTTTTTTTTTTTCTGGTGGGGAATTCATGTAGGCTTCTGGGAACTCAGAACAAATGAACTGTCTTTCTGAAGTCAAGAACTGCATAATGAAAGCCGAATGCAAAGGCAAAAGTCTCTCGCACCCTTCGTCCTCTGTTTCACTAGCCCTCGACGCGAGACTCAGGCCCCCTTTTCCCCACCGGCCCCCCGGGAGTGGTCGTGAGAGCACGGGACAGAGCCCTCTGCACGCAGGACTGAGTGGGCAGCCATCCCCACGACGGGGCCCGGGCGGCTGGGTCGTGAATCGCAACACCGGTCAGGACTCCTAGTGCTGACGTTAGCACTTTATTTCAATATTGCGGAAAACCTCAACAGGAGACCGAGGAGGGGGACACAGAAAGCCTCGTCGGACTTTCTGCAGGCGAGAGGAGCTCTCAGACTTGGGTGGTGGAGAGGGGATGCTTCCTGATCTGACTCACAGAGCTTCTCCTGTGGTGACACAGGCCCCGGGGAGATAAACAGTAGGTGCTCAATAAATGCCCGCCATACAGAAGTTGGTAAAAATTGGCACCCAAAATACACTTGTGGGGATAATGTAGGGAGTGAAGATGGTGTCGCCAATAGTAGCAACCAGGGTTCATGGAAGCAGACAGCTTGCATCCAGCAACCTGGGGGGTGGGGGGTGGGGGGTGGGGGGTGGGGGTGGTGGAGGGTCTTGTTTTTTATCAGATCTGTGGGGCGCAGAGAGATGGGGAGATCGGCCAAGGTCATGCACCTGACAGTCCCGTTTGGATCCATGCTGTCTCTGACAGGGGAGGGGCCTGCAATCTGCTTGGTGTTGGACTTTTTGGTGGGGAGAAAGGGCGGTAGCCCTCTGGTCGGCCTCGCTGCAGTCTCGTAGGCAGAGATCGTGTCTCTCCTCTGACCAAACTCCATGAGGGCTTTCCAGGACGCTCGGAATTCCAGGCTCTGGGCAAGCAGCCCCAACCACCGCTCTCGCCTCACAGAGCACCTGTGTCCCTCAGCCCGCCCTGCCCTGCCTCCATCCTGTCCTTCAGATACGCCAAGCTCTTCCTGCCTCAGGACCTTTACACACACCTTCCCTCTACCCGGCTCCCTTGGCCCGCTGAGTTTTTCCCCACGGCTGCCCACATGTCGTCTGCTAAAGCAACAGCCACAGTAACCCCGCTCCCTACCGCGGCACCGTCACCCGTATCAGCTCCCACAGACCGATTTACTCACGTCATTGCGTTAGTCTTATTTAACTTCTGTGTGCCCTTGCTTTTTGCCTGCCTACATCTTTCAAGGCAATGGGTGCCGCAAGGGAGAAACTCTGTCCTGTTCATTGCTGGAGAGCACCCAATATCAAGAAAAGTGCTTGCTGCTGGGTAGATCTTCAATAAACACTTTCTATGAATGAATGAATGAATGAATGAATGATGCACTGTAGCTGCCACCTCCTCTCCAGCCTGTTGTACCCCGAGTCAGCCCAGATCTCCGAGGAAGGAGATAACTGCTTCCAGGTGTTGAATAATGGGGGAAAAGAAACACCTCCCTTTGCAATTTGCTTTTGAAATCACTCGGTTCCAGTAAGTCTAGAAGCCTGGAAGCCTGGGACCCTCCCGCCTCTTTCGTGGCTCTTGGTGCCTCCAGGGCTTCGGAAGTT
Source organism: Paguma larvata (assembly GCA_030068075.1). NCBI lineage: Eukaryota > Metazoa > Chordata > Mammalia > Carnivora > Viverridae > Paguma > Paguma larvata. The sequence continues at coordinate 142,928,435 of CM057824.1, forward strand.
GGTGGTCAATAACCTAACAAAGCACCTCAGAGTTTGGGCATCAGGGAGAACCACGACCCCACCCTAGAAGGAGTTTTTTTTCTAACACAGGGTTTCTGATGCTTTGGTTAAGTGAATGTATGGCTTTTCTCACTCGGATGGTAAACATCTCTGGCCAGATCAAAACCAAAGAAACAGCAAGGAAGACTCCTCTGTAGAGCCCTTGTCTCCTGTGCCACTGCCCGCAGCCTCAGCTAGCAAGTGCAGACCTCTGTTTCCCCAGCTTTCCTAGCCTTTGGGGCGCAGGCCAAGTGGAACGGGAAGGGATTCTGTCTCCATTTGGGGAGTCCACGTCTGATGCGTATCTGAAACTTCAGGTCAGTCTTGAGTTGTTCCCAGATGTATAGGACATATACAGGTGAGTGTGGCTGGGTCTGAGTTAAGTCTTTCCAGTTGACAGCAACAGGGGACAGGAGAAGCCCCTGGCCTTCCACCCACGGGGGCCACGCCTGGCCCCGCAGAAGCTGCAGACAGCCGTAGAATTGGCAGGTGCAATGAGAGAGCGGTGGGCTTTGCCCGAGCCTTTTCTGGGCTGAGCAGGGCTCCGGAGAAGGAAGAAAGCTGACTCAGGGCTGCCCATCCGCCATCTGGGAACGAATGGAGCCGTGCGGACGGGGGCGCATTTTCTCCGCCATTGTCTGAAGAGGTAGGGGTACCTGTTAGAGAACCCAGGACACAGAGAGTCACTGCTGGGGCAGCACTCAGAGGCACCGGCAAGCCCTAGGTCTGTTAAGCCTTGTCACGTTTTTGCGTGCACACTCCCTCTCTCTCTCTTTTTGTGGCCCCTTCAACTCTGCTCTACTTTCAACTGGGCTTCGGGGCAGGGTGCATGATTTGACACCTATGACACAGGGCTTCAGTTTGGGGCGGGGGCGGGGGCCCTTCGTTCTGTTCTTTAATAATTCACACGGCGGCATCGTAGGGACACTCTTAACTGCTTCTGAAAAGTAATTAATTGATTTTCTGACATCTCAGTTCACACCATCTTATACTGACACAATGTTGTGTTTAGGCTGCGGATTGGCCCTGAGGACTGGACGGATTAAATTTGTCCCAGAGTTTCGCTTCGGAGACTCTGAAAGTATGCCTCTGAAGAGGAAGGGCTTTCTTACATGGAGTGTTGTCTGAAAATCCAAACCACATGCCCTTTCCGGGGCTGTCAATGGGGTAAAATATAGGTTCGGGTGTGTGTAGCCGCTCGGACGTGGAACATTCAAGAGGCATGATGAAATAACCTGTTCCCCAATCGGCTCAGCCCTCTGGAGGAAAGTCACCCGGCTTTGTCGAGACAAATGTCTCAGTCTGTGCGCAGCAGGAAGACCTCCACCGGACACGGCTTGCTGAGGACTCTTGGAAGAGGCTGCCAGCTCTTCTGGCAGCTGAGTTTGCAGGATGCATTCACTGTGGCCTGTGATGGAAGAGCTCTCGGCAGGGAGGAGTCCCATCATTGAGGCTGACTTTATTAATGGGGACATTAAGACACAGACTAGTTAAGTGGCTTGCCCTAGGTCCTGCAGTGAGTCAGTGAAGTGCTGGAAACAAGGACTTGCTGACATCTTGGCCTCTGGAGGGGATTCGTGGGACAAACTTCCGCAGTGAAAATGGTGTCATCTTTAATGCGTCTGTCTGCCGGGGAGCCGCCATGTTTATCTGAACACCTAGTGTGCCCGCTGGTTAGAACTCCTTAGAGGCAGCGTTCAGGGGAGCAGTATTTCTTCCCCGTTCCTGATCCTGCCTGTCCCATGGAGGGGACCCCAGGGAGGCATTGGTTCAGACCCCTCTCTCCGTCTCGCTTGGTGCGTTGTGAGTCTTGGAGAAGAATGTGGTGGCCTCGGAACTTGGCCCCTTCCCTCCCTCCTCCTGTGGGTTAGTGACTCCAGGAGGCGCTTATTCTGGCTTGTGTTTTCGTGCGGCGTGTTTGAGGTCCAGCACTGGCTCGGTGGAGCCTGAGGCAGATGAGTAAGTGTATCTACTTTCGGAGTTCGGTGTTGGGAAACCTGTTGCTGCTGCGGGTCTGAGCCCCGTTCTGCGATCTGGCTTTCACAGCAATAGAGCTGGCCTCCTGGTCTGCATATGCCCCCCTCTTTTTTGTCTCTCTCTTGCTCCAGAATTCAGAAAGGCTGTCGTTTATCGAACCTGCTTCAATCTCCAGTGTCCGCAAGGAGACCTGAGCGTAAAGCTGGGACATGGGGTGAACGAAGAGCCAACCCGCTTGGACCTGATACATATAGTGCTGAGCCTGGCTTCCCTGTGTTACTTCCCTTGGGCTGCTCAGTTAATCTGTTTCCTGCATTATAGAATGGGGATACTTCCTCCTTTCCAGCTCGGTTATGAGGATTAGATGAGATACCCTGTAAGACACCCCATAGACTATGTTTCGCCTCTCCGTTGCCAATTAATGGGACTTGAACCATTTTCTATCGCAAAGCACCAGAAGAAAGACATATAAATGTACTTAAATACCTTAAAACATTTCCATATTTTTGCTATTTTACTTCTCACTAATGTGAGAACATCTTACGTTCTAACACTTCTGAGGAGGAAAACATAGTGGAGAAATGGAAGACCATATGCAGAAAAGGGAGTGAGCCCTTTAAGACGAAGAAAGGATATAGAAACACCTCATAGGTAAAGTCCCAACTCATCACCGACCTGGTCTTGCTGAGAACGTTACTTGACATTCCTTCGGTAATTATTCATTACCATTCCTTCCTCCTTCCTTAGCCCAACCCAGCTGGGCATAAAGACTCCCATTCATAGCACCTGCAGTGAATGCACGGATTGGTTGCCGGGGTGGGCAGTAAAGGGGATCGGTATTGCAAGATCGTGGAGGAAGTATTAGATGCAAACACGAAATGTTCTTATCGATGTGCACATGACTATTCTGATTGCGTCTATTACCATGCTCGTTGTTTCTTGGCCAAGTGGAAGGTGTTGTCAGACTAGAGAAATGAGTACTGGAGATCAATATTGTTTGGATAAGTCACTTTAGAATCGTCTTCCGATTTTAACACTTGCAGATTCCATTTTTCCAGGTCAGGGTTATTTCGCTGACATGGAGAACAAATGCTAACATTATAAAAATATGAAGAAAAGTATCCTCAGGGGCCCGAAGTGTTGAATATCAACGGCCTCTTCACATTTGTAATCTTGGGAAGTAAAATGCTTTTACCCATACTTTTTAAAAGTATGGTAACAAGAGATCCAAGAGATTTGATAATGCATATTCGGAAAGTTGTTCAGGTAAAGAATAGATGAGTTTTTGTAGGAGGACTCGGGAAGGCGACATGAATTATTGACTGTGGCTCTAGAGATGGAGGACAATCTCAGGATTTTGCTGAAGTCACTGATTGATTTTCTGACACAAGTGAAGTGAAACTCAAGTGGCCTGTTGGTATTGCACACCAGACACGTAAACCCCTGCTAAAGGCAGAGCTTCACTTCAGGGGCTAGAAGTTTGTGTCTCTGGGGTTGCGGGTGGGGAGGAAAGGTGGTGATTTTTGCTGCTTTATAATGAATACATCGTATAAAGTTCTTGAAGCAAGCAACGACATATGAATTCCAGATTCAATTAATGCAATGCAAACACTTCCCACGTGCAACGACCCATCCGGGACATTCCTGGAGGGTGAGAGCCCCTGAAGGCATGGCCCCACACCCTCAACAAGTCCACAGTCTGGTAGGGGTGACAGATTGGTCACCGACTGCTGACAATTTGATGTGGAACACAGTGAGTGTGGTGAGGGAGATATGAACCAACTGTTAGGGGAGCTTGAGGAAGGGGAGGGATGAGTTCCGTCTGTGAGGGTTGGGGAACTTGGAGGAGGAGAGGAGGAGGAGGCTGAATCTGGAAGGAGGGGAGGGTTTGGGAAGAGAATTGAGGCTAGTTCGCTGACATGGGCAGAGGAAGAAGGGAGGCATAGGGGATGTCATGGAATGGGGCACGCAAGACGCCGTTGTCACACACACTGGCACAGGGGAAGAGGGAGTGGGAGGGACACCGGGAGGCAGGGAGGCCAGCCTCAGTAAGGGGCAGTATTTACTGAGTGCTTGTTGTGGGCTACCAGGTCCTGAATCGGTCCTGTGTGCATGGTGTCTAATTGAATACTCACAACAAATCTTTGAGAAAGTCACCACGATTGTTCTAATTTTAGAAATAAAATAGCAGGTTTATATTGGGTCAACAATATGCACGTTGCCACTCAGACAGCCAGTGGTAGAGCTGGGACCCAGGCTCAGGACTCTGGACCACCAAGCCCCCTGCTCTGAACGTGTGCTGTTTCCTGTCTGATACCATCCTCGAACTAAGTTTGTCACTGAGGGGTTGAGAGACCTCTTTCCCAAAGCCAGGTGGGCATTGCAGAGGCATTATTGTGTGAAGCGCAGCCATGCTTCAAGGACCGTGTCAGGTCTTGTGAAAAGGACGACCTTGAATGGGTCGGGGTTAGGAACCCATAGACCCATGAGGAGATCCAGCAGTCACCTTGGTGAAGAAGCCATGGCCTCCAGGGAAGAGAGGCTGATGGAGAAGATGAGGTAGGAGAGAAGATTCACAACTTTGGAACTGGACACCGGAGTGGGACCCAGAGACAGATGTCTGGGATTTTAGTCTGGGTGACTGGGAGACCCATATTATCAATCCTTGAGTGCCCTTTGGTTCACTAAAAGAATTATAACTCTGTATTGGCATTGTGCATTCCAATTCTAGTTATTCGGCAGTAAAATATGTGGGATGGAGTTGTAACACTAAATCAAACCAAAGACATCTCCACTGGGTGAGAAATGTACCGACATGGTGACATCCCTTGAGATCTGTCTCTTTCTTGGCAGAAATATCTTGAAGAAGACAGTTAGATGCAAAGGTGGGCAGACACAAAGAGGAAACAAGAGAGTTTGCCTGGAGTGTTTAGCCTGCCTATAAGTGCTGAAACGAACGTGGAGCCCGACGGGTACAAAAGGCAAACCAATTATCATCACCGGAACTTGGAATCAATTTGTAAGATGGCTCAACTGGACCCCAGACACATAACCAGAAGAATAAGAGATGCTTGTAAAGGCCTTGGCTTTTGCCCAAGGTATGATGCTATGTCAAGTTCAGGTTAATCTGAGTTTTTCCCTTGAGGGTGTTCGTGGGATGGGAAGTACAGGAGGGATGACGACAACTTTCACCTTGAAAACCTCAGCATGGGTGTATGACAACCATCCTCTCTGGCCTAGGAGTTGGAAACAACTTGGCTGATCACCAGTATTGCCAGAGGAACGTGAGAGAAGAGGTTATCCCTAGTCGTAGGGAGGACAAGAAAGGATCTATGTTTAATGGATTATTTTAAAAAATTTGCCTATTTTATATATTGTGCTTTCTTACCGATGTCTTGATTATATTCTTTGTTGAAGAAATATCATGGCTTTATTTATTGATTTTTTAAATTCTAAAATTTTTATTAGAGAGAGAGAGAGAGAGAAAGAGCATGTGCGCGTGAGCAGGGGAGGGGGCAGAGAAAGGGAGAGGGAGACAGAAAGAGAAAGAGAGAGAGTCTTAAGCAAGCTCCACCCTCAGCACAGAGCCAGACATGGGGCTTGACCCACGACCCTGGGATCATAACCTGGGCCAAAATCAAGAGTCGGATTCTCAACTGACTAAACCACCCAAACACCCTCCAGACCACACGTTCTTAATCAATTTCTCAAACTGCCCACTCTTCACGAGAATTTGCAAGTTTAGTCTCTGAAAAGTGAGGACCAAGGAGGAGAGGGACCTCTGATCTAGTGACCAGGAAGGACGCAGACAAGTGAACTCACTTCAGATTGTTATTTGTCATCTATGTCCTTTTGCTGGAGACCAGATCAGGAACCTGCACAGTTTTTTTGACTCCTTGAGGTACTGACCTACTACACTCTTTCACGAGCTTTGCATGGAAGCCCCCATTGTACCCACATTTCACCAGGCGCCACTGGCCTCCCTTTGCTTCAGTGGGTCTGGTAGGTTGCCCTCGCCTCTGACGGGCTTTTTCGTTGCCACGTAGCTGGCATGAACCCAGCAGAGCCTGACTCTGGGGGAAAAATGATTTACCAAATTAGCATGGAGATAAAAATACTTCCTCCTTTGATTGGGTGGTCTCCCTATAGAACTGAAACAAAATTAGATCCAGGAAGTGGCAGGTATTTTGGAAACTGATACTTGATCATTGAGTATTATTAGACTTCGTGTTTTGGCCTTAAACAAGCTTTGTTGACCTTTAGGAAAGACTATTTCTGATGAACCTTTTTAGATGTGAATCGAATTGTAAAGGGAATATGTGCCTTCTGTATTTGGATTATATTTTGGGAACAGACTTGAGAAACAGAGTTAAGCATTTGTTCATTGAAGACGTTGTCATGAGCTGGTGCACCTGGCCAGGCACCATTTTAGGACCTTGAATGAGAACAGTGACCAAAACAACAAAAGCCCCTTCTTTGGAGCAGCTGACCTGGGTTTGGAATAGACGGAAAAATCTGAATGAATTCAAGTTGTATGTTTGACTTGTGGACAAAGTGAAATGACCACTGTCAAAGACAAAAATGTGCCTCATCTTTGGAAACTTGCCTTCACATCATTGTACCAATTTTGAAGATCCTCCTCTCTTTTCTTTCAAGGGTATATTTTAGTATCTTAGCACATTCCATGGCCTTATCCCCAGCCTTTTCCAATAAATGTCTGCTACTTTTAGTATTTTCTTAGTCCACAATGAAAGCTTTCCCCAAGAGCCCAGGCTTCCCTCCTTCTCATGCAAATTATGATCAATGGATGGTGAGTATGCCCATTGAGATGAATGGATGGTGAGTATGCCCAATGGATGGGTTCTGGCCAAAGAGATGAAGCAAGAATGAAAGCACTTGAACCTAAATCATGGTGATGGTCCAAAATCTGTCTGTCTTAATGGTACCATCATCAAGAAAGGGTCATGGTCCAAAGGAAATAAAAACAAGATATTGAAGATATTTGCATTCCTATGTCCATTGTAGCATTATTTACAATAGCTAAGATATGGAAACAATCTAAGTGACTGTCAACGGGTGAGTGGACAAAGATGTGGCCTATCCATCTATTTATCTATCTCTCATCGATTTCTCTAATGCAATATTATTCAGCCATAAAAAAGAAGGAAATCCTGCCATCGCAACAACATGGACGGACTTTGAAGACGTTATACTAAGTGAAATAAGACAAACAAAAAGACAATGACTGCATGTACGATTTATATGTAAAATGGGAAAAAAGGCCATATTCATAGAAACAGAGAGTTGAAAAGTGGTTGCCAGGGGATGGGGGTTCAGGGGAAATAGGGAAAGTTTGTAAAATGGTACAAAGTTTCAGCTGTAAGAGAAATAAAGTCTGAGGTTTTAAAAAAAGACTGAAAGCACTCAAGTTTCCTGGGACCACCCGCTAGGGGAAAAACTTGCAACTAGAAACACGTAACAGAATTCTCAGTCTTAGACCAAATTGAACAGTCAGTAAAAAGTCTCATAAGCGTGTCCCACTTCGTTCCAATTATTTAAGCCATACATAATTACATTCCTGGGAATACTGGAAAACATCTTTTGGGGTAAATCTGTGGAGAAGCCTTCACTCTTGGCGGGAGTGAAGGCGCTATCCAATTCCTCACCTAACACCTACAACAAACCCCCTGGAGTCTGCTGGTCTTCCCAATTCCCCTGATGCTGGAGGTGGGTTGGGATAGTTACATAATGTCAGCACGGGCACACACTTGTTAAAAAAGCCTTTTCATATAAAGGCCAGGAGCTATTTAAATATTTTCCCCTATGTTTTAAAGTGGGAAAATATACATGACACAACATTTATCACCTTAACCATGTTTAAAACACAGGTCTGTGAGATTTTGGTACGTTCAAGTCTTCCTGCAACCATCACCACCGTTCATCTCCAGAAATTTTTAATCTTCCTAGATTGAAACTCCGTCCCCAGTCAACACTAACTCCGCACTCCCTTCCTCCAGCCACCATTTCATTTTTATTTCATTTTCTTAAAATTTTTTTAGTGTGTATTTATTTTTGAGAGAGAAAAAGAGAGAGACAGAGTGTGAATGGGGGAGGGGCAGCAAGAGAGGGAGACACAGAAGCAGACCCCAGGTTCTGAGTTGCCAGCACAGAGCCCGACGCGGGGGCTTGAACTCACAAACCCTGAGATCATGACCTGAGCCGAAGTCAGACACTGAGCCCCCCAGGCGCCCTGCCCCCAGCCACCATTTTAAGTTCTGTGTATGGATCTGACTACTCGAGGTACCTCACGTAGGTGAAATCATGCGATATCTGTCCTTTTCTGATGGGATTATTTCACTCAGCATAACATCTTCAAGGTTCACACATGTTGTGGCAAGTATCAAAATTCCTCTCCTTTTAAAGGCCAAACCCTTTGGAAAATGTGTGGCGGGATAAGATTTTCTTCACTGATTTTCTTTGAAAACCTTTCACTCTTCCGATAGATTCATTCATTTGTTCAACAGAGATTTAGCGAGCGCTCGCTCTGTGCGGAGCACTCTACTAGGTCTTGAACCAGCACTGGCTCCTGCCTTTTAAGGAGACAGGTCTCTAAATGAGGGGTTCTAAGCTTGTGATCTGTGTGTCTTTTGTAAAGTGCGCGCTGGTTAGAAACGAAGGGAGAGCAGCTGTCTTTACCATTCCTGGGTGGTTAGGGGAGGTTTTGAGCAGTAACGATTCCAGAGCCTGTTGATGTGCCATCCCTGGGCTAGGTACTTAACATTCGCTGTTTTGTGCAATTCTCTTCATAGTTTTATTAGGTGGGTACTTTACTTTCCCTAAATTACCGATAGGGAATCAGGGCTCAGGAGATTGAGTAATTTGTCCAAGGTCGCACACCTCGTAAGCAGCACACGACTTGGTAGCTCTTAACCATCCCATTGTACCGGCGTTTGGAACAGGAACTGACAAGGTGAAGGTAGAGGAGGGGTGCAGGACACCCCAGGAAGAGGAAGCAGTGATCTGGACTCACGACTGATGAAGAAGCACGGAGTAGTTTAGAGAGCTGTCCTCCTCTCCCACTGGCTTCAAAAGAGGGTCACTGCTGTTGTCTGCTGGACACCCCCAGTGTTCAGGCCTGGAGATGAGCCCCTGTTTCCCATCGTTCCTCATTGTCCTTTTAGTAAGATGGCACCAGGGAAATCCAGAGATGCTGGACACTAGGAAACCACAGGCTATGTTCTGCCCCATTTGGGTCCCATTTGCTCAGAAGATTTTGGTATAAACAGATGGAAAGCATCAAAATCATTTTTGCTGAATAAATATGTATCCACCATTGATTTAAGGCTTACTGCAAACCAGACACCATTCTAAGTACTTCACGTGGATCAACGTTCTAACTCTTTGCAACAATCCCTAGATGTAGGTTCTATGATCGTTCTATTTTATTTATGTATTTATTTTTAAGTAAGTCCTATGCCCAACATGGGGCTTGAACTCACAACCCTGACATCAAGAGTCACACGCTCTACCAGCTGATCCAGCTAGGTGTCCCGTGATCATTCTATTTTGTAGAGGAGGAAAATGAATCTTAGGGAAGATAAGAATTTTTTATGGTAACATAGATGGGAATTGGCCGGGCCATGACTGAAGTATATGGAGGACCAAAATATTGTAGACGGTCATTATCAGTGTTCTACTGTGACTCAGTCCCTAAATGTCACCTTTGTCTCACTGTGATTCAGTGAGGTTCTTGTTCCATGCTCTATGAGACCTCTCACCCTTGGCGGTTAGGACAGGTGGCCGTGGGGCTCAGTGTGCTCAGAAAGAAAAGTAAAATCTATCAAGGACCCGGGAGCTGTTAATTCCCTTTCATCTTGTGCAACAGCAAAGATGAAATATCTATATTTAAATCGTGTTCTTTAAGAGGTGGGCTGTCACTGTCCGTTAGCTTTGTGGTTTCCATTTCTTTCCAGTTCACAACTGGACTCCTGAGGAAGCCGAGTGGGGAGGAGCTGAGACCTGCTTGTCCGGAGTGTCAGTTATACACATTTTTAGTTGTGATGTCATGAAAACCTGTGGCACCCTCCTAAAGAGTCAGAATTTGACCTCAAAATTAAATTCTAATTATAGTTGTTACTAAAAAAAAACCAAACCAAAGCCCACCCCCCCACAAACTAGTTAAGTTTGTAAACCTAGATGTCCTGTGGGAACTCAAAGTACTCATGTGGAAGACTGAACATGTGGCCCTCCTGACCCCTGCTGCATTTCCGGCATTTCCTTATTTAAATGAACAGCAATTCTGTCACCTGTCGCTCAAGGGAGAAATCTTAACCCTCTCTTTCCCAACAAGGCAACCCTGTCAAAGAGAGAAAAATCTCCTCCTCATGGTTGGTTTGTGTCTGTTACCTTCTTCCTGCCACCAATGTTTCTTTTGCCTGCTCATATCATCTCTAGACTTTACTTAGGCGATTCCTTGCCTCTGGATTTGATGGTAACTTTCCATCTTCCATGCTGATGTTAAACCATGTCTCTCAAATTCACATCTGAACCTATTTCCTTGGTTGAAATCTCTCTATAGTCCCCACCATCTGCGGCCTCCATCCATGCCTCCTACATTTTTGTCTTCAATCTCGATGCTCTTGTTCTATAGACTCTTTTGTGTTTCCCCAGCATGCGAGGCCATTTCATAAGAAGGGCCTTTGTTCATGGTGATTCCCCCGTGGTATGTCTTGTCCTTTCCCCTGTGATGACTCATTTTTCTTCACAGCATCAGCTTCAGCCTTCAGCTCATCTACAGATCCTGGCCCTTTGCACCGCCCCAATTAGGCTCATTTGTTCATCTCCTTTCAAATCAGTTCAATGACTTTTCAGTACATGTTTGGTGACCATTTGTGGTGCAAGGCTCTGTGCTATGTGTTGGGAATATGGAGAGGAGTGGGGCACAGTTCTTGACCTCAAGGCATACCAGGCCAATAGTCAGTATCTACCAGGTGTAGTGGTGGCACAGGGTGGGTGGGGGCTAGTTCCCTGAGGGGGGGGCAGGATTCCTGCAGTTATGATGTCAAGGTTGGGCATCTGGAAGGATGAATAGGAAATTGGTTGGTGGCAGTGGTGGCGGTAGTGTAAGAACTGAAGAGGAGACAGTCCAGTTAGAACAAGAAGCATGTCCACAGGTGTGGGGGATGCAAACAAAGAAGGTGTCTGGGAACTTCTGTGTGGTTTAGCCTCACTAAGAAAGTCTCCTGTGACATGAGATCAGAGAGGAGGGTAAGAGTCAGATGAAGAAGTATCTTGTTTATTATGCTCATGAGTTTCAATTTGTTCCTTTTCCTGGATTGCTCACTCCCCCCATCCACCTTTCCTACCAAGATCAAGCCAAGTACAATGAAATTTATAAACTGTTCACAAACTATCTCATCCTTCTAGAATAATTCTGTACATTTTGATAGCAATGATAGTTAAATTATATATCTGACAACTTAATTATACACATCTTTTATTGTTCTCTGACTGGATAATATGCATTTCTTTTGCTTCCTCAATATTGCAAGTTGAATTCTGTCCCCTCAAAAGATATGTTGAAGTCTTAACCTCTGGTATCTGTGAATGTGACTTTATTTGGTGCAGTTACAATGAAGTTAAGATGAGGTCATTAGTGTGGGTCTTAATCCAATATGGCCGCTGTCCTTCCGAGGAGAGGGGAATTCTATAGAAAGACACAGGTGTAGTGAGAAACAACGTGATGCCAGAGGCAGAGAGGGCAGTGATGCACCTGCAAAGTAAGGCATGCCAAGGGTTTCCAGCAACCATCAGAAACTAGGAAGAGGCAAGGAAGGATTCCCACCCCTTACGGGAGGAAACACCGCCCCGCCGACACCTTGGTTTTGGACTTCTAGCCTCTACAGAATGTCAGACAGTACATTTCTATTGCTTTAAGCTTCACAGTTTGTGGTGCTTCATTACGCCAGCCCTAGGAAACTAACAAATCTCATTCAATTTCAAGTTCGTGAGACACGGAAAATAGGTGGAATATTTTAGCATTATTATAGTACATCTCAGAAAGGCGTTCCAGATATATTTAATGATTGATTGTGAAAGGTACATGAAGAGGGGATGGGAGTTGACAGTAGTCAGAGGGGCACAGACTCATCTATGTTCCCCAGATGCCAGTGCTATCATCGGCTTGACTTGTACATCTCATTCACTGTGGAAAAGCTGCGATTCTCAGCCACTCAGCTATCCTCTTTAATGGTCATTAAAAGCAAAAATTAGGGCATGGGATGCTTGGGTGACTCAGTCGGTTAAGTGTCCAATGCTCGGTTTCAGCTCTGGTCATGATCTCTCGTTTGGTGAGTTCCAGCCCCAAACTGGGTTCTAAGCTGACAGCACAGAGCCTCCTTGGGTTTCTCTCTCTGTCTCTCTCTGCCCCTCCCCTGCTTGTGCTGTCTCTGTCTCTCTCAAAATAAATAAATAAACTTAAAAAAATTTATAAAAAAATTAGGGCAGGACATGTACATAATCACTAACAGAAGTTATTTCTAGAAGGTGATACTTTGAGTAGTTGTGATCAACTTTTTGCTTGCTTGCTTTTTTTCCTCTAGTTTTAATAAAATGCATATGTATTTCTTTTATAATAAAAATACATATTTTTAATTTTTATTTTTAAAAAAGATATGTATTTTGAAAAGGCAAATGTTCTGTGTGCCCAATAGTAAGAGACAACCCATATTTATTCCTGATTGATTAAATCTGTCAGTGTTTTGATCCACAGCAAAAACAAACTCGGGTTTTTCTAAAGCTCTGTGGGGTTTCTCATAAGGCAGGCTTTTCCCCCAATGTTTTGAACATATCAGGTTAAGGTATGTGAAGCAGCCTTTCCAAGTGGGATTTAATGTAATGTAATAAGAAGTGAAGATTTAAGAGAGGATTTCTTTCCTAAGCATGGGAAGACTCAGGTAGTTGCTCATCATTCTTTGAATTAGAGCCTTTAGCTTTTACCATCAGCCAGACAGATAAAACGGATATTCCCCAAAGACATCAGCACCTTATGTAGAAAATCAAAGCTACTCAAAAGAAAAACACAAGGCTGGTGAGAAATGCAGACCCTGCCTGTAAAGGTGGAGATGTTTTTCTCACTGTACTTTTCCCCCCTAGATGTGCTGGGGCTTTCTCTTGGCCTGAAGCGCTGTCACACAGTCAGCCACTGTAGTGAACATTTAGTTGCTCACCAAGAGTGGGTGGAAAAGCGTGACCTATGCATTTCAGATAGCTTGACTCCTACTTTATGAGAGCAGGGAGAAAATTCAGAAGAAAGTGAGCCCATTAAAGAACAGACTTTACATAGGATGCCAACATGGGAAGAGAACTCAGTCTTGGGACACACCACTGAAGAATTAATGACAAGAGGTGGTTGGGCTTCAGCTTTGTTTTCTCTTGCCTTGCTCCATGTAACAAAGAAGGCATGAATACCAAGCCACATATGTGGTTTCTTTGGGGACACAAGTGTAGGGTAACTGGATACTCATTCATTAATTAGTTTCTCATTTGGTGACTCTTACCCATGATGCAAGTAGTTTTCCATAGATGATGCTTTGTTTGGGATGAAAGATGGCAGATGCCAAAGGTGATCCCTCTTCTGTGTCTTGGGAAGATGGGGCAACTCATTTCTCCTGAGACTTTTCCTTTGACTACTGCTTATATATTTGGACCCTGAATTCAGTAAGGTTCCCTTGTCTTGAGTTGGCCATTTATTCTTTGACACCAATGGTAATTTACAAAAGTGTAGTACCATACCAAGGATATTAAGGGTGTTATTAGAATAGATTAAACATAGTACCTGACATATAGTAGGTACTTGAAACTTGAAAAGACCTTGCCTTGAGGACACAATCCAACTGTATATTGCATTATTGATATTCAGGGTTTGAATCCATCCATAGTTAATGGATAGACTGGCCAGCTGGCTCTAGTAATGTCTCTTCTAGAACAGTGATTCTCAAATTTTACTGTAAATTATGACTGCTTGGAGAGTTTTTAAAAATCATAATGCTCAGGGTACTTCTCATAGCAAATTAAGTCAGAACCTTTGGAGGTAGGATGCAACCACTGGTAATTTTTACAAAGTTCCCAGGCAATCCCAATAAATAGCCAAGTTTGAGAACCGTTTGCTACCTTGGAGCTATAATATCCATAAGCAGCCATTAGTCTTAAGTGGTAATTAAAATTAAAGTTAATGTAATTTAAATAAAGTCCTTCAGCTCCATAGCCAAATTCCAACTGCTCAATAGCCACATGTGGCTAGTGGCTGCCATATCGAACAGTGTAGAATTATAGAACATTCCTGTCATTGCAGAAGTTCCCATTGGTCACCATTACTGTGCAGTGTGGAGCCTTAGACTGAGGTCTAGTTCTTTAATCTGAATAAGTAATGAATGGCCACACTGTCAGCAAGTATTTTAAGTAAAATGTTCTCGGGCACTTCCATACTTTATCTTGACACTCATCTCTGAAAGGGTCACGTTACAACTAGAAGGCTAATTAAAATAATTTAAACTTTTCTGGCCAAAGCTACATCCTTCTTAGGAGAAAAAAGTATTTGATGTACTGGCCCAAACAGTAGTGTGCTTCCCAGAGCCCATGGCGATTGGTGGTGCCCATGGGAGTTGCTGAGCCCATTAGAACGGAGAGTCCCCTCAGAATGCACCGACGGGTTCTGGGGCTCAGACAGGCCTCTACAGCCTTGCAAGTTTATTTCTCTAGATCTCTTTGGGATTTCACTTTGTGAACAAATCCTCTTTCGAAGCGAAGAGGATTCTCTGCCCTGAATCCTTGCATTCGTGAGGAAGCATCTAGGCATGTGTCCCTTGTCCCAACTCTGTGCATCAGCCTGAAACAACTTGCCACCAAAAAAAAAAAAAAAAAAAAAAAAAGATGAGAAGCAGATTTCCTCTCGAACTTAGGAATGTAAATTATTAAGTGCTGTATTTATTTAGGGGTTTGTGATGCTTCTTATAGCAACACTACAGGGCGACCATCTTAGGGGAAAACACAAAGTGCAATCCAGTGGTTTACTTGGAAATAGCATAGCTCTGATAAGATGACTCCACTCGAACTCATAGAATAGACCTCTTTCTGGAAATATTTTTCAGTAGGGAGGAGTATGGGGGCCACAGAGCAAGAGGTCATTGACAGTTTGCTGATCTCTCTGTTCCTGAAGACACATTTTGAAATATATATATGTACATATACATATAATATATACACATATGTATATATGGAGCTGCCCTGAGCTTCATGTTTCCCAGGGCACCCAGATGAGTCTCCCCACGGACAGACGCTTGGCTGAATCACATGACTACCAATGGAGAGACTGGTGCTGGTTTTGATAAAATACCAATGAAGAAAGAGTTTTTATATTATTGGTGTGAGAAAAACAAGTGACATGAACACAAACATTGGTTCTTAAGAGATGAAGCTCAGAACCACTTCAAGAACTGGCCTTAATAATCTTTACCCAAGTCACCCTCCTGTTGTCCTTTTCTATGGCTTTTGCCAAACACGCGCGCGCACACACACACACGTGTATGACTCTTTCAGTGGGTTCTTCAGAGCTCTGGACAGTGCTACCTAGGCATTCTTTAAACTGTTGTTATCCTGGAAAATTCTGAAACTTTGCTTATATTTAAGTATTCATGTAACCCCTTTTAAGTAATAACCACTATAGCAGATACGAAGAAGTATCAGATGCAATTTTTTGTTCTTTCAGGGTAAGTGATGCCTCATATATTGAGGTAGTTACTCAGTTCAAAAGCAATACCCATTTCTGTCTTGATTTTTAGAAAGAAGATGATAGTGTTTCTCCCCAAACCTGTCATGACTGAGCCTGCCAGGTAATCCATGTTTACTATCCTAAGAGTTCACTGTGCAGACTCAGTGGGAGTGACCAAAGCTGGCTGGGAATTGGTGAGAAAAGCCCCATCCTTGTCATCCTCTTGTTGTTTGGGTTGGAATCAGATGGGTTTTGTTGTTTAGTAAAAGGATTATCTAATTTATGTCTGAGTTTTTCCATGTGATTCTTGGAGCCCAGCCTCCTGATGAATGTATAAAAGGAATTTGAAGTGGTTTGTGGTAGGTGTCCTTACACACCTGTGCCTACGGGTGATTCACTCTTTCAAAATTCCTCTAATAATATTATTATTTTTCTAAGTGTCTGGAAGGTAGCATCTTTGTTAGGGATTGTTTACATTTGAAAACAAGTTAATCAACACATCTTTTTTTTTTTTTTTCTACAACTAACAACAGTAATTGGGTAGTTTGAACCGAGTTAGGTTCTGATTTGTTTATTTGTTTGTTTTTTTGACAAGGAACTAGAGGAGGGATGGCCAAATAAGGTTCATCTGGCGTCCCAACTCCAGTTGGTTGGAATTGGCTGAGGAGGAGTTCTGAGGCCACGACGGGACAAAGCAGTTGTGGACGTGGCTACATACATACCAGACGCTTCTAATCTCTGGACAAGAGGATTAAGCATTTGGAGAGAATAGTGGGAGATAAGGCAGCACAGGAAGGCTGGCTCCATGTTGAAATTTGTACTTCATTCCTTGGACAGTGGAGAGTCATGGAAGACTGTTGACCATGACAGAAGCTATGATAAGATCTGAACTTTTAGGAAACCAATCTGGCCATATGCATAAGATGAAGTGAAGTGAGACAGGGTAACTAATGAACTAGAAGTCCAAATAAGGGACAAGGACAAGGTAGATGCGAGAAAATTAGAACTGCCCAGCAGCCAACGATAACTGAGAGATTTCCATTTAGGATGATTGGCTTATAGAGGGCTTTATTATTATTTCTTTAATCTATTCCCAAACAGAACGTTTAGTATACCATAGACGTTATAAAAATGGTTAATGAATAAGATATATGGGAATGAATGGATGAGTGAGTGAATGAAAGTTAGGAGAAGAGGTAGTTTTGAGGAAAATAGGACAATTTTTATTTTAGACATTGAATTGGGGTGTCAGTAGAACCTCTTTAGAGGAAAACTCACCAGGCCTCTCCAAACCAACCATTGTACCGTTGACAGATTGTAGAATCTTCCCTCTCAACAACTGCTCTCTACACAGCACTTTCCCCAGCCGACCCAACATGCTCCTCTAGGAAACCATGCCAGTGGTCTTCACCCATCCAATACAATTACCATTTATTGAAGACTCCATTATATGGTATTATTTGTGCTAAAATGAGAAATCTGACCTTTAATAGTGAGGAGAGTATTATTTCCCCATTCTACAGAAGCAGAAAACGAGCTCTGGAGAGGTTAAAAAACTTGCCAAAGTCCACACTGATGGTTACTAACTCAAGTAGCAGACCTGGGATTTGGACCCAGGTCTCTCTTCCCTCCTAATTCTCTAAGTGTTCCATTTCTGCACATCACCTCTCATGACTAGGTGACGCATTCTAGAAAATGCCCAATCCAGGCTGCTGATTTCATGTTATGGGTCATGCCTAGTGGATCCTGTATCACCTCCTACATTTTCTATTCTTTCCCACTTCCTCTCCAATTTCCCTCATCCCTACTTCTCTGACCATCTAGCCCCTCTTTTCTACTCACCACATCCAACTGTACTCCCGGTGCATGTGTTCCCTCTTTCCTGTTCCCTCTTTCTACCCCTATTTCTATCACGGGTGCATGTGTGTACATATACATAAAGATCGTGGGCATTTGGGGTGGTTCAAGGAATTTTGTGCAAGAAAATGTGAGACAACCATGGCCACATTGTGGTATGTGTTCAAGCAAAGTTGCTGGCTATAACCAGGGATTGTAAAAGCAAATGCAGAGCACATAACTATTTGTCTTGGAAAATTAGTGATTGGGACCATCCTAATAGCGAAATTGTTTAGAACAAAACACCTCTTCCTCAGTCTGTATACTCAACTGCCTTCTGCATGGGTCTTGTGATGTGTATGTTTGCTTCTTGCTACAAACAGCCCTGTTGGTAGGAATCAGTCAAATATCCGGGCAGCTAGGTCAAATGACATCCTGAGCTAGGTTGTGATGCTCTGATGCTCTTTGTATCTGCTTTTCATGGAATCTCACACTTTAAGTCACTAATAATGACCCTGACATCTGACATTGTATGAGTCGTGAGTCGTTATCTGTCCTTCACCAAATTTTGATGCATTTTTTTTTTCTTAAGACTTTTGGCAAGTTTGAGTCATGAAGACTGATTACCACACAATGGGACAAATGCTGTTGTTTTACTACATTTGAAGTAACTGAGGCACAAGTAGAAAATGGTCAAGACCAACGTTCCGTCCCAGACCTACTTGGTCTTTGCCACAGAGCTTCTCTTGGCTGCGGGTCTGGGTGGCTTTGGCGATGGCCACTATCATAGAGCCATGGTTGCTATAGGCCACCTGAGGCCAAAGAATTCCCATGTGTGATGCCAACTGACAAGGGAAGCTTGTCCTGGGACTAGAGTCACAGATGCTCTGCTTCCCCAGCATCTGCAGGTGGTGCCAGGTAACAACCTGCCAGTGCAGGGGGATTAACACCCTGTTGGGTGGCTTTTTGATCAACGGGGGATAGTAGACGCGAAGGATCCAGCAATAAGAGGTTCACCTTCGTTCCAAGACACAGCAGTTTCATTCAGCCTTTCTGGATGTTCTGAAAGGCCAAGCACTCAGCTATGTCTCTTGTTAGCTCTGGGCCAGATCAGTAAGGCACCCTCCTGAATTTGCTTCCTCCTCCCATGAGTCTTTTTCTTTCATTTTCGTTTCCTTGGGAACGCATACCCTGTTGCACCACCCCCGTAGAGTTTCAGCATGTAAGCTTCTGGCTTACTTTCTATTCTCTAGGGATGTTAGGCTAAGACACTTGTTTGTCCTTTCTACTAGACTTAGTTCCTGGAAGGCATAAGTCAAGGTCATCTGCCTATTGACAGTGCCTAGATATTTCACCCATGCTTGCTGAATGAAAATGTCGGGCAGGCCAACCAAAGGGAACTTCACCAAGGAGACCAGAATCTCTCAGTTCAGCTTGCTTTGACTTTCATGGCACGTTCAACTTGCCACCCTTACATTGGTCTAGCCCATTATATCTTACCAGATGTTGGAAGGCTTAACCTTGGAAACGCTATAAGAGGACTCCAAGATTTTGAACACACAGGCTGACCCATGTACTGGTGGCTTGGGGGCCATGAAAACCGTTCTAAAGAAGCAGAAGTGGAAGGTGCAGGTCACCTATGTGACCACTGGCCCTGCAGGTCTAGCAGTGACAGAGGAGGGCATAATGGACTCATGAGGTCAAAGCTGTGATAGAACTTGACTCTCCTGGAAAGAGGCTATGTGGGAACGAATCAGGGAAGGGGAGGAAGGCAGGGTAGGAGCTGGCACAAAGAATGGGCAGCCGACCCAGAGATCATGGGACTCATAAGTGAAAGACTTTTAGCCACCCATAGGGAAACAGCAGGCATTTCCTTTCATGTCCTCCTCTTTCTTTCTTCTTTGTACTTTCCTTCCTCTACTTTTTCTCTCTCCCTCATGGCCTTTCTTTTTTCACACTTTTGATTGTATCTTTATTTGACATTTGATGGTTCAAAATTACGATCTCGTTAGACTTAATGAATTCTTAAAGTGATTTTTTTTTAAAGAGGAAAATTAATAAAGAGGAGGAGAGAGGAAACCAAAATGCACAATTAATTTTCATAATTAAAAATCCATAGTTAAAATAACATGTTATTCGCTGCTTCTAGGCTGATGTGCTCTTCCAGATCGTAAAGAGAAAGAAGAAAGGGATCCTGCAGCTGTGAGCTCCCCTTCGACCGCCATGGTTTTCCTTTAAGGGGTCATGTCACTGGTGATTTCAACTAGAATGGGTTGTTCTTCAATCTGGGTTTAAAATCCTGATTCTGATAGTCAGACGTGATACGACCTTGAGCTAAGTCCTTGGTTTCTTAGTGTCTCATTTGTTATGTAGCTAACACCTTCACAGACACACACGGTATGAACGTTTCGGGGAGACATGAAATAATGCTACCTAGGACTCTGAACAGTTCCAACAGCCCTCTGGGCTCAGGGATTTTAGTATCGGTGGTGATAATGAGATTGATACTGGTGATAATAATTGAATTATCCCCTCAGTGAATAAGCCTGGGTTTTTCTTAATAAACTGTAAATGAGGGTTTCTCCGTCTCAGTACTATTGACGTTTTGGGTCGGAGAGTACTGCGAATTATGGGAAAAATAGCAGCATCCCTGACTTCCATCTACTAGATTCCAGGAGTACCCTTTATCCATGGTATACCAGACAAAAATGTTACCAGACATTGCCAAGTGTTCCCTTGCGGGGCGAAATCACTCCCAGTTGAGAGCCATCAAAACACAGCCTGTCCCGGACAGCCAAAGTTTCCCTCCCCTATGTTAACATTTTGAATAAAACTTAGAAAGCAAACGTAAAACACACCCCCCGAAACAGCAATGTGGGCTGACGCAGTTGGTGTACACAACTGTGTTTGCCAACGTTTATCCCGAACACATAGCTCTGCTTGGACACGGCCACTGCCCCACAGAATTCAGAGTTTCCTTTCTGTCCACGCTAAGAAGCAACTTGCGTGAGGGGACGCAAAGTCTCCCAGAAGCCTTCTTCTGTATCGGAAGGCAGATGTGAGCTCCGCCTGTGAACCGATTTACAACCCGAACCCTATTTGTCCACACGCATCACATAAAACCTGAGACTTGAAGACACAAGCTGCCGTGTTCATTTTTTCCCCTAAATTCTTTTGTGATAACCATTTAGACTTCAGCCCTTCTGCTTTTTTTTTTTTTTTTTAACAATATAGCACTCTGTCATTTCCAGAAAATGTTTTAAATTAGTATAAAACTTGGCTAAATTTAGCTTTTATAGAAGAAAGAATAAAACATAATTAACTGTTTAAGGAAGAAAACAGAAACCACATGAAGGAATGAGACTTGCTGGCGAGAAATCTAACAGTAGTGTTTGGTAGCTACCCCATCTCCTGTGTAACAGATGTTCGCGAACTTAAATGGAAACAGGATGGCCATCCCCGCGGAAGGCACTGCTGATAAAAAACCTGGTAACTATGTCCATGCGTGAGTCCCCCGCAGGTGCGGCGTCTAGTCTCTCCCACTGCCCAGAGATGGGATCCCAAGAACGCGGGAGTGGACAGAGGAACCCAAATCTAGGAAGAAATCTCGACAGAGAGATCCTCAGCAGCGCCCTGGCTTGCAGGCCGCCACGTTAGTCTAGCCCGCTTGCTAATAATTGCCAGTCCCGGTGGAAAAGCAAGCACACTATTTTAAGGCTCTGGAAGCATTAGTTTCTGATTTCGGCCGAACATACGCGATCTCTTGTCATTTCTATATAAATCCGCGCGAGTTGAGAGGAACTGTTTTTTCCTCCCAATGCAGACTACTATTTATGGCTCTTCGGTGGGTAAAGGGGTTAATTTGATTTAAAAACTAAAAATGATTCTCTGTTTGGCTTCAAAAAAAAAAAGTACTAAAAAAATTCTGCATAGAACAGAGAGAGACAAAGGGTTCCATTGTACCACAGACCTAGGCGCGCCGTGTCTCTTCCCTCACCGTGCAGACAGAAGGGCTGGCCCAAAGCATGCACGATTATGCACAGATGGGTCCAATCTTTGTCACCTAATAAAGACTCATTGAATCAAAGGCCAGATTATCGTTTATTCTGCCGGACTAATGCAACATTCTCTCTGTAATGCAGTCTTTTTCTTAATAGTCAAACAGTTATAGTTATTATTATTGTTGTTGTTACTGTAATATTTTAAAACGCAGACGGACCTGGTTGGACACCATTGTAACATGGTGGCCGTCAGCCAAAAAAACTACAATCATCTATTGTTGAGAGCTAGCCCGCCTTGGGTGACTCACAGAGGCTGCAGGGTAATATGTCTGAAATCATCCCAATAACTTAATCGACGAGTTCTGTTTTTATTCCTGTTTCCACATTTGATCTTCTTTGAAATTAACAAATAAAATTCAGGGGCGCCTGGGTGGCTCAGTCGGTTAAGCCGCCGACTTCGGCTCAGGTCATGATCTCACGGTCTGTGAGTTTGAGCCCTGCATCGGGCTCTGTGCTGATGACTCGGAGCCTGGAGCCTGCTTCAGATTCTGTATCTCCCTCTCTCTGCCCTTCCCCTGCTCATACTCTGTCTCTATGTCTCTCGAACATAAATAAACGTTAAAAAAACACAGAAAATTCAGGATAAATGAATTATAAATAAATTAATAACGCATTGAATAAATTCATGATAAATCGAATTGCCAACAAGCACCTTGTCAGAAGACCTCATTAGCAGTCACGTTTTATTTGAGGTTACTCTAAATACTTGTAAGGACGGTTTTCTTCAGTTGAAAAAAAATCTGAAAAAAATGGATCAGAAAACGTTTAGAGGCTCAGTGTGGGGTTCTGGGGTTCATCTCTGATGTCATACCTCCTCCCACAAAGTGATGCAGTTTCATAGCGAAAAAAATTAAAAGGAAAAATACTTCCGGGTTCCGGGTGTGAGAGCGGAAAGGAAAACCCTCTGCCATACCAGGGGCCCTGCTTTTCACCCACATGTTTCAGGTTTTTCAATGGGAAACAGCAGGTGCATTGAGTACTTTTTTCTAAAATTGCTTTCTCTTTGTCCCGTGGCATTCATAGGCAGGCCCCCCAGGCTGCAAAGAAATGAGAAATTCACTTTACCGCTGCTTTTTTCAACGAAGTTCTCCCCAAAGATGCCAAACTTCTGGAGGCGAGCCTTTGAAGTATTTCATTATGCAGGCATCTTTGCATTTCGTACGTGCTGAGTGTTAATTTTTGGTTTCTACAGTTTACGTTGTTTTTTTTTTTAAATATTTTTTAAACGTTTATTTATTTTTGAGACATAGAGACAGAGTGTGAGCAGGAGGAGGGCAGAGAGAGAGGGAGACACAGAATCCAAAGCAGGCTCCAGGCTCCAAGCTGTCAGCACAGAGCCTGACGTGGGGCTTGAACTCACAGACCATGAGATCATGACCCAAGCTGAAGTTGGCCATTTAACCAACTGAGCCACCCAGGCGCCCCCAGTTTACGTTTTGATTAAGAAGAGCAACTAATACACCGTGTATTATATAATATTCACGGCAAAAAGATCCCGGGTTACCAAGAAGAGACCGAGACATTGGACGCCTACCTGTGTTGAATGCGATATTTTTCTAAGTAGTGGCGTGCCAGTTAGGTCTCTGGGAGAACTAAAGGTGTTATGTTTTTCTCCTTTCGCTGGAGAGTCATCAAGATCAAAAGTAGGTGAATCCTCTCTCTTTGGCTATCCTGTTCCAGTTTCTAATGATAACTAAGTTCGTTCTCATTGGTGTGAAAAATTGGAGTGATTTTCTTCTCTCTTAAGCTCGCTTAAATTCTCTTAGTCGGACCTTGTTCAGGGTGGGATGCAGACAAATTTTGTTTCTCTGGTTTCTCTCCCTTTTCTTCTGCTCTGCATTTGCTCTTCTTCTTCTTCTTCTTCTTTCTTTCCTATATGTGGGGGGTCTGTCTGACCTGCCGAATACCACATCTACCAGAATTCTGAACACGAATTGTTTAAATACCAGGGCGGGGGGGCACCTGGGTGGCTCAGTCAGTTGAGCGGCCGACTTCAGCTCAGGTCATGATCTCACGGTCTGTGAGTTCGAGCCCCACGTCGGGCTCTGTGCTGACCGCTCATCAGAGCCTGGAGCCTGCTTCAGATTCTGTGTCTCCCTCTCTCTCTGCCCCTCCCCTGCTCACTCTATGTCTCTCAAAAATAAATAAACATTAAAAAAATTAAACCAAAAACAAAACAAAAAAAAAAACAAAAACCAGGGTGGATTCCAGCAATGGTGCTGTAACAACCGGACATCCACGTGCTGAAAAATTCATCTGGACCCAGACCTTCCACTCTTCACAACAATCACTTCAAAGTAGATTATGAAGCTAACTGTAAAATGCAAAACGGTAAAACTCCTAGAATATGACATAGGAAAAAGCTAAGATGACCTTAGTCTGATGGGATGTTTTAGATACAACACCAAAGGTATGATCTGTGAAAAAAATAACTGATACGTTAAGCTTTTATTAAAATTAAAATGTAAAGGCAATGCCAAAAAAATGAAAAGACAAGCTACAGACTGGGAGAAAATATTTGCAAAAGACGCATCTGAGAAAGGACTGTTATCTAAAACATACGAAGACCTTCAAAAACTCTGCAACAAGCAAACAGAGAGCCTGATTAAAATACGGGCCAAAGATCGATCTCAGTCAACACCTCACTAAAGAAAATACACAGATGTCAAATAAACATACGAAAAGATGCTCCACATGGCGTATCAGCAGGGGAATGTAAATTAAAACGACAACGAGATACCACTATGCACCTGTTAGAATAGCTAAATTCCTTAACACCGACAACAGCAAATGCTGACAAGGATGTGGAGCAACAGGAACTTTCATTTATTGCCCGGGGAGGGGGGGCCGGGGGGGTGTGCGTAAGATGGTACCACCACTTTGGAAGACAGTCTGGCCGTTTCTTCCAGAACTCAACACGCTCTTGTCAAATGATCCAGCAATCACGCTCCTTGGTGTTTACCAAGTGAGTTAAAAACTTGCGTCTACACAAAAACTTGCACAAGGATGTTTATGGCAGCTTTTTTTCATAACTGCCAAGACACAAAAGCAACCAAGATATACTTTCGTAGGAGAAACAGACTGTGGTAAATCCAGACAATGGAATATTATTTAGTGCTAAAGAGAAATGAGCTATCAAGCTATGAAAAGATGTGGAGAGAACTTAAATGCATATTAGTAAGTGATGTGAATCTAAAAAGGCTATGTGCTGTATGATTTCAATTACACGATATTCTGGAAAAGGCAAAACTATGGAGACGGTGTAAAGATGAGTGGTTGCCAGCATTTGGGGGCAGAAAGGAGCAATGCATAGGTCGAGTAGAGAAGATCTTTAGGGCAGTGAAAATACTCTTTACGATGTCATGTCATATACCTTTGTACAAACCCATAGAGTGCACAACACCAAGAGTGAGTCATGATGTAAACTATGGCCTTTGGGTGATTATGATGTATCATTATAGGTTCATCAATTATAACAAGCGTGCCACTATGGTGGAGGCTGCTGAAAATGTAGGGAGTTACGCATGTGTGCTGGCAAGGAAGTATGTAAGAAATCTCTGTAGCTTCCCCTTAATTTTTATGTGACCTTAAAACTGCTCTAAGCAAGTGAAGTCTCAATTAAAAAAGTAATTATGAAACTAACAATAATAAAGAAGTATGAAAATCTTCATTACAGATGCCCTTCTCTTTCTTCGCAACATGTTTTTTATGCTTGATATTATCATTAGTAATAATCCTTCATTATGTCTTTGCCTATACATAGAGTAGCAAAAAGAAATAACTTTCTTATGACAACTTTTAGTCGGATAGGGTCCCGAGAGTATTCTGACAGTAAAACATAATCTTGGTTTTATCGATTATCTGGCAAAGTATTGAGACCATAGAGGCTTAAGTCTTCTACTGGCTGCTCCCATTCTAAGGGAAACTCATATTTATCAGTATTTTTTCTAGACTCAGTTTATATAATGGTGCACTTCATATTTTAAGTCTTCACAAAAGTTTTATAGATGAAATTTATAAATGAATTGGATGATTAATCATTGAGCATACTGTGTCTGTATTTGCCACTTTTTAAAGGCAAGTAAGTGGTTAAGACAACTTTCTATATCAGAGAATCCTAATGGATCATGTAATGGGTTTTCTAGAAAAAAATTGTAAAACCAACTTATCTCAGTGAACAAAATAGTTCAGGAAAGAAAATGTAATACTTTCTAGGCTCAACGGCTACACTTATTCTAACAACTGCTTCTGTAGACAACAAAAAATGAACAAACATTATTATTTCAAGATAAAAATGGTCACCTCTGTTGTATCGCTGATTGTCGATGGCATCGGTTTGCTTCTATCTTGTCCATCAATGACTTTTTTCTACTGCTAAAATAGACCGAATTCTTCCATTGGAGAAGAACCTATTGGTCACGCGTGATACACATCGAGGGGACCCATTCATGACAGAAAACATGTAAGCGAGACTCTGCCGCGGTAAGCCAAAGTACACCTGCCGTGTCAGAACGAGAGAAGTCACAGGGCTTCCCTAGTCTCAGGCTTCAACATCTTAAACAAACATCACCACTTGGTTCGGAAGGTATTGAGTGCCAAGAATTTTACCCTCAAGACAGGGATTAACTAGAGGCTGCCTAGAACCTTCTACCCAGGGAGTCTATGCTCATCTGCAAAAATAGTAGCCTGTGGAAGTGTGTATTAATGGGGATGCTAGACCCCAGCCAGCTTCTGCACAAGGGGTTAGGAAAACTCTGGAACCTTGCAAACTCTGTGATCTTTGCATCACTTCGTTTCCACGTTTCTTTTCTTTCTCTCAGACAAGATCTTGCAGGTTCACCCAAGAATTGGGCGACATATAACCCAGGATGCCTCTCCCCTACCTGTTTTCTTTTGTTTTTAATTTAAAGACAAATTAAATGACCCATTTAATGACTGGCAGTGAGGAGACAGGAGCTTTTCTGGATTTTCTTCAGTGTCCAAAAGAAAAAAATGGTATTAGCTGCTTCCAGTAGACAATCAACTTCTACTGCTCATTTTGTATGTCTGATGGGTGGCGTGAATTGAGGAATAATGCCAGAAAGTGGCTGAGAATCTTGTGGAGTGGAAGCTTCCGGTGGGATGGAGGAATGTTAATGTCTTACAAGACGCATTAATAATGGAAGCCACGGTCCAGAATTCTTGGGCTGTAAGGAGAGGGTTGCATATGGTCTATCAAGAGGTAAGTATTTGTTGGTTCTTTAGTGTACCAGTTAAATGTGTTTTATATGAGTTATCAAAATCTGGAATTTCTCAGTGCAGGTTCTAAACACACAGAAAACAATAAATGGCATTAAAAAGAATAATTATCCTCATGATTTTTAAAATCAGTTCTTAGCACAATAACCACGTTCATACATGTGTACATACACACACACACCCTAACCCAGAGATAGATTTAAAAGAACAGCTTGCATCCAGTCTGTTTCTAAGCCCTGAATCGAAGTCGAGGGAAGAAATGAGGTCTACCATATTTAGTTTCGTTCTAGGCAGTGAGAACCTGTGAGCTCTTCCGAAGCTTCACCTTCAGTCAAACTCACTTTAGCCTTGCATTGCTCTCCTTTTCAAGGGAAGTAAGATGATGTTTTTCCTACAACTTTCATGAGGAAGGGTAGGAACTTTCTGGTACTTGAAAGAGTGGTAATTAGTAGGCGTCTCTGTCACTAGGCTTGGAAACCTTTGATTTGTGCTCCTGACTCCTTCCAAATACATTTGTCCTTTTCAACTTGAAATAAAATAAATGCAAACCTAGTTTGCCCTCCTGATGAGGACAATGGCCTAGCACTATTTCAAATAGAAGTTCAACATCTCTTATCATCAGGGGAATACAAATCAAAACCACAAAGAGATGCCACCTCACACTTGCCAGAGTGGCTAAAATTAACAACACAAGAAACAACAGGTGTTGGTGAGGATGTGGAGAAATGGGAACCCTCTTGCCCTGTTGATGGGAATGCAAACTGGTGCAGCCGCTCTGGAGAACAGTGTGGGGGTTCCTCTAAAAACCTAAAAATAGAACTACCCTATGACCCAGCAACTGCACTACAGGTATTTACTCAATGATACAAAAATACAGATTCGATGGGGTACATGCACCCTGATGTTTATAGCAGCATTATCAACCATAGCCAAACTACTGAGAGAGAACCCAAGTGTCCATCAACTGATGGATGGATAAAAAAGATGTGTATATATACACACAATGGAATATTACTCAGCCATCAAAAGGAATAAAATTTTGCCATTTGCATTGACGGGGATGGAGCTAGAATGTTATGCTAAGCGGAATAAGTCAATCGGAGAAAGATAAATACCATATGATTTCACTCACACATAGAATTGAAGAAACAAAACAGAAGAACATATGGGAAGAGGGGAAAAGAGAAGAGAGGAAAACAAACCACATGAGACTTCTGATGACAGAGAACAAACTGAGGGTTGATGGAGGGAGGTGGGCGGGGCATGGGCTAGATGGGCGATGGGTATTAAGGAGGGCAGTTGTTGTGATGAGCACTGGGTGTTGTATGTAGGGGATGAATCATTAAATTCTAACCCTGAAACCAATATTACCACTGTATGTTAGCTAGCTAAAATTTAAATAAATAAATAAAAACCAAATAGCAGTACAGACAGCTGGAAACGTCTGATCCTGTTACGGCCATGGAAGCTAACTGTGGCTCGCAGGGCCCTGAAGATGCCAAGAGAATGAAATGGTCCTTCCTTGGGTCCCTATAGTCTAAAGGTCTTGACTGAGAGTTATTCTGTCCCCTTCTTTGATCAACTGATCAATGCATGAACAACCAACGTATCCTTCCGACCAGTCTTGATCCAGAAATGTGACAGTTTCTATGTCTGCTCTGGTGCCAGAAGTCAGTCTGGCTCCCTTTAGTCTCCGTGCCCCCAGCAGGTCCAAGGCAAGAGTGACAGGTTACTCAAGAATGAACTCCTCTGCCTCTAGAGTAGCAGGTATGCTCATGGGACACTGGTCTACATAAATAAGGTGGGAAAGAAAGATCACTGAGCTGGGAGTTGAGACCTACTTTCTCCTCTTGGCTTAGACACTAACTAGGAGTGAGATCATAGACAGTTTCCACCTTGGGACTCAGTTTCCACACCTTTAGTATGAAGGCTATCCAATGATATCCGTGACTTGGGACTGTG
Source organism: Paguma larvata (assembly GCA_030068075.1). Taxonomy (NCBI): domain Eukaryota; kingdom Metazoa; phylum Chordata; class Mammalia; order Carnivora; family Viverridae; genus Paguma; species Paguma larvata. The sequence goes on from CM057824.1 coordinate 142,957,316, forward strand.
TGCCATCGCCAGCTACCCTTTTCTCTCTGGGTGCGGTCCTATGGTGTGCATTATTTTGTACGTCCACATGCTTCAGAATAAGGGAAATGAGTGAACTGAACATAATCGTCACTCTCTGAGGCTGTGAAGAGTGTGTGTGGTGGAAGAGGAGGGAATTGCTGGTCTTCTGCCGACGCGATCATACTCGAAACTATCAGGACCAAGTGTCCCTTCCCCTTTCATCCCAGAATTTCAGCTTCTCTCTTCCTGCAGCTATTCCTGGGGCACTTCCTAAATATTCTACAGGGATAGCTATCTACTTTTCCACAATGGTTCAGATTCGTGTCGAGTTCAACGCATCCCGAGGAAGGTATCTGACATTACTATACGGAAGAGTCTGAGTACGACACAAAGTCCTATTCACACTCAAGTCCGAAGAAACATGCTTTACTTTGTGATTCTTAACCTAATCTACCCAGCGGTCTTTTCCAAACTCTTGTCTTTTCATGTATGACAGGTTAAGACTTCTACGAAAGAACCCTCTTAAATGTCAGCCCAGAGAGTCTGCAGAAAATGTTTCAGCTCTATTTACCCACATTCTTCTTGAGTGTCATTTTACTAAAGCCAGATATCTGAAAGACGAATGTCTGGAGATTTAATTTCTTAATGGTATGAAAGACTAATAATGGTTTTATTGTTTGATGTTTAGCTATAGATGATTTTTCTTTCTTTCTTTCTTTCTTTCTTTCTTTCTTTCTTTCTTTCTTTCTTTCTTTCTTTCTTTCTTTCTTTCTTTCTTTCTTCCTTCCTTCCTTCCTTTCCCTTTCTTTCTTTCCTTCCTTCCTTCCTTCCTTCCTTCCTTCTTTCTTTCTTCCTTCCTCCCTCCCTCCCTCCCATCCTCCCTCCCTCCCTCCCTCCCTCTCTCTCTCTCTCTCTTCCTTTCTTCCTTCCTCCTTCTTTCTTTCTTTCTTTCTTTCTTTCTTTCTTTCTTTCTTCCTTCCTTCCTTCCTTCCTTCTTCCTTCCTTCCTCTCCTTCCTTCCTTCCTTCCTTCCTTCCTTCCTTCCTTCCTTCCTTCCTTTCTTTCTTTCTTTCTTTCTTTCTTTCTTTCTTTCTTTCTTTCTTTCTTTCTTTCTTTCTTTCTTTCTTTCTTTCTTTCTTTCTTTCTCTTTCTTTCTTTCTTTCTTTTCCAGACTTGGAGGATTGTTTAATGAGAGACATACACAGCAAGTTAAAGCTTGCTAGCTTACTCCATCTCGGTAATGGAGAAAACTCCTTAAACTGTGGATTTTCTTTCAGAGGGCATTCCGAACCATGCAAAATACGGTCTGATTCCTCAAAGAAACTCAGAAAACAATGAAGAAAAATACCTTTAAATTTTATGAGCTCCCCACCCCTGCCCCACTCCCCACTAATCTCTGCAACCCAATCCAGGATCGAACGAATGAGATTCAAATACCAGAGATGTTATGGTAGTGGAATATTTAGAAGTCATTCCCTTGAGGCACCCACCTGTGTTGGGTGCACCAGCGTGTTCCTGGGGAGAGAACACGGAACCAGTTCAATGATTAGGCTAGGTTTTCCAAGATCGTATCTTTGGACTTGCTCTAATGCACTCAAGGACAAGTTTCGTATTCATTTACTTATACATTGATGGCGGTGTCTGGCAAAAATGTATACAAATGTGGTTGTGTGGATATTTTGACGGCATTGGAACGCTGCACAGGCTCTGTAGTCACTTGACAATCACTCGCCAGAGGCCTCAAGGAGTGCATGGCTTTCTTCACTCTGATCCAAGTTCAGGTAAGTGTCCATTATTGCTCCAAGAGCTACTCTTGATTGTGCTTAATTGATACTTCCATTAGTCTGATGAATACAAATGGCATTCAATGCCGGGATTGGCCACAAATTGAGTACGAGGCATCCTTTGCGTTCGCATGGGAGGGTGAGCGGGGTTTTTAAGGCAGAGTGGCGGGGACAATTAGCAGGGTTAATGGACCCTTTCCAGGGCTGAGATGACACCAGACGCCCCTCTGTTGCTTGCACTCAGCGCATGCTTAAGTCTATGCTTATTCACAAGGAGAATTAGCAAATCACACTGGTTTTGAACCCCAGAGGCTGCATTTAGCCCTGGAATAAGGCTGTGCTGCCGAAATAAAGCCGTGAGGCAGCAAGCAGGCTAGAAGCCTCCAGTCTGGTTGAAGGAAAGTCTCCGTCTTCTCGCCCCAGCCAGACAGCCGTGTCAAGTGTGAACCCGGCAGTTTTATAAAAGCTCTATCAACTGCCCCCCCCTCGCCCCGAACTGTGTTCAGAGCCCCAAGTAACTGCGTCAGCTCCTAACCCACTTTCCTGCCACTTACATTGGCACGCTGTCTGTCTCCAAGCCATTGGGATATATGGGAAGCATACGTGGACAAGGTCCACGGGGGACAATCAGTCATGTCATCAAGATCAGTTTCTGAAGAAAATAACCACAAATGTTAGAGTGAAAATAGACTAATTTCAGTCTGACTGTTCTACTGTTCTTGGTTTTATGACCATGTTTTTCACACTGGGTGGAAAAATACAAAGAACCGTCCTGGAACTAAAAACAGAAAAGAATCTGTTTTGAGGAACATTTTCCCCCTTGCCTTCTCTGCTGCATTTACCAGATGTCCCCCACTGCGGGCTGCAACCAGAACCACACGGTGGACTTTCGGCCCGTTCCTTCCAGCACCCAGCCCCTCACGGGCACATTCTTGAAGCGTCAAAAGCATCTTTCATATCTTCCTGGCAAAGTAGTTCACGTGAATCACCGGCTTCCCAGTCGTTATACCAAAGAGAGACCAATGGACCAACTAAGCGAAATCTCTTGTGCACACTGCCGAAGAGAGAAACGATTACAGAAAGCCAACGTGGTAATGAGCAGAGAACACAGAACTGAATCTCAGCGTTGGTTCAATTCTCAGACCACACGGTCTGCCACTCGTTGTTTGTTGGCGTGTTCTCACTTCTCAAGCAGGCTCAGAGCTTTATAAGATTGTGCCTTTGGGCTTGTGCTAACGCTCTCAAGTAAAAGCTACGTATTGACTTACTTGTACATTGATAACGGGGTCTGGCAAAACTGGGGGGAGCAAACGTCCAACCCCCCCAAGTCCATTGCACACACATGCTCTGGAGTCATGTATTTTCACTTATATTCACTCGACGGGATGTAGTGGTGGATGCTGGGGGAGGTTTGCCTAAATCGAACAATTTGTCTCTGTAATACCCTTTCTTATTTCCCCGCATCTTTTTTTTTCCTTTCCTTTTTGAATCAAACAGGAAGAAAGGAGATTTAGGGAATCATTTCATGGGCTTCCTACGGTCTCCCAACAACTTTTTTACCCGTCGAGATTCTCAACCTTATCGAACAAAGAAAATTCCTGAATTACATAGAAATCTGGGTAAGACCGTGCAGACTCGGATTGGGCAACTCTTCTTTTTTATTAAGTTTATTTACTTATTTTGAGAGAGAACGAGTGGGGGAGGGGCAGAGAGAGAATCCCCAGCAGGCTCCCGCACTGTCCCCGCAGAGCCTGACATGGGGCTCGAACTCATCAACGGTGAGATCATGACCTGAGCCCAAATCAGGAGTTGGATGCTTCACCGACTGAGCCATCCAGCTGCCCCAGGATAGTGTAACAATTCTTTCTCAGACGGATCTTCTGAGACTTAGGCGGGGAGACTGTGCTTCTGGAGTAGTTAATATTTGGGTGCACGGCATGCCAGCGCATGAGATATGCGGTTAAATATTCTGTTGCTTTAGGTGTTGGGCTAAGATCAGCGCTCCCTTAAGATGAACGTCATCGGGCGATGTTGATCCTCACAGTTCTAGTGAAGGATGTGTAAATAGAAGAGGGGCTGGCCTCCTCTCCGATCAGAAGCCAGATGTGGCACTGGGAACGTTAGAATTGGAGAGAACTGGCTTTGCATTTGTGCAATTCGAGAATAAGCTAACGATCACAGGCATGTTATGACAGTAGAGAAAAAGAGCTATTTTATTTTCAGGAATGCCAGTGGCTCAGGGAGCATTTTGAGCATACATCTATAACTCGAATATCTTCTTTGGGAGTGTTCATTAATCAGCTTATAACCAACTAGATTAGCAATGTAACAGGTAGTTTCAGCGTTAACACTTCCATTCTCAAAAGAATTGTTTAACAAATGGCTTTAGACCTATTTGGGAACTGTTACAACACCAAAACGTGGTTTGTGGAGCTTGGCAAATGAGGCATTGTGTTTGAGTGCAATCTATTGTTTCCAACATTGCTTTCTAAGTGACCTTTTTGATACCAAAGATTAATAATGAGTGCAGTTAAATAAATCATGTCATTGAGAACAGGCATGCCAGGATAGATATTATCAAGACACGTAATTTGCCACAAAAATATTTGTTGGCCATCTGTTCTGTGCCGGCCATACAATGGCCAACGCCTGTTAATCACTCATGGACACTAGTTAGAATATATCATCAGCTATATTTGCAGGGGACTAAAATATAATTACATAGGATACCTCCAAAATAGCATTCTTCAGTTTCTCTTTTTCAAAACATAATTCCCCAGTCTCACAGAGGTGGGCAAGTCATTTCCGTGTCCTTAAAAACAGGCTCAGGCTAGCCTAATGGGTGCGAAACTCACCTTCGCTAGACCTCACGACCTGCCTCCCTGACAGTGGATTTTCCTTGCTCCACGTCTCTGCCGGACCCCCCCCCCCAAGAGCACCCCCACCTTCCACCTCCACACTCTTACCATCTCCTCACTTCCCAACCCAGAAACCTGCTTTTTACTCCCACTGCTCTCCTGATATTGCTTTCTCAAATGTCACTGATGTCAACAGCTGCTGATTCAATTCTTCCCTTCTAGACTTCTCCACGATGCCCTTGACAACACTCTCGTTGAAATGTTCTCTGCCCTCAGTGTCTCCTTGACCCTGTGGCAGCCCAAGACTTTCTTCACCATTCTGACGGTTCTTTCCATCTTCTGTTCTCTCACCTGCAGACAGATGTACTCTTTAAGGCTTTCATTTCTCTGCGTGTACCGTTTCTTGTAGCACTTGGGTGTTTTCTGGGTTTCAACTGTTATATCTATGAATGTGCCTCTCAAAACTCTTCCTCCAGACCTGGATTCTCCTTAAACTCCAGTCTTCCCTCCCCAACTGTTAGCTGGACACCTCATTTCTTGATGAGCTTTGGCTTCTTCTCCCTGATAGCCTTTCTTTCCAGGCTTTAATCAGGGTTAGTTGAAAAAATATTGAAGGATAAAGTTTCAGAGTTTTTGGGCCACCATAACTCTGAGATGTGTTGACATGTGTCCTATGCAAACACGTGTCTGTTTCTCAACCTACTGCTCAGATTAGTGAGTTTTTATAGGGCTTCTAGATAGGGCAACTTTCAGAATAAGGACACACCCCCACACGCAGGCTCTCACACGAATGACTAAATAATCTCAAACTTTATTATTTATATAAATCCAAGGAAATATGCTGAAACTTCGGTTATTTCTGGAAGGTGGAAAGCCTTGTCGGTATAAGGCAGTCCATGTCTCATTTTTGTCATTTCTTCCCCCTAATGTGTTCACAAAGACAGGAACCCACAACTATTTCTCTGGCAATATGAAGGTTTTCCACAGAAGCCCGATATATTGTGGTAACTACTTCTGTTTCTCCACAGAGATCTTTTTATTTTTCTCCCTGCATTCCCATCAGAGGCCCGTCCACGCTCTGGAGGGACTTCACAGTTGTGCTGCCCGTGAACACAGTCACGTTCAAAGCTTTCTCAGCAGTGGTTCCTCTGAGGTCTTCATAAACATTCTTGTGGAGACTGTGGTACTTTGCTCACATGTAGAAGGTGTTTGTCATGCTGGAGCGCACGTGACAGAGCGCTGCTGCAGACTTCGGAGCCCGAGGCTCTGTGGACACTTCGCCTCCTTTGCCAACACCGAAGGCCTCGGCGCCAGCGTCCAGTCCCGTCTCCTCCTCGTGAGGGGTTTCATTTGTTGTTTCGTCTTCTCAGAGGCTGGTCAGTGGCCCTGTCAGCTCTGCTCCCACCCAGACATTAACTGAAGAAATCACTTTTGAAACAAAGGTTGGTATTTTGGCTGAGATTTAGAATGGCTATCTATTGTAAAAATTCACTTCTCCATATAAATGGAAAGAGGCACCACAAGAAAAGCCATAGCAACAATACCTCTTCTGTCATGGCTGCAGACAGTGCTGATTTGGACCTCATTTGACCTCGTGAGGCCAGCCAGAGGCCAAGTGCACCTGGGCTCTCTCTCAACCCAGACAGACTTTCATTTCCTTCACGAGAACTTTCAGTGTGTCCTGCTACAAAATAGTATGAAAAGTCTCTGTTCGAGATAGCAATAGGCTCTCAGGGAAACATTCTCTGAGGAGGGTCCAAGGGCTCTGCTTAAATTACCTGAGGCCCAGACTCCAAGTGAAGGGGCCGCAATGCACAGACTTTCAATTTGGGTGAGGGGACCTGAAGAGGACCGAGGTGGCATCATGGACTCACTGGTTAGCACTTCTCTCACTGGGGAATGACCTACCATCCAGGCAGTGGGCACGTATGGAGCAGGCCGCTTCCAATCTGACTCGACGGTACAGAAACCAGCAAACGCACAGAATTCCTTGCCCGCTGATGCTCATTTATTTATGCATCGCGTCCCCTGCCCTATCCTTTAAGCAACCACATTGGCCTTGTCTGGAGATTTGGAAGACAGGAATAAAGAGACATTTGGGATTCTTTACTTAATTTGACGTGAAAGGAACATATGAACTAAATGACATGCCAAAATCTTTTTTTTTGGTCATACAACCAATATCAGTACAGGGATTAGTTTGACTATTCCCATTAGCCCACTTTCGAGCTTCACCGGAAGGTTGTACTAACGGCAGGATTTAATAACAGTAATCTCTGTCTTCTTGAGTACTGCTCAAGTACTTCTTTCCAGCTGCTTCTTGAGTACTTACTCTGTCTTCTTTCCAGCTGCTGAACTATCAAGCGAATTTCTATAAAGCATATTCTGAGGTTATTTTTTTTAAGGATGATTTTCTGTAATATAAACCGAGACCTGACCTTCACGCCAGTGAGGCTGGATCGAACGCTTTGTCAGGGAACGGTTAAGGGGACTTTCTGAAAATGTAACCCCCTCCCCCAGGGGGAAGAGGAAAAGAAAATTCTGCTCACCTCACCAGGTTGGCCTCCTGGAGGCACAGTCGTTTAAAAAAACGATTTATTTATTTATTTTTTATTTATAAAATCTGAACGTTAATAGCTTTATTCCCAACAGGCACAAACTGGAAACAGAAGCTATCAGCAGGTAAATATATAAACAATTTTTAGTGGAACTACTAAAATCGGATCCACATTGGAACTACTCAGTAATAATAAGAAATGAACCACTAGGACGCATCAATCTGCAGATATTTCAAAATCTATTTTTTTTAGAGCAATGTCCTCTGCATTTCTTCCTTCCTCCCTCCCTCCCTCCCTCCCTCCCTCCCTCCCTCCCTCCCTCCCTCCCTTTATTTATTCTTATTTCTTCTTATTTATTTAAAAGTACCCTCCAAGCACACCCAAGGCGGAGCCCAACACAGAGCTTGAACTCACTATCCGGAGCTCAAGACCTGAACTTAGATTAAGAGCTGTTCGTTTGTACGCTTAACCGAGTGAGACCCCCCCAGGTGCCCCCGTATGCTCATTGATTCAGCGCACAGCCATGAAGGCCGCCCCATGCCCAGAGATGACCACCCTAAGGAGGGAAGGCCAATAAGACCAGTCTTGACAGTTTTAGCCTGTGAGGGGCCTACATGAAATAGGGACGGGGCGCCTCCATGCCATCACCCGGCTTTGTTTAGCCAACCAATAGCTAATGTTTATTGGTCATATCCCTCTGGCAAGTACTGAGCCAGGCCCTGGGGGCACAAAGATGATTAATGGATGAGAAACTACTTCAGGGAGCTTCTAGTTCCTCTAGGTTAGCCAAGATGGCTGTCCCTCTGAACTAACTGGATGTCGATGAATGAACTGGAGTGGGCGTCCCACCCTCAGACATACGGGATCCGATCTGCTTAACTGACATCAGAGGATCACGGAAGTTTATACCGCTGAGCGACCTCAGCGATCTTTTAGCGAATTGACATAAAATTAAAAGATTATTATAGTTCCTTATAAACGGTCCAGAGCCGAACGCACATTATTCTTCGGTCTTAGGGTCTCAGTTTATGAAGCAGAAATCCAACACAGAGCTCAGCGATCTTCTCAGGTCTAATAACCACGTCGTCACACATGTTGTGTAATACTTCTAACTCACATTTTATGCTTGTTTCGGATTCCAAACTAATGTCTTATTCGGTTGATGGCGGGAGGTGGGAGGGATAAGCTAGATGGGGGATGGGTACTAAGGAAGGCACTTGCGGGGATGAGCACTGGGTGTCGTATGTAAGTGATGAATCACTGGGTTCTACTGAAACCTATATTGCACAGTATGTTAACTAACTGGAATTTAAATAAAGCTTTGAGAAGAAAAAAAAACCTATATTATAAATAACAGATACATACAGAAGTGATGGGAAGGAAACTGCACTAAGGAAATATTAAAATGCAATTTTGAAATTTTTAAAAAATGTTCATTTATTTTTGAGAGAGAGAGACAGAGCACGAATGGGGAGAGAGAGAGGAAAACACAGAATCCGAAGCAGGCTTCAGGCTCTGAGCTGTCAGCACAGGGCCCGACTCAGGGCTTGAAGTCATGAGCTGTGAGATCATGACCTAAGCTGATGTCGGATGCTTAACTGACTGAGCCACCCAGGTGCCCCTTAAAATGCAATTTTGTTCTACGTATCTAAAGGGTAATTAATGAGAATAATCTAAAAGCAAAAAAAAAAAAAAAAAAAATGAAGCTCTCCTAAGTACAAGCTTAGGTAATAATTAATTACTCCCTGATTTAGTTGCATTTTACAGACTATCTGTGGTCAGCAGGATCCTAAGACCCTTCCCTTCTCCCAGGATTCCCCACGCTAATCCCTGCAGGTGTCTGCCTTTGTGCTAACTTCCAGCATGGTGCAGAGGAAGCACCAACATCCTGTCGAATCCTAGAGAATGTAATTAAAAGTTCTGTTTATAAATCCTTTATTGACATGTAGTAAATGATTCCAGTACTGCAGGCTGCTTCCTCCTCTAATAGCTCGTTCTGATGTTCGTTAGAGAGGACATCAGCAGTTTATCAACAGCCTCTGGGAAGCAAGTGACAAGTTATTTAGGTTTTACAGTGTTGCCAAATGTCAGGTCCCTCCTCCCGGGTCGGGATTCATCATCGACTCATCACGCCAAAGGGATGGTTCATGGAGGGGGCTCAGGGGCTTTGAAGACAAGCCATAGTCCATTCTACAAGTCAGCAAGGAAGAGCGACAGCAATCCCACCAACGACAGTGACCCTGACATTCAAACACCAGAAGCTGTGTGGCATTTCTTTCGTGTCTTTCTAGTGAACAGAAGAATTCTGATAAAAAAAAAAAAGTATGGAATTGGCCTGCCGTCATGCTGGCTGTCTGAGACCACATCTTTGGGCCACATTGGCACCTCTTGTCCATAAGTCATAATGTCGGGCATGGACCGGACTCGATATATGGTATCCAAAGGAATGAACGGATTGTAAGTTTGTGACGGCTTTACGACTTCTAAGTTTTTTGTTCATAATTATCTCATTTAATCACCTAGTCCTCACCACTCTGGAGGGTTAGAAAATAATGTCCTCATTTTTTAGGAAAAGAAACCGAGGTTTGGGAAATTTAATTTGTCCAAGGGGACACGTTCTCATTTCTTTTTTTTTTTTTTAATGTTTATTTTTGAGAGAGAGAGAGAGAGAGAGAAAGAGAGCATGAGTGGGGGAGGGGCCGAGAGAGAGAGAGTGGGAGACACAGAATCCGAAGCAGGCTCCAAGCTCTGAGCTGTCAGCACAGAGCCTGACATGGGGCTCGAACTCACCAACCGCGAGATCATGACCTGAGCTGAAGTCAGATGCTGAACCGACTGAGCCACCCAGGCGCCCCCCTCATTTCTAATCAGAGGTTCTGTTTCCTGAACAGTAGGAATTTTCTGCAGGTTCTGTCACCTCATTTGTTCCTCACTATTTATACCCCCACGCCATGATCTTTTAATCTCCATTTTTCAGATGAACGGCTCAATGAACTTATGTAATTCGATCGAGTCACACAGGCCAGGACTGGTCACGCGGGTCCTCAGTGCCAGGTCTCTCTCTGCTCAAGAGCATGTGATCTTCCTGCTGTAACCCAGCTGCCCTTCCAACGACAACAGAGGGCTATCGCTATTTTCATTTTTAAAAGTTTGAGAGGCACAAAGCACTGACTTGAGGCAAGATTAAAGCAATCAAAGCTCAGTGGATGAGTCTCTATTCTTGGCAGTTTCAAAAAATGGACGCTTTGGAGCACGGTTATGCGGTCCAGTTGAATTGAACTCTGTGCAACAGGCTTTGACAATTGCCTATTTTGTACAAGTTCCGTGTGATACCTGATGTCCAGTCCCCCCTTCTTCCCTAGAAACAGAGTCCCAATTTTGTGGAGGACAGCAATGTGTTTAGGTAAAAGACTGACATTTCCTGTCTTTCTTCTTTTTTTTTTTTTGGAATTAGGCAGTCATGCGAATACATTCTTGCATTCTAGATAGGCCTCCAGAAAAGCTCTTTGAAGGGTTCTTTCGTCCTTATCCTTCCTTCTGATTGGAAAGTGGGCATGCCGTCTGGAGCTCCGGTAGCCATCCTGAACCATGAGACATCTTTGAGAACGAAAGCCAAATGTAAGGACGATAGGGAAGAAATCTATAAAGAGCCCAGGCCCCTGGTTGCTGCGGTAGGGCAGCCGGGTCAGCCTTGGGGTACTTCTATCTGGAATTCCCATGTGAAAGAAAGAAACTTTTATCTTGTTTAAGCCACTACTTTCTTCTGTCTCTGAATACAATTTCTAGCTGGTGGACGACACAAGAGCTGAATACATTACATTCATGGGCTCCTAGGAAAGACGAATGAAAATTCAGTAGAGTATGTTCTGAACATGATTCGATCCAGTAGAAACAAAAACCCAGTGGGGAAGTTCTAAAAGGAGGGTATCCAGACAGGCTTCTTACCCCTTGGATGAAGGGAGATAAGCAGTAGAAGAGGAAATTCAGTAAGCAAAAGCCTGGAGACTGAGAAGCCAAGTTGAGGTAATGGCACTGGCGTTTCAGAAATGATTTGACTGCAGTTCAGCAAAGTACTGACCATCAGTCATGAATCTTGCTCTTATGGACCCAAATCTAAACCGCAGAGCAAAGTGGTTTAGTGTTGGGAGCCGTTTTGGGCTCACAGGTTGAGACCCTTCCCTGTGTAGAAAAGTGGTTAAAGCAAAGCTCCAGCTGGCCAAAATGGCGGGCTTGGATTTCTTGAGCTACTCTCCTTGGCCCCAAGGAATGTAAAGGGGAAGGACCGGGAGCAGATGCCTTGATGGATTTATAAGACCTTAAGGAAACACCCTGCTCTCTCTCCCCACCCTAGATTTATCTTAAAACCAATATACAGGATTAAGGAGGTTTGCCACCCTGATGGTAAAAATGGATTATTGTTAAAGAGATCAAACTACCTTTTAAATAAAGACACAGACCAGCAGGGAGAGAATCACCAGAATTGAGAAGATGCAAAATGATGCCAGAATTGAGGACGTCAGAATTGAGAATCACCAGAATTGAGAATCACCAGAATTGAGAAGACTCCAGACTGCTTGGTCATTAGACTACACTTTTCTCATGACTCTCCCTTCCCTTCGCCTGACCGTCCGTCCTTCGTGGACCCCTAGATTCACCGGAACAAGGACCCCAGCAGTTTAGCAAAGTATGCATCATTTGAGATATTGTCTACTGGTTCATTCGAGGTCCTTTCTTCAAACATATCACTCTGAGTGGCAATATTTTGCGCTGCAGGAAGGGTAGTTTGCCTTTATGCCTTCAGCTGCATTTGAGGAGAGATGGTTTTCATAAGATTCAGTTTTTGGTCAGGGTTAAGTCTTTAAGGTGGGAGGAGGAAACAAGAGGAGAAATATCACTTGCATGGTTATGGGATGCTGTTATGGACGACATGTTTGTGATTCCTCGAAATTCATGTGTTGGAGCCCTAACCCCCAATGTGCAAGTATAAAGAGATGGGTCATTTGGAAAGTAATTAGGTGTAGATGAGCTCATGAGAGTGGGGTTCTTGTGATGGTGTTAGCACCCTTACAATAAGAGACCAGAAAGCTGGCTCTCTCTCTCTCTCTCCCCCAGGTAAGCACGCAGCAAGAAGGTCACTGTCTACAAGCCAGGAAGAGAGTTCTCACTAGAACCTGACCATACTGGAGCTCTGATCTCAGACTTCCAGCTTCCAGAACTATGAGAAATAAATGTTTAACCCCTCACAATCTACCAGGTCCATGGTATCATTATTATTATTATTATTATTATTATTATTATTATTTTATGCAGCCCATGCTGACTAACACAGATGCATTTTATACTTGCTACGTGTGGCATGAGGTTCCCTGACAACTGCATTCCAAGGGTCACGCTGGAGGGTGGGGGACAAAAGGGGCAGGGTGCAGAAGAAATGAAGTTTCAATCCCAGTGGCTAATGAAACCTGGGGAATTCCAAGAGCTGATGGCAAGTTCCAGAGCTCTCCCTTGGGTGTCCATAAAGTGTCCATGTGATCCTACCTTTCCATAGCCTCCCTCAAAGGTAGACTGTGGCGTCTGGCTGACTTATGGTCAATGTGATGTAGGTAGAAATAACCTAACCCCTTTCAGGTTGGGACCCAGTGGTGCCCTATGTGACCATCCAGCAGTCTCTCTCCCATTGTGGTAATACTAGATCATGTATTCCATTAGAGGTGGAAGCAGCCTGGGGCCCCGAGTCCCCGCCTGGAGGAGTTCCTTACAGATGAAATGTCCTCAAAGTGTGTCATTGGGAGAGAAAGAGATAAGCCTTGGTTGTATGAGAATATTGGAACTTGGGAATTATTTTATTGTCAGTTTGCATTAATTACTCCAACTCTGATATCATTGCTTGGCAAGGGAAATCGGTATTACTCCTTCAGCAAATAAGTGAGAGTCAGTGCACCTTTGGTTAGGAACACAGAATTTGGAGCTGGCATAATACGGGTTCAATTTGATTCCTGGGTAAACTTGGAAAAGTTTCCTACCCTCATCAACCCCAGATTGTTACTCACAAAATGGGAATAATACTTGTACCTACTTCTGAGGGCAGTGTTTCGCAAAATGTAGTCACAGACCCCCTGTATCAGAAATACCTTATAGCACTGCCAAATTGCCAGTCATCAGGGGCCCACCTAGACTCCACTAAACCCAAATATTTGCAGGGCGAGGGGAGGTTTAGAAGCCTGTATTTTAAACAAGTTCCCAAAGTAGTTCCTATACTTACTAAATTTTGACAATGACTATTCTTAGGGGTCATGGGGAGGAGATGCGATAATATGAACAAATGCACAATATAAGTATCTGATACATGGTGAGTGCTCAATTAATGAGAGCTATTATGTTTATTATTGAAAACGCTATGGTATCAGACTAATTTACCTAGGGAAGCTGGGCAAACACATGAAGGATCAAAAGAGAGATGGCTTTGCTCTTTGTCAGACTCATCGCTTTGGCCTCTAAGGAAGTTACAAGAGCAGGCATACTGAACATAACCCGATTTGACTTAAATGGAGGGTCGAGGCAAATCGCTGAGATGCAGTGCATATTCAGCAACAAAATAACAACCTGAAAACACATGAAGGAGTAGGTCATTTGCCTATCAGCGAAATCCCTCAAGACTCTCAGGCTTTAGGAAGGTGAATTTTTAAGCATTGATGGAGATTCGTTAATGAGTATACAAAAAGGTTGTTGCATGGCGACCATCATGCCTGAAGCTCTGTTGAAAAATTATTGACAGCTATATTGCTTATTCCTGTAGCGGTCAGGAAATGAAATGCCTTTGTCTAATCAAGTAATTGCATTAAGGAGCTACTGGGAACCTTTGGTTGCTTTTCTGGAACAGGCAAGAAGTCAACTGTGCTCCAACCAGGTTAACTGTCAAGAGGAGTTTGGCTCAAATTTCTTTTAGTTCAAACAACATACTTTCCCCCTCATACATATGCAAGGCAAGTATAAAAATAAAGTCAACTCGTAGTCAAAACAAAGCAGTACATTTGTAACAAGCTCTGTGTTTCCGAAATGGGGCTCAGCCAAAGACGTATTTCTGCTTTCTCTTTTTTGGAGGGGTCCAGGGTATGGGTTTGGACACAGTATGAAGGCCTGCAATGAGTAACGACAGAACCAGAATGAGAAGGATCTCCAATGACTTACGACAGGCCACTCTGTGCCCAGACTTGACTGCGGGGAGGGTCGCTGTACCTTGTGCTACAACCCAAGCAGACAGAGACATTTTCTAGCTAAGACGGTTGCCACTGGCAGCATTTTCCTGAAGACACGAAGTCCAAAGAGTTTCTCATTTGAAAGATCCAATGGGGGAAAATTATGAGCATGCAAAAACAATCACATAAGTAGACACAGACGTTGTCAACCTTGTTGAAGTTGTTGTTATGTGATCTCAAGCCCTTGGGTTTTCTAAAGGCCTCTTTTATGTCTACACCTTCGCAAAGATACAGCTACTAAGGGGAAACACAGTTACTAGGGCCACTTTGTCCACATGATGTCAAATTCTTGGCCAGTCCTTTTTTTTCACTGAATTGTTGACAGTGGGTATTGCTCGTACACTACACATTAGACGCAAGGTGCTGAGTTTGCGTGTTCTCACGCCAGGCCGGGTGACTGCCTCTCTCACGGGCTGTGGCTCCAAGGACCTGGACACTGAGCAAGGCGGGTCTGAGTTGCTTGCCCTTGGCCTCACTTTCCCACATTCCTCCTCCTTATTGTCTCCTGTCTACACAGGAGGGTCGCAAGCAGGGTATATTTCTACAATGTACATGTCAATCCTCCAAGTTTATAAAATCACTTCCATTTGTGAGGGGAACTTGCTCTTTTCCCTCAGCATTGAATTTTCCTCTTAGGCTTGCTTTGACGAATGGGCTCAAAAATAAACGCATGGCTTCCACACGGCAGGAAGCAGGTTCCAGAGTATGGCATATTGTTCTTGTTTGAAATGATGGTGTCTATGAAAGGATGCCGGGGAAGGTGACCCCAGAAGGAAGCCAGCCATCACGCATCTGAGCTTTGTGACATTCGTCTCACCCCGACCTCTGGCTCAGGTCACCTGCTCAGTGCCTCACGGCATCCAGTGCCAAACAGGGAGAAGAATGCTGACTTGGCCAACGAGGGTGTTACAAGTGTTTGCTAATATTTGCCGCCTGCTTTGAAGATGAAAAGTATCACGGGGCACTAAGTGCAATAATTATTCACTGTAAAACCTCACAAAACTCCCTGGAAAATTAGTGACAAATGGGAAGGAAATATAAATGTTTGTGACAGGAATCCAGAAGCCAGGGTAGCTGTGAAATGTCAGGAGTGTCCTCACCGCGGGCAAGCTAGGAGCTCATTTGTTTTTGGAGAGTCAGTGTGTCCCAGAGTTAAAGTGGGAATGTTGGGGGCAGGTGAGAGGGAAGGTCCTCTAGAGACCTGTCTTCTTAATCACCCATGGGACTCTGAGCATGCCTTTGCTCCTTTTCCTTCCAGAGAGGAAGTGTGTCTGGAGCATGGTGCCACCACATGGGTGCTGTAAAAGGGACACCCCCTTTGGGCTTTGGGCTGGGCTTCATCCTTTCTCTATTATCTGGAAGTAACAGGGTAATAGACTCTTGGGTTGTTCAGAAAATCTCACCTTCTAGAATAATCACCCTATGCAGAATGAGGCATGCTTCCTTTGGCCATTTGCTCATGTTTACAAACTTGAGCTTTGTCCTCTCAGCAATTTTAACCTTCTCTGGGTCATCTGGAGCCATCAGGCTGATGGTATGTCTGGCTAAGGGCACGTGTAGTATGGACAGGTGACCATATGCCTTCATCTGGGGGGTGCTGGGAATCAGCACCTGTTCAACTCTCTGTCATGGCCCCAGTGGGAATTTGTCCTGTTGTTGGTTATCTGCTCGTTTCTCAACAAACGCATCTTCGTGAAGGATAACGGTGAAGTAAAAATCCTCCCAATATATCTTTTTGTAAAGACAGTGAAGAATTGGAGGCATTCATAGGAGTTACAATGTATTTACCTAATATTAGATAAGGTATTTTCTTTTTTTGTTGTTTTTTCCTTTTTATATATATGAGAGAGAGAGAGAGAGAGAGAGAGAGAGAGAGAGAGAGAGAGAGGGAGAATCTCAAGTGGCGCCATGCTCAGCACAGAGCCTGACATGGGGCTTGATATCACGAATCTGGGATCATGACCTGAGCCAAAATCAAGAGTTGGACGCTCAACTGACTGAGCCACCCAGGCATCCTGATAAGGGGTTTTCTAAGAAGCTGATGTGCGGCTGTAATAGAAGTGATATTCTTTTTGAGGGAATGGGCAGCACTGGGCTCCACGTCTGGAAAACAGCTGTGTGGTTGCAGACAAGCCCCTTCATCTTTCTGAGACTCTGTGTCAATACCTATAAGATGAAGTGTAGTTGGACCAATGATATTAAATTCCTTTCTGGCTTTAAAGACTCAATGTCCTTCGAGCTAAGTCCAGAATGGTATCATCAGGGGAAGGGACAAAAAAAAAAAAAAAAAGAAGAAGAAGAAGACTATTATGACTTGCACAGGAGAAACTACTAGGTGAGTGACCCTGAACAGGTTACTTGACCTTTCTGTTCTTCAGTTTCCTCAACCTCGAAATGGGGACAGCACCACAAGTACCTCACAGGATTCTGAGGATTACATAAATTAATATCAGTAAAGCACTTAGAACACATAGTAAATGCTGTGTGGATGTTTATCAGTAAATATAAAGAAACTAAACAATGAATTCCTTAGGTAGCTAGAGAGGGACAGAGTAAGCTGAAGGTCCTAAATACATTAAAAATAAGACCTGAAGAGAGAAGACAAAGAAGCCTTCCTGAATGGACTGAGGAGGACAAGTGTTTAGAAAAACTAAGGAGGTGAAGTGTCCGGGTTTGGATGAGTGGCGGGGTGGAAGTTAATTTCTTCACAAACCTGAGAGCCAGAGAGAGAATAAACTCAGCTTAGATCCAGAGGCAGAGCAGAGGCAAACCGTCAAGGGCCACGAGTGGCTCGAGGTTTCTGCGAGTGCTGAGAAGCCAACGCTTCCGGGGGGATGGCCACTCCCAGCCAGGTGCCCATTGGTCATGAGCAGAAGAGCAGTGACAGGACAGGGAAGCCTACTAACCGTGCGGAGGGATGACTCTGAATTAGGAGGTTCAACCAAGTGGGCATAGAGATGGGCCATCGAGTGGGGTTAGGCATCGAAGGACCCAGTGGGAAACCTGGTGAGGGGGTCAGCACACACAAGGAGGTCAAGCAAGCCTGAGAATGCAGAGCAGAACAGACCAGAACATAGGCCCCAGGCCTCAGGCAAAGACACAGAAGGCAGGGGTCACCGACAGGTTGGAGGCATCAGGCACAAGGGAGAAACTTGGGACAAAATCTGGGATCCCCAGGGGCCAAGCTGTTCGGTGTGTAGAACATGAAACCAAGTGCTCCCTGAATCCACTTTCTGCCCTTCCTGGGCCCATGACCAGAGGAATGTCCCAGCCTCTCTGGTGGTTGGAAGTTCACTTACGACTCAGACCAAGAAGTGGAATGCAAGTGGGAGTGCTAGGCCTCATTCCAGGCCTGGCCCCAAAGCCTCTTCCACACAATCCTCCATACCCTCTCCCTCCTGCCAGCGAGGTGCACCAGCACTGAGACCTTCCCAGATGGCAGAACCTCAAGGGAGGAGGAGACTGGGTCACCGAATCAGGTCAGAAACACCTAGCTTGGACTTTATTATGATAATAGATTTGTGAGTTGTTATTATATCCGCTGGTGTTATCCAAACCATTAAGTTGAGACTCCCATGAGTAAAGTTGATCTAAGGCCAAGGTCCAAGACATCCTAAGACCTGCCCAGACTTGAGCAGCAGTGGGATGCCCTTTTGTCCTCAGCCATGACCCAGGAAGGTGGCTGAGTTCTATGAGAGTTTGTGTCTCTTGATGGTATATAAGTTTTAAAAAATATTTTTTTTATTTTGAGAGAGAGAGAGAAGAGAGAGAGAGAGAAAGCACACATGAGTGGAGGAGGGGCAGAGGGAGGGAGAGAGAATCTCAAGCAGACTCCGCACTATCAGCACAGAGGCTGATGTGAGGTTCTATCCCATGATCCATGAGATCATGAACTGACTTGAAATCAAGAATCAGACAACCTACTGAGCTACCCAGGCACCCTGACTGTGTATAAATTTTAACCATAAGAGTCCCTTCTGCTGTCGACCACAACCAGATGAACAGACAAGTTTATGGGCACATCGTAGAAGGTGTATGGATACAGGGGCATCACAAATGTCTTCAGGAGAGGGATGATGGGAAGGTGAGAGAAAGGTGGGGAGACGTCCTGCGAAGGTCCTCTATGGCCCAGGAATCACATCATCAACTGACTCCTTTCTGGGCTGACAGACAACTACAAAGGAAAAACACTCTAATGGCATAAGAAGCCACAAGCAGCCAGGAGAAGCCATTTGTTAATGACAGGAGTTTTTACCAAGTCTAATACGTTTGAAGAAATGGGATATTCATTTGTTTCCTAAGTGTTTTGACTGGCCACTTGAAAGAATGATAAATTGTGATGTATAAAGAAAAATCTGTGTAACATTTCAATGATAGACTTCGAAATTGAGTGTTCCTGTTACCCTGAACCTGGAGCTTTCCTTGACGACTGTGTTAGCAGGACAGAGGAGAATGACTTCAAAGCAAGCAGGGGTGTCTCCTATGTCTTACTAATAATGATATATAACCCTCACCAGCCTGCTGTTGTAGCTCCTAGAGTGAGCAATGATTTAGTCATGTTGCACAGACAATATTCTTTCCCAAATAAACCTTCCTTGAGAAAGGGGCGGGGCAGGGGGGACAGCCATACTGGGTGATGCATGGATTAACTCTTTTCTCAGTAAATTATGTTTCTGAACCAGGGTACTTCTCCAAGAATGCATTCTTCCGAGCCTCAAAGTCCTTTTCTAGTTTAATGGAAGCTCTATTTATGTGCTTCATTAATTTATAGATTCTTGATATCTGAGAAGGTCATTGCACTTTTTGCTCCCACGAAACATTTAAAACATCTAGAAAGAAGAGGCTGTGTTTTGCCAAAGGCAAAGGGCTGAACACCCTCTAGTGACTCAAGAGTTTGCTTAGGACTCAAAACAGGATGTTCTGTCTGACCCAAAGAAATTTCTTTCTCTACTTTTAATGCTCCTGTTAACTCTTTCTTTTGATAGAATTTGAGAGAAATATCAGCAGATAGCCTTTAAGGAAATGACTTATAGAAATTGGCAATGATGAGTTAGTTTCTCGCCTCTCTTTCTGTATTAATAGTTGAGATTTCTCAACCACTGTTGCTATTGTTGGTGTTGTGTTGTTTGTATGCTTGTTTCTTTCCCGCTCCACTTGGTGTTTCGAGGCCATGCTGGGGTTCAAACAATTAAACCAAAAGATCTTGACCAACCCAACCCAAATCTAGACTTAAGAACCAAATAACTTTCTACTTCCTTAGCCACAGACACACACATTCTCACCTCCGCCATTTTGCAAAGTTTGATGAAGGCGGGGAACGTGGGGCTGCTTCTGCGAAACAAATGAGTAATTGACTCACAGCTGTCATTTCCTGACAACCTCAGAGGGCCTGGCTGTGGAGAAAGAATTTGAATATGGGTTCTTGTACTTTGCGAGTCAAAACACATGCCTGCCCTATTGTCCCTCTGAGGGAGCCCGTGCGAAGAGGGGAAAGGAATAAAAATCATGACGCCACCAGCACTTGGCTCTCCATATTTTTGTAAAGCTCCCATGGCAATGCCGATGTGCAAAGGTCGAGGGCCTCGGTCACAGAGCATTTGGTGTCTAGGTTAGGTAGTGATCCCCTTGAGGGCAGCACCATGCTGCGGGGGTATTCATATCTGCATACTTGGCTCCTAGGCAACGCGGAAGAAGCACTCGCTAACCACCCACATGGCAGACACACCATCCTCTGAACCCAGCACTCTGGAGCATCCATGGCTTTCCAGGACGGCAGCAGTTTTTCAAACTTCAGTAGAACTGAGGCATTGGCGTAAGACCTGGGGAGGTGCTAGGGGAGGACAGAAAAGCCTAGAATGGGGCTGGTCTCTCACCCAGCGTGGCCACAGACCGGCTCAGTATCAGTACCTTCCTGGGCCTCAACGTCCTCAAATGCATGAGCTGGTTGCAGCAAGACGGTCTCTGAGGCGCTTCGTACCACTAAAAACCCATCGTTCCATTTGCTAAAATGCCAGGCCCATCGACCAGAAGGAGGGGAGGAAGGAAAGACCCAGAATAGGGGAATTTTGACAACTAGAGATGGCTCTTGATTTTCTTCCCACATGATGTGCTGTTCAAGGTCCAGACTGCCCCCAAGAAATATTACAGTGAGGCAGATCTGAAGGCCAGACAAGAGGTGGATTTTGACAGTGGATCAATGGGACAGTATTTAGCACAGCTGTTTCTGTCATGATACTAGAACAGGGGGACTTGGCACACAGTGGATGCCGAGAGCAGATTCCTCAGTCAGGGGGGCTTTTGAGGGACTTGGCTGGGCTTCACCCTCAGCCATGAAGAGCACTGAACCTGGCATATCTGAGCAGGGGCTCTTGGGCTCAGGATGTTCTAGAACCCTGAAGTTTTTAAACTTCAATAGAACTTACATATGTGGATGGAAGACTGGGACTGGTATCCATCCATCCATCCATCCATCCATCCATCCATCCATCCATTCATGTATACATTCATTCCAGGTCCCACCCCTGTTCTCACAGAGCAGACTAGAGAGGCTCCGTCATGCTTGGCTTGATACTGATCACTGGAGGAACACAGACAACAACCAACTCACTCAACCAGGTGACCAGAATCTGTGATTCCAACGTGAGCACCATGGAAGCTGTCTTCCTCAAGAACTGAAGACCTATGTAGGAAGGTTGTGTGCTCTACAGCATACGAGGGCATTTTAATACTAGCCCAGAAGTACAGACACTCTTCTACACCCTCATGTCCCTCGTGGGCATGTCCCTCACAGCAAGGGGCGAAGAAACCAGCAGGAGAGGTAGGAGGAGGGCCAGCCATACCGATGGTAGTGTTTCAGAGGTCAACCAAGAGTAAGGAAAAGTCGCACAAAAGAAAAGAAAGTGGAGGTGGAAATTCAGCTTTCTAATCTGACTTCTGCCACCAACAGCCTTTGTGATCGGTGAGTCATGTCCCTCTCCCGGCTTAAGGGTCCTCATCTATGAATTGAATGCAAAGTACGTCAAGTCTCGTCTGGCTTCCTTTGAGGGCACGATGGATGGCTAGAATGGCACCAACATCCCAGGTGCTTTTAGCACACACACGCTCTCGAGTGCTTGCACACATATGCTCATGCCCATATGCACACGCTCACACACATAACCCACTCACACACTTCCATGCTCAGGCAGCACCCACACACGTCTACTCGTGCACACACACACATGCACACACACACCTTTACATGTACTCTGACATATGCCCACACACTCTCTCGTGCACACAGATCTGAGTATATTTTCCACATTTCATCCATATTCCACACTTCAGCTCCAAATTTTCAGAAAACAGTAACAGACTGGTCAGGAAACGAAAATAAAAATCATCTGGATGGTGATTTATGGGCTTCTGATGATCTCGCTGCCTTCGGTTTAGTTCCTTTTTCCACTGCGTAGGGCCAGATACTTTGGTTTTTATGTAGACACCTCTTTCAGGGAAACAAGGCATTAAGAGAAAAGAGCTAAAGCAAAGAAATGTGTAATAAAAGAAAGAGGAGAAAAGCCCTTCCACCCTCATCTGGGGAGGGTGGGGGGGGTGGAAGGATGTTTGGAGTGTTCTTTCAGAATATTTGTATAAAGAACTACATGTCCTTGTTTACTTTCTGTGGAGCCCCATTTCCTCCCTCGAATTCCTGGTGGTCATACTCACCAGCTATGGGGCTCTTCAGATGAAAATCTGAGACACAGAAAGCACTCACACACGCGAGGGCAGGAGAATCCGGAGGGTCAAGTTCTCCTCCCTGAGATCGGGGGCATTTCCGGATCAAGTGTCTCCCTTGCTTCTCACCACTCTCTGACGTGACCCCAGAGCTACAGAGAAAAGCTGGGGAGGACATTTCTGGGGGTCACACCTAAAAGCGCCTGGGCATCCTGGGGGCAACAGTGGAGGAAAACCCCACAGAAGGTGAGCATCCCCACCTGTGCACGCCAACACAGGGACTGGCCGACTACAACCCAGGGCGCCATATTGGAACTGTCTCCTCTACTGCATTTCCAATGTCTTCTGGAGAAAGGGGGGTTGTGAGGTCTTGCGTTCAGTTAGGAAATGCTTTCCCGTTGGTGACTCAATTTCACTGACAGACTTTTGCAAACTGGACGGAGCCCAGTTATGCAGATCAAGAAACTGAGGTGGTTAATTTGTCCAAGATCACACAGCAAGGAAATAGGGGAGCTTAAACTGAACTTTGCATCTCTTGAGGCCACAGCTAGTCCTTTTATCACTATATCATGGATAATAAAATGACAATAAAAATTAATGATAATAATAATGATGATGCTGCTGAGGATCTGATATTTGTGAAGGGTTTACCAAGTATCTATTGCAATTTTAGGTGCATTATATGGGTCAGGGTCTTTAACCCTTACGTCCCGGTGAGGTGGGCATTTTCATCATCCTCGGTGAGCCCATGCAGGAATTGAGCCCTGAAGGGTCAAGTAACTCGCCTGAAGCCGCATGCCAGTGAACGGAGAAGCGAATGCTTTGGCCTAACCACTCTGCTGACCGGAGGAAGGCCCGGGATCACTGTTCCTTCCCGCCAGTTTCAATGAGCAACATTACATGCATTCCCCCCCATCCTGACATCCAGAGAGAGCTTCACCCCACCAATCAATGGCCGCCCACTTTCTCCCCAAGGACCAGGTAATTGATCCAATTATGAGTTTGCTGCAAATGGAAATTAATGTCATTTGCCCTTCTATTTATTTTTGCTTTTCCCGCTGAAATTGCTATTATGGTTACAGACGCCATACAAGAATTGTGGTAATGTTGTTTCTAAATTAATTTCCACCTAAGAGTTTTCGATTTTCACTTTTCATGGCGGTGGAGCCTGCAAACAAGGCAATTACGGTAAGTTGTTCTCATCACACAAATGAACCGGATGCGGCGAAGCGATGACGGACCAGAAGTCCTGAGCGTGTGTGTGGGGGGGGGACGCGTTTCAGAAAGGATTATTCAGACAATTAGCCCATTTCTTCAGGAATGGGGGAAATTCTTAGGGGTAAAATTAAAACAACTTCACAAACGTGTTTTTTAAAATAGCGCTCTGTCTTTCCACCGAGTTTGAGACCAGACAGAAGGCATAACTGGCCAACCCTCTCTCACCAGGCCACTTAGACTGTGCGCCTTGCCACCCCCCAGCCGCTGTCACGAATGTGTCAGCGTTGGTATCAGCTGGGGTTGGGCTGCTGACCTCCATTCCAGGAGCCCTGAACACCGGGGCCCAGTGTTGCTGCAAATCAGACCTTTCGTCAGTGTGCCAGAGGTGAGTAAGAGTCATTTCTGGTGTTACATCGAAAAGGTCGAATTTAGTGTTTTAGACAAGAGGAGTCTCCAGGGGTGGGGAGCGATGCATAGTTGCATCAAGTAGAATGACAAGGCACGATGTGACCGTACCAGCTGATGACTGGTGACTGATGCCAGCACCAGGCTCCTCCGAGACCCTCAGCAGAGCCCTCAATATCAGATCGGACGGCTGCCACGTGAAGACAGAACACCATGCTGCATTCTCCTGGGGCTCCGGGCACGCGTTTCCAAGGAGCTTCCACCCAAGAGACCTGCAGTGCTGTGTCACACGACCACCTGCTTCAGAGACACAGCCTCTTTTCCATTTCAGGTCAAATCCAGTTTGGAAGCTTCCTAAATGGCAGGTGCAAAGGCTGCACAGGCTGGAGGATCGGAGGACGTCTTCTCTCGACCCACGTCCCCCTTCCCCAGGGCCTTAAAGTCTGAAAAAAATACTGATCAGCATTTCTGAGCTGCCGAGTTTCTCTCTCCAGCCCCAGCCCCCGGATCTAGCTCTCTGTAGGCTTCCCTGGGTCTCGAGGGTCCTCAGGGGACAGGTTGCAGAGCCACTTCGATGTAGGACTGTGTCCTGGCCTGGTCACGTCTGAATAAACGAGTCAGTTCTAAGCCCTCTGCAGGGCTCTGGTGCTGGCGTGCCGCTTTGGTCCGGTGATTCTTCCAAAGCAGCACCTTCCTCAGCAGAGGCGCTGAGACCTGCCAGGAAGTGTGGGATAATCCGAACGGATGCTGGGAAACTTTAGACCTTGAGGTCCTAGTTAAAGGGACTTTTTGGTATGGCCCTCCAAAGAGTCCCAATTTGGGAAGGGACCCTCAGAGAGCAGTGGCTTAGGGAGCCATGAGTGACAGACCCCCAGGGGAAGGAGGTGGCTTTGCTACCATTGACGAGACTGGCTCTCTACATCCTCGTAGAAGCCAAGTCCTTTTTTTTTTTTTTAAGTTTATTTATTTTGTGTGTGAGAGAGAGAGAGAGAGAGAGAGCATTGAAGAGACAGAGATAAAGGGAGACAGAATCCCAAGCAGGCTCTGCACTATCAGCACAGCGCCTGATGTGGGACTTGAACCCACCAACTGTGAAATCATGATCTAGGTCAAAATCAAGAGTTGGATGCTTAATGGAACGAGCCACCCAGGTGCACCCCACTTTTTTTTTGAGTGAGAGAAAGCAGGAAGGGGCAAAGGGAGAGAGAATCTCAAGCAGGCTCCATGCTCAGCACAAAGTCTGATGTGGGGCTCGATCCAGGACTCTGGGACCATGACCCAAGCCGAAATCAAGAGTTGGACACTTAACCGACAGAGCTGACCCCAATCCTTTCCTAGTCTCACCTCTCTTCAGGAGACTTCCCTGCGACTTCTTTTTCAATTCAAGACTAAAACTGTCTAGAATGTTCTTCTATCCTGAGTCCAGCTGATAATGTTGGAATGGTACTGCAGAGGAGGACAGACGAAGTGTGACTTGCTCCCAGGCACTCCCTCTGCAAACCCCAGGGAACCCCCTGGAACATTCCAACACCATAGAGTGTTCGCGGAGCCTCTACCACAGCAAGCAGGTGGGCTGACCTGTGGCCATCTTGAGGGGCTCCCCTGAGGGTGAGTAACGGCCCTTCGTGATTTGAAAAGGTGGCGCCGACAGAAAGCTTTGTCATTTCTGAAACTGCGTACCCTCCTTGGCGAGTGCTACATTCACGTCCATCAGGAAACCGTATCTGGGTTTACACCCAGCTCAAACAACTCAGTCACCACACAGGCAACTCTGCAGTTGGCCCGGAGGGGTGAAACCAAGCAGGAAAAACTCTCTCTCCCTGTTGAGAGACTGTGGGGCAGAGAAGCCTAAGTCAAACATTTCAAACCACAGTCTTCTGTCTGAGCAGGGGGTCCTTGTGCCCTTTGAAGTAGAAGCCTCTGGTTGCTTAACCCCCTAAACCAGAGAGACTACGATGAATTCCTTTTACATTAAACAAATCCAAGTCTGGAAAGGCCGTAATATTTCTAAACAAGTAAACCCAGCCGCGATTCGGGCTTTTGCAGAGTTCAAGATGGTTATCCACGACCGTTGCTAATGGAACAAAAATCAAACAAGCGTCTAGCAAGGAGCTGACAGAGGTGACGGGAGACCCTCCCACAGGTTTTCCAGCCAGACGCCCACCGCCTCTTCGAATCCACTGTACTCACAAGGCCGGTCTGTCTCCCTGGGGAACTGAGAAAGGAAGAGGGAGGGAGATGGGAAGAAGGGGAGGGCAAAAAAGGGAAGAAAAGATGAAACGTGGAGAAATAGCAAAAAGGAAATGAAAAGAACTTTACTGCTCAGTTTCTTCCCTTGCCTGACCCAATTATCAGATTTTGCATTTAAGTTTAAGACAGTAGATCAAACAGCAAGAGGCACTTTGTACTTCTGCCAGGAGACCATATGATCTCTCTCAGTTGCTCTCCTGCATGCCAGCAATACGGAACCCTGCCTCCCAGCCGGGCTCGCATATGGCGCAGTGTGCAAAAAATAGCAAGATTCGTAAAGTGCCTGCGCCCCGGGGGCGAGGCGCGCGACCTCCGGCACTCTATCAGTTGAAGGGAAAAAGGCACCATCTCGTTGTAACTTTCCCCAAATACGAAGCGAGAGAAGGACAAAAGTCTCGCGTCACGCTTGCTTTGCAAAACCGAGCATCTTCCGGGCTGTTTTGATGGGATCCAGAACTTTTTACGAGGCATGGATCCGATCCGTTCTGGGATTTGGACGCGGCTCGCGGCGGCCGTGTGTGTTCTCCGCGGACGCGAGCGCCTGGGTACCAGACGCGGACTTGACTTCTCAGGGCGGCTCTGGCTCGCCTCCTGAGAGCGCTTGCTTTGTTATGCGTGGAGATAGTTCAAGTGGGCCCTGCGGGCTATCGAAGCGGCCTTCGCGCCCTCGGACAGGGCTCTGGCTTTGCGGAGCCGCAGGAAACAGATGCTTTGGAAAGGTCGCTTCTCCCTTCCGAGAATTGCGGTAAACACCGCGGAACCATGACTTCCACTCCACGGCTTGGAGTTTGCAAGGACGCGGCACAGAAGGATGTTCCGCTCTTTGCGGTAACAAGTTTTGGAAGCCCCGAGGATGACCTCTACTCCACCGAGGACAGTGCAATCAGGTTGGGCACAGCGGCAGCTCACTTTGCCAAATTAAATTAGCTAATACCCTTCAGAGATTTTTCAAATCCAGCCCTTTCTCTGGGAGAAGGGGAGGTGGAAGGCGGAACAGAGTAATCAGTGTTTTGCTCTGATCCTGGATGGCTGCGGGGCTAAAGCCTGGCCTCTGAGGTCACGTCCTCTGCAGGCTTTTTTCTCTCTCACTTCCCTCAACCTTGGGGATAGGATCACTTCCTACTTGGTCCCCATACTAGGCTCCGAAGTTGGTCAGAGGTCCCGTTAGGCTTTGCTACAGCTCCTCATTTAGGTGTCTTAGTTTTTGTACCTGTGAGCTTATGAATCTTCGCAGGGCCCTGTGGCGTAGACACCAGTATTGTGCCCATTGTACAGACTGTTACAAACGTCAAAGCACACTAATGAGAACCATGGGCTCTCGCATAGCAAGAAGTAAGCAATTAGGAATCTGGGTGAAGTATACACAGAAGTTCTTTGTATTTAGTCTTGCAACTTTCCTGTATGTTCAACTCATTTCAAAATAACAAGTAAAAAAAAAAAGTGTCAGGACTTAGGTAATTGTGGATTTTAGTACTGGCTTGGCTACTTACCAGTTGTTTGTAAACTAAGGGCTTTACATATTCCAGGGCATTTGGTCTTCATAATCCTATAAAGTGAGGTAGGTATTACATATTTATCTCAGCTGTACTTGAGAGGAAACTAAGGCACAAAGAGGTTGAAGAGTATGTCGGAAAAAACCTGTGCTCATCCACAAAGCTTGAACTGACTTATTAACGTAATGTTAACCTCCCTAGAGCTCTGAAGGAATACAATGTTGGGTCAGTTCCTTCCACCAAAGAAAATTCTATGGAACATATAGCAGATTCCAATCGAGGCTCTGACCTTAAAAAATGTGGCACATAACTTGAAATTTCTTAGCTTCTATTAATTACTTTATAGATAGTGTATCAATAAGGGGAATCCAGGAAGGGCTAAAATTTTGGAACTTTGTTGATTTTGTCCTTTCCTTATAATCATTACAGATTAAAGGATAATTCTTTTTACTTTATCATAAGAAAATATCTTATTTTGATCACCTTAACACTCTCCAGGCACATTTAAAATTTTTGTTATATTTCCTTCCTTCTACTCACCACCCATCCATCCACCCATCTATCATCCATCTACCCAACCACCCGTCTATCCATTTATCCATCTGTCCATCCATCCATCCATCCATCCGTGCATCATCTATCCACCCATCTATCCACCTGTCCATCCATCCATCCATCCATCCATCATCTGTCCACCCATCTACCCACCTGTCCATCCATCCATCCATCCGTCTATCCATCCATCCATCCATCCATCCATGCATCATCTATCCACCCATCTATCCACCTGTCCATCCATCCATCCATCCATCCATCCGTGCATCATCTATCCACCCATCTATCCACCTGTCCATCCATCCATCCATCCGTCCATCCATCCATCCATCCATCCTTCCATCCATGCATCATCTATCCACCCATCTACTCACCTATCCATCCACCCATCCATCCGTGCACCATCCATGCACCATCCATGTGTCCATCCATCCACCTATTTGTCCATCCATCCTCCATTATGTACGTTATATGCACATTAACCAAGTCTTTGCGAAAAGGGAAGGTGCATAGCTCATGTTTGCTGAGTTGAAGAAAGAGATTCATGCATAACCATACCAGAAGGTGGGAAGCAGTCAGGTCAGTGAAAGGACGATGGACAGAGAAGTAAATTCCAGCAGTCCAGAGGAAGGAGGAATGATTCTTCTACGAGACCCATGAATTGTAACAATCAAACCTCAAGCACCACATATTTCACAGAACAAAGCAAATGACAGATTGCGTGGTTTGCCAGCTCCTTATAAAAGATTTCTGTGGCCTGTCTGGATGGAGCCGTGCATTGCCCTGATGTCTTGACTGGAAGAAGAGTCTCCGGGACAATTTTAATAACCCTCGTAGGGTTATAACCGATCACTTAGAGACCATAATTTTCTAAGTACAGTTTAGAAGAATTCTCTGAAACACGAGAGCTGACCAACATTTAAGTGTATGTGACATTTTTATATGCAGTACCCAAACATTTATATAGTTTATTCCATTCACAAGGCACCTGGATTTTCTCTTGAACAACTGGAGATTTCATTGCTCACTGCTCCAACTACAAGGTGATTATAAAAGATTGAACTAGAGGGCCCAACAGTGACCTCGGGGGGCCTGGAATTAATTCTTTTCATAAAGGGAAATGTCCATTTGGTTTCCGCCTCCACATCAATATTCTATAGCAAGACATCTTCCAATTTCATGGTAATTAAATAAATAGAAGTTTTTCCTAGGCTCTGTGCCAAAGAACCTTTGGAAGTAAATGTTGATTATAATTGCTGATCCCATTTAACCACCCGCTTATGATCTACTGAAAGAAATTTATAGTATGCATTGCCCTAAAAAACAAACAAAAATAATCAAAAGTGAACCCGTGTTCTGAAAAAGTGTGAGCAAATGCAAGTTTTGTTTTGGGTTTGATGAAACGAGTCCCATGTTACCGTCACTAACAACAGTTGCTATTTGATAGAACTCCATTGTCGATCTTACTATGAAAGAAACGATCGGCTCTGGGTAAATGAGGTGGCGCTTACCTGGAAGGTTTATTTATTGGAGACTCTCCTATGGTGGAAAAGTGCAATGTGACTTTCTCCTTTAAAAAGTGGTTGGGGATTTTGCATTGATCAGCTCTGCGGGGTGAAAAAGGTTTTCTTTTCAGTTCGGTGGTGTGCGGCCTTCACTACGATCATCATTTGCTAGGCCTGCTCTCTTATGCTGCCCCAATCATCCAGCTGCATGTACAGAACGTGGGGGTCAGAATCCCTCATGCTCCCTTTCACCCTCTTCTTCCTCACCATCTCACCTCCTCAATATCATTGACCTATTACCTTCACGTTAGTCACCCCCCGATCCATGCCTTCAGCATGGAGTTGCTCAAACTCCTAGACCAAATTCTGGAGAACCTTGAGAGTTCTACGTGTATATTTTATGGGATCCTCAAAACCAATATACTTCAAACTGAGCCCATGGCTTGGATGGATTTCCTAGCTTGCTGAGAGGCACCACATTTTAAGTCTTTTCTTTCCCTTCTAAGATCTGTCTCCTAGAGAGTATCTTTAGTTTTCAGTCCTGCCCCTTAACTGCTTAGAAGATACTCCACCCTGGTTCCTGACATTAGATTGCACTGGTTGGTGCCTTTGATCGTCTCCCTGGCTGCACAGTGATCATGCCTGGATACGTTTTTGTCTGCAGAAGGAGACGAATGAGGGAAGGTCAAATTCCTGTAGTTTACTGGCTTCTGGGCCTGGATTGGACAAATCACGTCATTTCGACAAGACCCCCAGGAACGGCCTCACCAGGGGGCGCGGGGGCTTTGTGGGGATTCAGTGTGGCCATGTGTAGGAAATTTTCCTGTGTGAATCTTACAGTATTCCATAGGTATAAGCTATTTTTAAGAAACTATTTATTTTCCAGGAGCCTGGGTGGCTCGGTAGTTTAATCATCTGACTTAGGTCACGATCTCGTGGTTTGTGGTGCAGTTTGTGAGTTCGAACTCTGCATCGGGCTCTGTGCTGGCAGCTCGGAGCCTGGAGCCTGCTTCGGATTTGTGTCTCCCTCTCTCCCTGTCTGTCCCCTGCTTATGCTCTGTCTCTCAAAAATAAATAAAATGTTAAAAATTTTTTTGGAAAAAAAGAATTCACTTATATTAAAAAAAGAAACTATTTTCTCTTATTGCTAATCTGTAAAAATTTGCATTTATTGATGTAATAAATATTTTACTGTAGATTCAGTCCATTTTTCGTGTGTTCATTATTATAGTCCTCTTAGAAATCTCAAGAACCTGTTTAATTTATCAAGGCAACTTCCTTCCTATCAAGGTGGCTTCCTTTGATGTCATGGAGAACTCAACTTGGAGTTCCTTCATATTAGGCCCTGTTTCCAAAAGTTGTCATCTCCCAGGGCAAATGGCTTCTCTGACTCTGGTAGCTTCTAAGGAGTCTTTACAGTCTCTTTCTAAGGAGGGGAAGATTGCCTTCCTTCCTCTATATACGAATATAACCCAGTTTGCTTTTATTATCTCAGTATTTCCAATAAACGTGGCTTGGATTATTCTAAGAATTGCTTCAACCCTCCTCTCGCTTCCACGCGTAGAGAGAGTGTTAGACCATGTTACCATCCCACCCCTTTTTTGGTCCATTGCTTTTCAGAAGTGTTCTGTTTTTGTAAAAGCCAAGTGCAAAGAGATGAACTAATTGCCCGTATTTCTTATTGGTATGCCGGATGCTTTTCAGTCCTCTTAATGATCACACAAGCAAGATTATTCAAAACCTGGACCTTCTGAGCGTAGCCCAAGAAGTAAGTGCCTCCACACCGGCGATTGGAGGCTCTGATGAGGCAGAGTCCACGCCAGCTAAAGACTTGCCCATGCCCTGCCAAGAAACTCTTCTGAAACTAGGACAAGTTTTGCATGAAACCCCATTTTCAAACCGAAACCATGAAAAAAAATGGTGGTTCGGTGTGGTTTTTACACAAAACCAGGTGAAGCTTTGTGGTTCAGCCAAGATTTGACTTGGAGCCAGAGCGAGCTCACTGTGCTTGACTGGATCTTGTTTTATGTTTCATGTTCCATTTGGTTCTGTTTCCCAAACCTGAAATCTGGTTCAGATGAGGGGTGCAGAACGAAGGTGGCATGAAATTTGGTGCAGATGAAGACAGCAGTCACTTTATAAGGGCCATACTCCTCTCCCGGGGTGCTGTCTGTTCCTGTTTTCTCTCAATATTCCTTCTGGAAAGGATCGTCTGCACACTAAATAGTTCCCTGAGATTTTCTTTAAAGGAGCAGAATTATTAACACTGTAAAAATTGGCAAAGCCAATTTGGCCTTTGTTATTTCCCCTAAGAGATCCATTACTAAGTCTATTTCTTTAGGTCGGCCATCGAAACTTTTGGAGAAAACATTTTAGGCAACAAACAAAGATTACGTATGCATGGATTTATTCAGCAAGCTTTAAGTGCCTACTCCATGTTGGATACTTTAACTTATTAAATTCTCACAATACATCATACTAGTTTACAGATGAAGCAACTAGCCTCGGGGTGATTGAGTTACCCGCCCATATGCTAAAAGGAAAGGTGAGCAAGAGCAATACGAGGTAGACCAACCAGAAGTGGTGGATGAAAATGTTGCCCCCAGGTCTTTCCCTAGCTCTTTCTATTACACTACTTTGCCTAGAAATCATACCAAAGTTCTGCCTTTTAAGAGCTTTTAACTTGGAGAAGGAACCAAATCATATGGTCTGTAGGGAAAAACCATACTAAGTAGTGGAAAGCGTGACGTGCCAGAAGACGTGTCCAGGTGGCTAGTTGTAGGAATTCAGAAAAGAGGGGAGATCACTTCCAGCCGGGGGATTGCACGCTCTAAGCGTACACAGGTTATATGTCAATTATATCTCAATAAAGTTCGAAACAAATCTTTGTGAAAACTAATAATTGGGAGCAATTGGGAGTTGGCAGGGAGGGAGGGTTTCACGTGGTGAAACAGAGCAGGTAAAGGCACAGAAATGAGAGTTTTGTTTGTTGGAGTGAAGTTTATAAAGGAGAGTTAAGGAAAATAACTTTGAAAAGAGAGCTGGGCTTATTTCACTTAGCATAAGACCCTCTAGTTCCATCCATGTTGCTGCAAATGGCCAGATATCATTCTTTCTCACTGCCAAGTAGTATTCCATTGAATATATAAACCACATCTTCTTTATCCATTCATTAGTTGATGGACATTTAGACTCTTTCCATGATTTGGCTATTGTTGAAAGTGCTGCTATAAACATTGGGGTACATGTGCCCCTACGCATCAGCACTCCTGTATCCCTTGAGTAAATTCGTAGCAGTGCTATTGCTGGGTCATAAGTCAGGCAGAGAAAGACAGATACCATATGTTTTCACTCATATGTAGATCTTGAGAAACTTAACAGAAGACCATGGGGGAGGGAAAGGGGAAAAAAAAGTCACAGTGAGGGAGAGAGGCAAACTATAAGAGACTCTTAAATACTGAGAACAAACTGAGGGTTGATGGGGGGATGGGGGAGAGGGGAAAGTGGGTGATGGGCATTGAGGAGGGCACTTCTTGGGATGAGCACTGGGTGTTGTATGGAAACCAATTTGACAATAAATTATATTTAAAAAAAATAAAAGAAAAGAGAGGTTGGGACTAATTCTTGGAGATCTTGGTTTTATGACTAATGAGTTGTATTTTACCTGCAGAGGGAAGCCATTGGATATTTTTGAGTTTGGAATTGCCAAAATCAGGGCAAACTGCAGGCAAAATCCTGGGATTTAACTCTGAAAGTTGTGTCTCATTGGAAATTCAGTTGAGAATAAGAAACAGTTCAGTAATTGGCCTTCAAAAAAAAAACCAAAACACTGAAGAAAAACTAATCATCTCTATACCATTTGAGCTCAACAATGAGATATGCTTGAAATTTCAGAATAATATCAAGCTCTAGCTTGAATTTCAAAATTAGAATTTATTAGCACATATCTTAAATGAATATACTGTCTACTGCCTACTTTCCCAAACTGAAAATTTACCCCAAATGTGTGAGCTCCTTTTTTTCATTATTATTCTCTACTTCCCCCAAACCCAGGAGAAAAACCAAATTAAATTTAAATTCTCCTTCATGACAGAAAGGAAATACTAACGGGATAAGGTTTGGTCAAGTACGACTGAGTTTTGGAGGGCCACAAGTCATTGTGATAACAAAGATTTTTTCACCCCCTGAGAACCAATTTTTGTCCCCTGAGGCATGAGATTTCCCCCATCGGAAATGCATGAGATAGACCCAAGCTTGCTTTGGCGTGCTATTTTGACAGACACAGTGGAAGCTCTAATGTCTGGTGAAGTCTGGGCCACAGAAAGGGAGGAGAGATAACAACCTCCAAGCCCAACAGGCTGACAACTGACAGAGATGCCACCTGGGAGGTTAGATGCAAAGATCACACAGGACCCCCAGGAACTGTCAGGAAGGGCAATCGCATTAGAGCATCATGGTCAGCAACATGATGGTTGATCATATTTCCCTTTAGCTACCAGTTCTTCCTGTAAAATAATTTATATTATCATTTTTTTTTTTTTTACCATGCGTTCTGCCAGATGATGCCCACAGAAAGTCAAGAGAATACTCTAGGAAGATTCCATGGAACAAAACATGCACAATATACTGAAGCCTTGAGATGACAGGTTTTTCGATCTACCTCACCCATTAAAGTGATGTACCTTTATGTGATAGCTGGGAAAATACTCATTTTAACCCACGAGATAGATGTCGTTTGGAGAAACCTCAGTTACAATGATTTAAAAATATGTACGTCGACAATTTAGAAGATCGAAGTGGTTGAGCATACAGTTTTGAAAAGCAATTTTTTTGTTGGAGGTGCCTGTTGTTCAGAGAGTGTCCGGTGTCGTCACTGAATCAAGAGTGCTCTATGCCCAGTGAACAACCTTCCGGATATTCTACCACAAAGCCTTCCTTTCCATTGGCGAGCAAGACGAGGTTGCTTCTAGGTTAGTTTTCGACGGAGCTCAAAATGCAAAGGTCCTTGTGGGGGAAATGAATGGAGATGCTGATTTCCAAAGAGAAAAGAAACGGACACCTTTCTCCCCTTTCACCAAACATATATGACATAGATATGACAAAAACCCTAGTTTTATTGCGTTGTTATTTGTAGTTTCCTAGGAGCAAAAAATATTGTCTAACTCGAGGGTTCTATTTCTATTTTTTACTGGAATAACAAGATGTCACTGGGAGAAAGTTACTTTATTGGGAAAAAATTTTTTTGATTTGTCTACCACAGCTTCACAGATTTCATAGCTGTGTGTTTCCTGGTTAAAAAACACTAACTTTTTCAACATTTGCTGCTCATTTTGCGAGCCAAATCAGGGTAAGGAAATTGCAATATTTAAGAACAGCTGTAGATGGTAATTAAGGGATTGTCTGATGTTTCTGCCAGTTCTGCTGATAATCTGTGGGCTGCTTTATTATTTAAATCTCTCTATGCATGAAGGCTCCTTTTTCTGATACTGAGGCATGCCTTCCTAAGGCACCTGAATACAAAAAAGGAATTAAAAAAATTTTTTTAACGTTTATTTATTTTTGAGAGACATAGAGACATAGTGTGAGCAGGGGAAGGGCAGAGAGAGAGGGAGACACAGAATCCAAAACCGGCTCAGGCTCTGAGCTGTCAGCACAGAGCCTGACGTGGGGCTTGAACTCATGAACCATGAGATCATGACCTGAGTTGAAGTCAGCCGCTTAACCAACTGAGCCACCCAGGTGCCCCAAAAAATGAATTTTTAGGTGACTGTGGGGTCTCCCCTGCCAGAGTTCTTATGCAAAAACACCCTGTATTCATTCTGGGACAGATGGGCTTCTCCTGTCTTTTAGGAGACAGACTGTTCTCTTGTATTGGAGAGGCTAAAGCTCCATGGTGCTTTCCACTCTTTCCAGTATGTTCTGAGCACTAAGGATCCAGCCGTGCATGGCCCGAATGGGGGCTCCGAAGTCTCAAGGGTGCTGCGTGTATTCCCATGCTTGGGTTCTGGAATAGCACCTGTGACTCACACAGCCCATGGAATGAGAGAGAGATTCTGGGCTTGGCTCCAAACTTTATGTGCTATAAACTCTCTTCAATTTTTTCTATGAGTTACAGTCTTTTTTTTTTTTTTTTTTTTGCATAGGTTTGCAACTCCGAGGTCATTGTAAGCACTCTCTATAATCACCACAAAAAACATTTTTAAGAAAACTCTTCCCATTGGGGCACCTGGGTGGCTCAGTCGGTTGGGTGTCCGACTTTATCTCAGATCATGATCTCACGGTCCGTGGGTTCAAGCCCCGCATGGGGCTCTGTGCTGACAGCTCAGAATCTAGAGCCTGCTTCTGATTCTGTGTCTCCCTCTCTCTCTCTGCCCCTCCCCCTCTTGTGCTGTCTCTCTCTCTCTCTCTCAAAAATAAATAAACATTAAAAAATAATAAAAGGAAACTCTTCCCATGGGTGCTTTACCAGGTGACCTACGAAGAGAATTATATAGGCACACACATAAAATTTGGAGGGTCCACGGTCTCATTCAGGCAGGCCTTGAAAAACAAATGTTAATAAAAAAGCAACCAGACTGATACTTAGCCAGTCTGTCTGGGGATGGCTATATTGGTCATTTTATTGCTGTCTTCCTTCCTGAGTGGCTGTTACCTGCGTTGTATCTGTTGCTCGATAGTTTGATTATCTTCCCCGAAACATATACATTATCTGGTAAGTCTATGTCATATCCGTTTTTAAGCCTCATCTGTTTTTCGGTGCATTTGGTAGTAGTTGGATGACGTTCATAGTGATAGAAAAATATCAGCTTTGGCAAGCTCTAACTCTAACTCTAACGCTAACAAGCTCTTCTCTCCTTGGTCCAAAAGCAACCTAATCTAGAACAAAGGGTAGGACCAAGAGTCCGAAGCGCTGGCTCTGCAAAGCAGTGTGGCCAGGTGAACTCACCAGACCCTATAACTGGGTTGCTGGCTCCTAGCACGGTTCTGCCTTTTGCTAGTACACGGCCTGGGGCGAGCCCATGCTGGAAGATGGGATGAATCTAACATCTACCCCACAGGTCTCAGATCATCGCAAGGATTAAATGAGTGAATCTACATAAAGAACTTAGAAGAGTGTCTGGCTTGACAGTTAGTGCTTTATAAAGATCTATTACGTGGCTTTGATCCTGGCCTTGTCACCAAGGAGCAGGTGGGGGCAGACTCTCTAGGTGTTAATCTCATATGAACAAGAGCATAAGTTCTCTGAAGCCATTTAGCTTCATTGTTTTCTTTCTAAATAAGGCACCTTGCAAACACTTAGGAGGAGTCAATCGGAGTAGGGGGATCATATAATTTATCATCAAAACAGGACACTCTGCAGCTTGAACGGAGACGCTATTAGTAATTAAGATCTCTACCGGGATACAGGGCATCAGCCAGGCTAGTACAGTAGATCCACCTACAGCAGGTAATGTCGTGAGCGTATGTAGACTGGAGATGGGATATTCTACCTTTGGAGATATGAGGGGGTGGGTATATTGTTTCAGGTTATAAGAGTGGCATCCAAAGGGCACACAACTGAAACAACGATTTCCGAAGCATGCCATCCTGCTCGGTCTGACGCTTTCGCAACATCGCTCTTCATGTATTTCCAGGCTGTAGCTAGAAGAGGGGTCAATATCACTAAAGAAGCAGACTTGGATGAACATAAGTTACGTGGAGTTTTATTTCTGCTGAGTTTTCTGCTAGAAAGCTACCTTCACTATCCAGAGAGAAGCAGCTTTCCCCGTTACTGACGGAAAGTTAAGTCTCCTCATAAGGAGGATTTCCCTTCCAGAAATTCAAACCGAGAAAAAGCATCAGACAATGCAATTTTGTGCCAGCGAACAGCTTTTTCCAAAGATTTGAATGGAATAATTTGTTTTTCATGGTTTATAAGTAGCAGATAAAACCTACATGGAAAATCAGACAAGAAGAAATGGAAAATAAGACGCAGAATCTGGAATCGTAACCTTAAAAAGCAATTTGTTTTATTTCAGCCATGCCCAGAAATCACTTGAGGTTAACAAGTGAGTATTTCTCCTGGAAGAATCAGCTACAATGAGGTCACCAACTTAGAGAGGACGTAGGCGGAAGTTTAGACACCAAGTCTATCATTTTAAAGGTGCTTTGTCAGCAAAACTGTCAGCAATGGATTGTCGACTTAAAGTGATTATAAGAGGAGAAAATATCAAAGAGGTAGATGAAGAGTTTGTGGAAAGGCCCCTCTTAAGATCAGGAGCAGCTGAGGGTCTCGACGTGAGAAAGTTGCTCATTCTTTGGGGAGCAGGTTTTTATTTTTTGAAAAATTTTTAATGTTTATTTTATTTTTTTAGAGAGAGACACACAGAACATGAGCAGGGGAGGGGCAGAGAGAGAGACACACACACACATACACACAGAATCTGAAGCAGGCTCCAGGCTCTGAGCTGTCAGCACAGAGCCCGATGTGTGGCTTGAACTCACGAACCGTGAGATCATGACCTGAGCCGAAGTCAGATGCTTAACCGACTGAGCCACCCAGGCGCCCCGGGGAGTAAGTTTTGAGCTCCTTGACTCCTTCCTATATCAGTCTGATGTGAAAAAAAAAAAAAAAACAGAAACTTGCTTCCTCTTGAAGTCCTTGCTCTTGGCTACACAAACCCGGGCCACGCATTTAATCTGGTGCAGACAAACTGGTGTTCAGGGTGACAGAGACCTGGTGATGCTCTTCTGCTTTCTCGCTGAAAGGTAGATGTGAAAGTCTGTAACAGCACTATTCGAACTTCTCATTCCACAACCAACAACAAACCAATAAAAACCTGGAGCCCTCGGCCCTGGCACCAATGGACGGATTCTGCGTGGATCGTCTTTGCTCGCCTGGGAATGGATTACGTTTTTCCTAGAAGCTTACTTGAGAACCTGAAAGATTTAATTGTTAATTCGGTGTCTACCATTGCATTATATATGTGCTTAACAACTACTAGATCTGACAAATCTTTGGATCCATATGAGCCATGGAATTCAGAAAAATATTATTTCCTGTGATATTAATAACTGAGTTTTTGCAGTGGGTTTTACTTGGTAGCTGATTTGATTCATTTGGTTTGATCATTTAGATGTTTCAAGCCACCAGATATGGCCTTAAGTTTCACAAAGGCGTGTCTATTTCGTTAGCAACGAAATGGTTCTGAGACTTTTTTTTTTTTTTTTTTTTTTTTGGTATCTGTAGGTCATTGCCATCACTACAGTGGGAATCCCCCTCAAACTTTTCTTCTTCACATGGAGCCATTGCTTGAACAAAAGCCTGAAAGGATGGGTCTTAGAACAGCTGCTGAACACACAGCTGTAACATGAGACTGAAGCGTTCAATGCCAACAGTTAGCTGGGTGCATTCATTGGTTTGTGTCCATGCTGAAGACAGCCTATAGACAGAAGGCTCTTCGTTTTTGCCAGAAGCCATTTGGTGCCTTGTTCCATTCCATTTACCGCATGCATGTTAGTGTTTATCTCCTTGAATCATTAGAACTATAAAATGCTGTCCCTTTTCCTATCAGAGATTTGAAAAATATCTTTTGCCATGTTAGTTAGGTGTAGAGAAGTCTTCCAGGGACAGACTTTTAGATCCAGTCTTCCCGTGGAACTACCATTGATATCAGATGTTAAGATGAAGAAGATTTACTGTTAATGGAAGTGCAGCTCTTATGAGGGTCCGGGGTCATCCAAAGGCTTAGCTGTAAAATCGGAATATACGAGTGTGTGTGTTTATTTGTGTGTGTGTGTGCGCGCGTGTGCATGTGAGACAGAGAGAGGGAGAGACGAAGAGAGAGAGAGAGAGATTGGGTTGGGAAAGCGACCAACCACTAGACTCATTGTCAAGTTTTTCTTCTTTATGACTAAAAGAATCCAGTTCATGGGGAAAAAAATTGATAATATCTTCATTTTTAAAAATATGACATGAATTCAGAGAAGCTAAGTCGTCTCCCAAGAAATTCACAGCCAAGGGGTTATAGAAGCAAGATTTGAAGTCAGGTTGGCCTGTTGCCAAAGTCTAGTATATTGTATGCTATTTCCCAAGGAACATTCCCTCAGGAACATTCTAAGAACATAGTTCTATGTCCTCTGCGGTTCTTTTCCTGCTCACAGATGTCAGATGGGCCGCGAAGGGAGAAGGTGCTAAATGTAGATGCTGTCAACAGCAAGTGAATGAGGTAGAATTTTTGGAGGATTAAGGCCTTATTGGACACCCAAATTACATCCTAGGCATAGGTCTTGTCTCTCAGTATGGCTTCTAAAAATATTAAGCATTAGAAACTCTAGTGATGGTGTGAATCATAGGAAGTGCTAAGCTAAAATATGAATGAGTCATTCTTTCCAGAAACGATGGCATTCATTTTCTCTAAAACTCTTGGTAGACTTCTACAGATGGAGTAGAATAAGAACTACTTAAATTTTACTACTAAACACTAAAATAAATGTATTCCTATTAATCAAAAAAATAGCTTTCACTTTTTGACAAGTTGTTATCAACTTGTTGAATTATTTGCTTATCGAAACATTTAATAGCATGCCCCGTGCCTTTTGGGTGTAAAATAAATGCTAATTACAACAAATATGGTGGTATACAATCTTTTTACTGTTTGATCTTACTCACACAATCTCTCTTGTGTTCTGGGTCTCCAACAAACCTGGTTCTTGGAGAGCTG
Source organism: Paguma larvata (assembly GCA_030068075.1). Lineage (NCBI taxonomy): Eukaryota > Metazoa > Chordata > Mammalia > Carnivora > Viverridae > Paguma > Paguma larvata. Next base: position 142,997,613 of record CM057824.1, read on the forward strand.
GCAGGTTTTAGAAACTAGATGGAGGTGGGATAAATAGAACCTCGTCAACAGTTGGATGTGCCATGAAGGGTGAGGGCATCAAAGTCAATTCTGAAGGTTTAGCCCTAGTGCCAAGGGAGCTGGTGGTACCATGACCAGAAATAGGAGAGCTGGAAAGTCTGATAAAAGATGATGAATTCAATATGGGACACATTTGCCCTGAGGTTTCTGGGGGTGAGTCCTGATGAATGTGTCTGTGAACCAGTTGAAAACAAGCTCTCATGGCCAGAGCTATGAAATGGGCTTGCCTGAGGGCCAGCATTGCCTGTCATGGGCCTATGACATTTGAAGCAAGAGTAGGGAGATTCCCAAAGAGGAAAAGTTGGACCAGAAAGAGAAGAGAGTCTAGAACAAAGGCTAGGACACATCTAGGGTAAGGGCGAGGGAAGAGGAGCAGAGAAGGAATTATGGAAAGAGTAGTGATAATAAGAGACATGAAATCACCGTAGTGTGAAAAGTAGAAAAGCAGGGCCAAGGGGTGGGATAGTCTTCTTTTTTTTTTTTTGAAGTTTTCTCTCTTTCTTTCTTCCTTTCTTCCTTCCTTTCTTTCTTCCTTCTTCTTCCTTCCTCCTTCCTTCCTTCCTTCCTTCCTTCCTTTCTTTCTTTCTTTCTTTCTTTCTTTCTTTCTTTCTTTCTTTCTTTCTTTCTTCTTTCTTAAATGTTTATTTATTTTTGAGAGAGAGAGAGAGAGACAGACAGACAGACAGAGATTGAGTGGGGCTGGGGCAGAAAGAGAGGGAGACACAAAATCCAAAGCAGGCTCTAGGTTCCGAGCTGTCAGCACAGAGCCTGACGCGGGGCTCAAACCCACGAATGGTGAGATCATGACCTGAGCCGAAGTCTGATGCTCAACTGACTGAGCCACCCAGGTGCCCCATTTATTTACTTTAAGAAAGAGGGAGAGAGAGTGTATGAGTGTACGTGTACACACAAGCAGGAGAGGGGCAAAAAGAGAGGGAGACAGAGAATCCCTGACAGGCTCCCCACTGTCAGCACTGAGCCCAAAATGGGGCTCAAACTCACGAACCATGAGATCATGACTTGAGCTGAAATCAAGAGTTGGATGCTTACCCAGCTGAGCCACCCAGGTGCCCCAGGGGTGGGCTAATTTTCTTTCAAAGGATGAGATGGCCTAGACTGCCAGCTCTAGAGTAGCAAATAAGTTAGCTCAATCTCAGTATGTCATTGTGGACCAATGTGTCCCACAGGAAGTCAGAAAGAAGGGAGAGAATTGTTAAGAACCCCAGAATCACACACAGTCTGCCACGTAACTTATCTGTGGAGGAGAATGTCACACTGGCCCCAAGTCTTTGGTGTGCTGTGGAAGGGAGATGGTTTGTAACCCACTGTTCAGAAGGAAGTGGGGGCAAGAGGAAGAGGAGAAGGAAGATGGTAGCTCATAGGGATGGCGGAGTGAATAAGAAAGGCATTTTGAGACAAGAGACACAGCAGGTGGAGTGGGACCAAGGGTGGAGGACACCAGAGAAGGAAGAGGGGTGGATGAAGAGCTGACATAGCAGTTCCAGAGGAAGCAGGGGTGTTTGAGTGGAGAGCACATTACTTGCTGCGTCTCTGGAAACTGGTGGAGCAAATGCAATATTCCTTAGAAAGAAGGCACATAAGGGCACAGCAAGACCCTGTCTCAGGAAGGAGGAAGTGAATGGCTGCTTTCTTCAGTGCCCTCTACTCTTCTCAGGAATACAAGAGGGAGAGGATCTTCTGAGAGGAGAGGCTGTCTAGAACCTAGGGTCGGGCTGAGAAGAGCTCACAAAGATAGAGCATGGTAGGGTGTTTCGCATGGATAAACTGGACATTGAATGCAGGGGTTAGGATAAAATAATTTGTGTCAAAGTGGTTTTGTGATTCCAACAATGCTTAGGATACTGAAAGTAAAAAGCAGAGAAAGGAAGTTGGAGGGATCGTACAAGGAAGGTGACTTGCAGCCGTCATTATGTGTAACTAAGTAGTGACGGCAAGGAACTTGGAACTCAGCCAAAAGGCAGGGGGGATTTCATGTGAATATTAGGTTGAAAGCCTTTTATGTCCCTGTGGCCCCATCACAGTGTCTTGCGATAGGGTTGATGGGGGTGGGGAGTTAATGACTATTGGTCTGAGCCTAAGGTCTAACTCATTATGGTGGGACAATTATCGAGGGTGCTGGCTTGGGTGCAGGGGTGGCCAGAGGCATCTTTGGTCACCATGAAGATGGCAAGTGTAGTCAGTAGGAGTGAGGATGGTAGGCGGAAAGGAGTAGAAACCATGAATGGAGGAACATTCCAGAATGTGAGATCATGGAGATGGTACCATTTTCACTTGGAAAGCTAGTAGCCCACGGTGAGGATTAAAACACTTCCAGGCCAACTGTGCTTTCACCCCCACCCCGATTCCCTACTCCAAAAACTGCTTTTCTCTAAACACATTTAGAGAAAGGTGTCTGGTGGTCTCTCTGAGCTACAATCGTTTGACTAGACTTTTTAGACCAGTAATTTACAACCTTGCACGCTGCCCACTGTTTCACCACCTAGCCTGCCCCACATTAACTTTCAGTGCTCTTTCCATCAAACCACGCCTACCCATGTGTCACGGATGGGCACCATTTGTTTTTCCACACATGAAAGTTGAAAGGTCGAGATTCAACATCATGCACGAAGATTTCGGTGTGCAGAGGAGGTTCCAAAATCAAGACCAGGAAGGACCTGGTAGTGGACCCAACAATGGATCTTGACCCATCAAGACCACAAGATGGGGCAGGAGGTGAAGTGGAAGAAACAGCAAATGCGCCATGGTCCCTGTAGTGTCCCCCAAATATTCATGTCTACCCAGAGTCTCAGAATATAATCTTATCTAGAAATTAGGTCTTTGTCGATGTGATCAGTTTGAGTCACACCAGATTAGGGTGGGCTCTAAATCTAATGACTGTGTCTTTGGAAGAAGAGGAGAAAGCACACAGAGACACAGGGAGAGTGTCATGGGAAGACAAGGACAGAGTTTGGGTGTTATACCTACAGTCCACGGGGGAACAAGGATTGCCAGGAGCTGCTAGAAGCGAGGAAAATTCTTCCTTAGAGCCTTGGATGGGGGCGTGGCCCTGCAAACACTTCGATTTTGGACCTCTAGCCTTTAGAATTGTGAGACGGTACATTTCTGTTGGTTTAAACCACCCTGTTTTCGAGAACTTGTTCCAGTAATCCTAGGAAACCAATAGAGTCCTCAGACCCTGATGACTAAGGTTTTCACTGCCCAGCTGGGAAACTTCTCCCAGGAGGCCACATTGCCCTTGGAGCCTGTCCCGATGTAACCAGCATGATTTAAAGTCTTGGGAAGCCTTGCCCCAGAAGGCTTCATGCCCAGGTAAGTGTACTTCTTTGGCAGGCCCTTGTCATTACAACCTTCTGGCTTACATCTTTGGTCCTTTGAACTTCAATCAATGGCCGCCCCAGGGCCGTTGTTTTGACTACACTGACGGTTTCTAAACTCCCCACTGTGTGGTTTCCAGGTCAGACAGTCAGGCTTTGTTCCGTGAATCACTGCCCAGAGAGAGTCAATTAAATCTCGCTCGGCTGCCTTGCGGCCTGGCTTCAGTGACTTAGCGAGAACAGGGGCATTTAGTGAGTTCCTGAGGAAAGCCAGACGTGAGGGGGGGACCGGGCGCTGACATGGGGCAGGGAACACAGATTAGGGCGCTCAAGACGGCGGTGACGAATGAAGGCACCGGGAGCTCAGCTTCCTGGCTTGGGAAGCAGCTGTTGATTCCTGACACGCTATTTCAGGACCCGAAAGGGAAAGTGAGGGGCTTCGTCAAATCCCTTGGAAGAGGCCTCGCGTCAAAGGGAGAGGAGGCCTGTGTTAGCATCAGTGTCCTTCTGCTTCAGGAAAGGGAGAGAATCACAGCGTGAGTCTGGTCGGGGATCTTTATGGAGGGAGGTTTCCTTTGAAGTCTGACATCACTGAAAAAATTCTCATAAAACCAAAAAGGAAAAAAAGCATAGCTCGTGCTGGCTAGGAGCGTCCCAAAGAATATGGAAATGAGAAACGGTTACAGCTCTCCGCAGAGACAGGAATGGGCAGAGCCCGAAGTCACTGGGGAAGAGAAAAGGAAAAGAAAGGACTAGATTCCTCCACGCGCCTGTTAAGTGCTACCTTGTGGCAGGCTTGCTCCCGGCGGGGAGGGGCGGGGGGAGGAGGGAAGAGTCCTGTGTGAGACCAGGAGACCCAGACAGAGGAACGGGTCAACTCCCACCCCTGAGCGCCCTGGGGCCCCGGGGAAGTCACAGAGACTCTCGGAACCTCGGTCTCTTTTTCCTAGAATGAGGGAAAAATCTGGACCGGTACACCCTGTTGGTTCTGCTCACTGCTTGGATCAGCCCTCCCCTGCTCACTCCCTAGCCGTAAGGCTGGGTAGTGGATGATTCAACTTATTATGATTATTGTTTGGGCGGCCTTCTCCTATGCCCTAATCTTAGCCCAGACGCAATATCCTGCAAGTGATGCTTAACAGTTAATGGAGTTTTATACACCAGCTACTAGTGGGCAGGGCAGCCTTGAGCCCCTAGGAAGGAGACCAGGGGTGTGTCTATCCAGGCTCTGGGGCTCCCAGATCCTCAAAAGGGAGTGGTACCAAGAGGTGTGGGTTCAAGTAAGTGGGGAGGTCCAGAACACCTGCCTTCGGTACCTCAAGCTCTCATTAAACTGGCCTTCATCACTTTATCTTATTTGGGGCAGCCTCTTGGTTCACACTAAAGCGTAAATGGCTAATAGTTTACCCTTCCCTGGGAGAGTCGCCTTCTCAGAGCTTACCCTAAATTTAAAGACGAAGTCCTGAGGCTGTGCTAGAAGGTCAGTGGGGGACAAAAGTACTTCTCTAGGCTGAGGGCTTTTCCAGGCTTCTGAAATCACCCCCTTGGGCAGCTGCCTGGCGTAGTTTCTCTCATTCCAGGCTGCTTAGGACACTCTGATCCCTTTCGCCCCGGACTCTCCCTACTCAGCCCAACTTGAAAGATACCAGATTCAGGCAAAACAGCATCAGGGAAAAGTAGGGAAGCCTGTGGGTTGCCGACATGTCTGTTCCAGCATAATTTAAATGTCTCCGTGCTGAAAACATCGGAATGTCTAATAAGAGTTCTTACCGTGCTCTTTGGCGTGCTATAGGCGGTGTGCAAAGGGAATGGCCGGGTTCATGCTGTCACGATGCTGCCTTCCCTGCTGCAGACCACTGGCGACTCCCTGGGCCCTGCCTTGCCACATCTATAGAACGGGGAGAAGTGGATCACTGGGTATGCTTCCAGGCCACCTAATTACTTAACCATCCTCTGCTTCGGTTTCCTCATCTGCCAGGGGTTCCTGCTCAGAGGGTGGCAGGAGGAGGAGATGAAATGACATGCACAGAACACCCAGCTCAAGGGTGGAGGCACAGGAGATGAGTTTTTGTGTGTGTGTATGTGTGTGGTTTTGTGTGTGTGTGTGTGTGTGTGTGTGTGTGTGTGTTGTTGTTTTTTTTACAGTTGCTAGGGTCATTTCCTGTTCTGAGCTTCTGTGACTCTAGATATATTTTTCTGTCTGTGGACTAACTTGGGATTCTGAGATTCTATCCCTTTGCTGTTTTACTGAACAACTCCCTTCCAGCGAGGTCGCTCTTTACATCACTTTTATTCAGAGACCCCTGACCATCCAGAAGGACCGGATGGGAAAACGCATCAAGGTGGAGAGTCAATGGAGCCGGGAAAAGAAGAGGATCCTTTTCTTTCAACCAGACACTCTACAGTGACTTTGCTTATGATGCGAGTAGGATCTAGACCCTACTAACTGTGGAGGGCTTCCAGACAAGGTGGTTCCTTCTAGAAGCTTCCCTGGGTAGGAGCAGGAATATTTGGAATGGGAGAGCTGCATGTGTGTGATAGTGGGTCACCTGCGTGTTAGGCCTTTATCAAAGAGAATCAGGAGTGGGTGTTTGCCATGGTTGGGACAAATCAGCAAATAGGGGAGGTCTAGTTATCAGGGTAGATCAGAAGGATGGGTTTTAGTCAAAAGCTTTCAAGACGGTGAGCCTCATTTTCTTGTGGCTATTGTATCATGACTAGGCTAACAGGTGCACACACACGCACACACACACATCTGGGATGCCTCCATTAATAGGTACAACACTGGGACACAGGGAATGGATTTTCGTTGACATTTCCCATAGAAATGGACAGAAACTCAGCAATTTTGTCATAGGACGTATCAGCACCATGCTGCCTTTGGGATCAGAATGCCTCCTGCAGCTCATGTGTTTGCTCTGAGGGTCGGACAACTCAAGAGAACCCTGGGGCATTCTGACCAACCAGGAGTTTAGGGAACCATTGATGCCATTGACTGAATGAATGTTGTGCCCCTTGACCCCAGAGCCATGCTATTTCCTGATGCCCAATGGGATGGTATTTGGAGGTGGGGCCTTTGGGAGGTGATTACGTCCTGAAAGTGGAACCCTCCAGAACGGTATTCATGCCTCTATAAAAGAGACCTGAGAGAGCTCCCTTGCCCTTTCCACCATATAAGGCTACAATGAGAAGATGGCCAGCCATGAGCCAAGTAGAGGGTTCTCACTAGACACTGACTTTGTCAGCACCTTGATCTTGGACTTCTCAGCTTCCAGAACTGTGAGAAATAAATGTCTATGGTATTTCTGTTATAGCAGCCTGAATGGACAAAGACGGCTGAGGGCTAGAAGTGATCTTGGAAGTCTCCCTGGGTTACAGGGCTTGTGGCCCCTGTGATTCCACCTCACCTGCCTCTCTCCTTGTACCCTAGCTACATTCTTGTCTTGGGCTTTAGCCATCCCGACTGAGGGGAGCATTTTCTGAATGTGCCAGCTCCCTTCCTGCCCCCAGGCCTTTGAACATGCTCTTACCCCCACCAGAAACTCCTTTCCCCCTCTCTTCCTTTGGCTACATTCTAGATAAAAAATAATCATATCTGCCATCATCCCCTTGGATAGGTTGGGTGTCCCAACCTATGCTTTCTGGCTGGCCCTGTGGGTCAGTTCTATTGTCTGTCACCTCCAGCAGGGTCCTTGATGACAGAGCTGTCCGTTGACATCTGTGAAGCATCTATGGGTGCTTACTTGGCTGATTTTATCTTGCCAGACTACAGAGCTCTCATTACGTGCCCGTCACCTTTCTGAGCACCTCGCCAGTATCAGTGCCATTAGCCCAACCAGGCAGCGCTACTACCGTTCCTAGTTTGCAGGCAAGGAAGTAGATTTACAAAGAGGTTATATGACTTGCCCGAGGTCGCACAACTAATAAGTGGTGAATGGGGAAATACCTCTTGTGTCCTTATAGCCTGAACTGGGTTGAGTTGCGTCTCCCAAAATTCAAGCCCACGCAGAACCTAGAGCGTGACCTTCTCTAGATGGAGGGTCATTGCAGAAATAACTAGATATGACAGGGTCATACTAGCTCTAGGCTCAGTGGCTGGTCTCCTTATGAGAAAACAGAGCGACGCAGAGAGAAGAAAGACAGCCGCGACCATGGGCAGAGAGATTGCAGTGATGGGGCCAAAAGCCAGGGAATGCCATTGCTGGCAACCAGCAGAAGCTAGGAAGAGGCGAGGACAGATCCCCCCCTAAAGCCTTCAGAGGCGGGGCGGCCCTGCTTGATTTCAAGCGTCTGGCCTCCGGAAGCATGAGAGAAAACAATTTCTGTTGTGTTCGGCCACCTGGTTTGCGGTCATTCGTTACGTCGGGGCCACGGGAAAGTAACAAACTACCTCGCGGGGAGCGGCGTGAAGGGAGTGGTTTCTCCAGGCGCTGTGGCATCCCTACTCTTTCCCAGGACAGAGGAGAGGGCCAGCAGGCCTGCCTTCCCTGGAAGTTCTGCCCAAGGATGGGCGTGGTTGGGAGGTTCCCGCGCTGCTCACGTGCTGCGCAGCCTTGCCGGTCCCCTCCGTGAGATGGCATTTTGGAAGGGACACTGTGTTGGGCCTAAGACGGGAGCCTGGGGCACATTCCAGGCAGCTGGACCTCAGGAAGGCCCAAAGCAGCCACCCAGGGCCTCAATTTTCCTTCTCAGCAAACGAGACCTAGATGTGAACGTGAGCCAGGCACTGTTCTAGGCACTGGGGGTGCACCGGGGCACGAGGGGGACCGCAGTCTCTGTCTCCAGGAGATTAGCATTCTGGGGGACAAGGCCAGGGATCACCCAGGGAAGACACAAGGGATGATTTCCGAGAGTGGTTAGGGACCTGAAGAAAAATCTCCTTCTCAGAAGATAAGGAGGTTTCACAAAACGAAACCGTATATATAGAAACAAAAAAACCAAACTGAATGGCGACGTCCTCGGTCTGTCAAGGATCACACACAAATGCTGGCGTGGCGGGCCTGGCAGAGCTCGGACCCGACCCAGACGCTCCTCAGCCGGCCGGGCTGGGCTTGAGAGGACAGCCTCCCTTGTGGCCAGACTGGCCGTCCGAGTCCACTTTCTGCCTTGCGGGGCCGGCGATGAGAAGGATGACTGGGCAGGCAGCCTGCCCGGCCCTCAGCGGGAGGGAGGGCAGAGACTCCCCTGGGCCGGTTCCCCAGGCTGAGCTGGCAGCAAGGCCGGCAGTTCCCCGAAAGGGCCGCTCTCCTGCCCTGCCAGGAAGAGAGTGTGGGGGGCCTTTGGGGAGCACCCGCAGGAGGTGCCATGCACTGGACGTGCCCCTTGCCTGGCACATGGCGTCCCCCCTGAGGGTGCTTCTCAGGTGGCTGCTTTGAGAGAGACCCACGGAGCCAGTTTCGGGAGCTTTCAAAACTTCCAGGAAGAGCAAGAGGCAAACTTTCCAAACCTAATACAGAAGCCTTAAAGATATCACCCATAAACATAAATATTAAACAATTTTGTTTAATGTTTATTTATTTTTGAGAGAGAGAGAGAGAGCAGGGGAGGGGCAGGTGAGAAGGAAACACAGAATCCGAAGCAGGCTCCAGGCTCTGAGCTGTCAGCACAGAGCCCGATGCGGGGCTCGAACTCGTGAAACGTGAGATCATGACCTGAGCCGAAGTGGGACGCTTAACCGACTGAGCCACCAGGGTGTCCCCAACATGGATACTTTTAAATGCATGCAAAGTGACTTAGCTATAGAATAAGATAATTTAAAATACAAAGCACTAATTTTTAAAAAGCTTATTAAATAAAAAAAAGTTTTATTATTTATTTTTGAGAGAGAGAGAGCAAGAGCGAGAGAGCACATGTATGAGAGAGGAGCAGAAAGAGAGAGAGAGGGGAGACACAGAATCAGAACCAGGCTCCAGGCTCTGAGCCGTCAGCACAGAGCCCGACGCGGGGCTCGAACCCACAGACCGTGAGATCATGACGGGAGCTGAAGTCGGCTGCTTAACTGACTGAGCCACCCAGGCACCTCTAAAAGAGGCCGCTTAACCGACTGAGCCACCCAGGTGCCCCTAAAAGACAAGGCACGATTCACGATGGATAATAGAAACCATTATTTTAAAATAGAACCGTTTTGGAGAGAGGAGTAATTCTGGGGTCAAACAAAGCTGTGCGTCAGTAACTTTCCGCTTGCTAGGCCTTCTCTGGTCAAACACCCCCCACTCTGATCCAGGACAGAATGGAAGAAGAAGATCTGTCTGTCTGCTTGTCCCTTGACACAGACAGTGGCTGAGGAATGTGGGGGGTGGAAAGACCTGGAATAAATGCAGCGCTCTGACTTTTCCTGCACCCGTCACTGAGATTCCTCACTCGGTAACTTCCTTCCAAGTGGATTTCTCTCGTATCCTTTGAAGTCAGGCACGTGGCTTTGGTGGAAGTCATGTTCCCTCTAAAATGGCGGAGGACACGCCCAAGAGTCTCAGAGCCCCTTCGGCACCAGGAGAAAGCTGCTGTCTCCTTCGTGAGTGGAGAGGGACAAAAAGAAGGCTGGGATGGTAGGACACAGGGGAAGCGGTCGTTTCGACCATCAGCGGATCATTGAATGATTCCAGGGCAACCCGGAGGAAGAAGCTTTCTTCCCCATTGCTGTTAAAATTTTTTTCTTTTCAAAAAAAAAAAATTAGAAATGACCTCTGAAGGGACACCTGGGGGGCTCAGGTGGTAGACCATCTGACTCTTGATCTGGGGGTGGTGAATTTGAAACCCACGGTGGGTGTCGAGATTACTTAAAGAAATAAAACCTAAAAAAAATAATAAAACAAGCTAATTAAACTCCAGTTAAAAACAATAACCAAGGGGTGCCTGGGTGGCTCAGTCAGTTGAGTGCCTGACTCTTGATTTCTGCTCAGGTCATGATCCCAGGGTCATGGGATTGAGCTCCTCGTCGGGCTCCATGATGAGCATGGCACCTGCTTGAGATTCTCTCTCTCTCTCTCTCTCTCTCTCTCTGCCCCTCCCTCTACCCCTCTCCCCTCCTCTCTCTCTGTCACTGCCCCTCTTCTCCCTCTAAAATACTAAAAAAAAGATAATAATCGTTGAAGAAACGTCATACACTTGGAGGAAGGATAAGACATTTACTCAGGATGTAGACTATTTAGATGAAATGATCGATTGCCCTTTTTCTATTGGTGAGGACCCCACGAAGCGTTTTGTGTTCTAAGCTTTTGCACACGTATATCGACACTTTTACGCTTGTAGATAAATTAGTCAATGCATGTAGGCTGACCCAAAGACAAAATCGGCACTGGCGTTTCTTGTCGTATCGAGATGAGACGATGGGTGTTAATTAGCTTCCTGCCGCAGACATTTCACGGTGTATGTAAGTCACGTCACATGCTGGCCACCTCAAACCAAAACAGCACCCTACGTCAGCTGTATCTCAATAAGACCAGGAAAGAAAAAAAAAAAAAGAATGGAAGAAAAAACAACAACAAAAACTCGGCACGAACCTCCAGCCTCCGCGCTGACCGGGAGCCTCTGTCCTCTCACCCTCAGACACCTCAGCCACATTCTGGGGCGGTTAATTTGGTTTCCTGACTGGAATTGCGACACCCTTGCCACAGAGTGTCTTCGAGCTCCAGACAAGCCCGCGAACAGGGTGGCAGGAAGTCCGGGAAAGCATGAGTCAGCCCGGCACTGGCCCCCGTGGCCCCCCTGGGCCTCTAAAGGAAACTTGACCGGTAGCCGAAGTCAACAGGGGACACAGAGCCAACCGTGCGATGCTCGGAAGACGGCCTGGGGGAGGCGGGGGCCGGGGCTGGCTGGTGGGCACGGCCAGGGAGGCCCGGCCGGCGTGTCCCCACGGGCCCTGCACACCAAGCTCCACCCTTCCCAGCAGAGACTTTCCAGCCTCTTCGGCTCTGACCACAAAGGGTGGAATTTAATGGCCTGAGAACTCATTTCGCGTTGGTTTGGGTAAACTCAAAATGATAGAAAGAGTAATGCATTAAGATCATCTTTTTCCTAATTGAAAAATATGGATTACAATTCTGTTTGCGACTTAACTTCTTAGGAATAAAGATTGCAACTGTCCGGGAGGTAATTTGAGATTTGAACGTACCAGTGCTATAATCCGTGTGTTGTCCTGTATCGCCGAGGGACGCGGTTTATAGCAAAGGCCGTTTAGGAAGTGATGTTCTCTTGGTTTCCTTTTCATCTCTTCCCTGCCCCTGGGGATACGTGTACGTGTAGGCACGGCTTCCTACACTTGGCTTCCTCACTCCCACCTTTTAGAATCCCCTGCTGCTCCCTCGGTGCAGACTCGCTTTTCAGAATTGTGAACACTGAAGATTATTTGAAGCTGCAGGTCTGTTTTCCCACACCTGGACCTTGAACCTGATACGTCTGCAGCCCACTCCTAAGTGTGCAGGGTAATGGAGCCCCAGACAAGGCAGGGCCCGTGCAGCTGTGGACTTAGACTCCCCACCTAGGAGACAGAAATTTTCCCCAGAGCACCACCACCTCGGAGCACCCCCGGGGTCCCGCCTGACTTAACCAGGCCCCATAGTCACTCCCACTGCTCAGCAGGGTTGGGGTGGGGGAAGGGGGGAGTGGGTGAGGGAGGGGCCCAGATGCGACACTCTGCCTAGGAGGAGAGGGGGAGGGAATTCATCCGTGGGGAAGTGAGAAAGGCCCACGATCTGATGAAGGAGAGGAAGTAGAAGAAGCGAGACCAGGAGAGGTCTCCCTGTAAGTGGGGCTGCGGCCAGAGGCCGGGGGGCCCTGCCGCAGAAGGGAAGGTTATAGAGGCGCTTTCCTCTAGTTCCTGCCTCTGGTCTGTGACCCCTCTTCCTCCAACCCGGAGGCAGGTTCTATAGGGTCAGTCCATCACACACACACAGAAGGTTCTGTGTGCGGCTGGGAAGGGGAAGACAAAAACTATAGCCTAAAAGCAGAGTCTCCGGAACAGCATCGATACTTCTTCAATAGTAGCTCGCTTGAAAGACAACGCCACACTCTTCCTCTCTCTCTGTGCCTTCTCCCGCTTTCCTTCACAGCCCATCTCCTCGCTACTAAAACTGTAAGTGGAAAAACTTAGTACGGTAAAGATCTCCCTTACAGAAAGGATGCTGTAAATTATCTAGAAACTTGGGCATTTTTGCTGCGCTACTTTTCGCTGAACTTAGTGCCTTTCCTTACACCAGGAGACCCGGAGGTTAAAAACATAGCAAACAAAACAAGACAAAACAAAACCCCCCCAAAACAAAGAAAACCTGAAAGAAAAAAAACAAACAAACAAAAAAAAAAAAACAAAGTAAAAACAAACAAACAAACACCCAAAACCCCAAACTAAAACAACAATAAAAAATAAGATTTTAGATATTGAGCAACAGGACAAGGATGTTATCAAAATATTTTGCGAAATTTAGAAAGGGTACCGTACTTTCCACAGGGTTAAACCTTTGAGATGAAAATCGACTTTGGAACTTTAGATTTTCTCTCTCTCTCTCTCTCCCTCTCTTTTTTTCCAAATAAGAATTTCCTTAACCAAACTGAAGAAATTTACTTGGGAGAAGAAAATGACTAACTTGTAGTTTCCACAATGAGAAACACATTCCCGTGGCTTCTGGCCACTTTCTGTCACCGTGTGATACGCTTAAATCGCATTCATTTATAAAGAGTTAAAGACATGAATGAAATCTTTAAATTTGTTAAAAGAAAGTCCCGGTTTAAACACCCTCCCCCGCCAGGAACGAGAAGATATTAGATTGCAATCGACGGAATGATCATTTCTGAGTATCAACCCGAGAGCCGACTGCTCGTGTTTCATGTCAAACTAAGGGCCGCAATTTCTCAATTAAGAAAGAAAGAAAGAAGGAAGGAAAGAAAGAAATGGCCAGCCTCGGTGGCTGTAGCCAGATAGGGCTGCGTAATGGCCGTGAGCCTGTCTCTTCCTGCCGCGTTTCTGGCCTTGAGTCCACAGAGCCCCCGCCAACATCAAAGGAAGCTGTAGGAGATGGTGTGCGGAACCCCAGATAGCCCGAGGAAGGGGGGAACCCTTCCTTTGCCAAAAAGGAGTTGCTAAATTTAGACGGTGAGGTTCCCTTGGCACTGGGGGGCTCTTGGATGGAACCTTGACTTCTTTTGAGACCTTTTGAGACCAAGGCTCACGCAATAGGCAGGGGTGTCTTTCTGCTTCGCGATCCTGCCCTCCTCTGTCTCCTTGAGCGCCTGCTGCTGATATTTAAATCAATTTCCTCTTGCTTTGGGGCTCGGGGCAGAGCGGGAGCAGCCGGAGCAGCCAGGCGCTGCTCTTTTCCTCTGGGCTTTCTAAGATGGTCTTTTATAATCCGAGACCATCACTTGCCCTCCCTGTCCATCTGGGATGCTGTCATACAGGCTGTATTTTGTCCTTCGGTGCGCATTTGGGATGCGTGGGGGAAGCGGGTTCTTCCAGGAGGGGTGGAAGGTCAGGGTCGGCCTCGCACTTGGGCCGCGAGTGCGGTCCCCTGTGACGCTCCCCCCTTTACCTCCCTCTCCACCTGCCTTGCCCTGGTGAACCGCATCTGAACACTTTCCGCTTGGGAGGTAGGCTTTGGGGCGAGGGTTGTCCTCCTTCCATGTTTCTCTTTCGAACTCGGAGTCCCGCAGGAAGGGGTTAAGTCCCTTAAAATTAATATCTTTGCGGCCCTGATTTCCTCTCCAGAAATATTTAGGGAAGTGAGACGGGCTGGAAGAGGGGGCGGGGAGGCGAAGCAAGAGGTTTAGGAAAGGGGACCTGAGTGGGGCCACAGAGATCAACCCCCTTTCCCTGCGGCTTCCTCAGGAGGACCACACGATGTCCAGAGACGACTGCGTGACTTTCAGAGATAACAGGGACAGTTCCTGTGACATCCGCTCCCCTCCCCCTGCAACATCTGTCCTTCTCTTCGGAGGATCTCTCTATGGCTCTGGGCGCTGGGGGCCGCAGCTCTGCAGAGCGAGGAGGGAGCCCGAGCCCCGGGAGCCTGGTCCGCCCCTTGTCTACTTCTTTTTTCTCAAGACCAAAACAAACCACGAAGCCCCTCGTCCCACTGAGTATCCACCCACGGAGTACAGTCGCGAAATCTGTGTTCCAAAGCAAAACCGTTCTCTTTGAAGGAGCCAGCCTTTACTGCTCAGCCCCACCAATGGGAGGGTTAACAGGCCTGACCTGAGGCAGGCATATGGCAGGAAGTAGGTCTCTTATGAGGTTGAGTGGGTGACTTGCGGTGGCTCTCAAGCACTGGGGGCCTTGAATTCAGGCCTGTGGGTGAGCAGGGCACAAACAGCTGGGCAGAGTGGCCCTTAATCTCCTGCCAGCTGGACCCAGAGACAGGCTCGGAGGCTCGAGTGCCCGGGCTGTTCTTGGCAGGCGTTCCAGAAATGACTCTGGTGGCAATGAGAGCCTGTGGCTCCAGGCCTGCCCCAGAATAACACACTGTCAGCATATGTTAACAGGCTGCCTTTCCCCAGAGATCACAAAATGCATTCCATCTCGTGTCTGTTTTGCAAGTGTTACTATCTGTGTTTTATGGGCAACAAGACCAAGATACAGCAAGGCCTTTGAGCTCCGCCATGTGAGCGTGAGTGGTTACGGGCTGTCCTGGGAGACCCGTGCTTCCTGAGTCTCAGGCTAGGGCCCAACAACTTCCCCCCCACCCCCATCCCCTGGCCTCTCCCACCTCCTTCCAGAATGATCTTTCTGGCTTGCAGATCTCAGGGTCTGGTGAGCGTTAAAAGGAACACGTGTGTTCTGAACTCCCTGGAAGAGAGAGTCGTATTAAAAAAACACACACACAATCCAGTGTTCAACATGTGGGGACGTAGATGAAAGGGGACGGCTGTTTCAGTGTTGGGCTTTGTGACCGCGCGTGGTTAGGCCTTCCCCCTTACGTTAAGTGTAAGGCCCTGCAGATCCTGCCCTTTCTTCTTTTAAAAGTGTGGCCATCCCATTAGACTAAACAGAAAGATGAACCTGCCGGACTACAGCTGAGTGAAGTTTTCCAAGTCAGTTCAGCTGGCTCTACCCCTGGTTGAACTTCATCTCCGCCGGACAGAGCGAGAAGAGTTTCTCACCAAAGCTGTGGGAGCCACACTTACAATCTCTGACACTAACACAAATGATTCTTGTTTTAAAAATACTTTTAAAAAACGTTTATTTTGAGAGAGAGAAGAGAGAGGGGGGCGGGGCAGAGAGAGAGAGATGGAGTAAGAGAGAATCCCAAGCAGGCTGTGAGCTCAGCAGAGCCAGACTCGGGGCTCCATCTGGAACCGAGAAAGCACGATGTGAGCCGAAACCCAGAGTTGGATGCTTCACCAACTGAGCCGCCCAAGTGCCCCCTTACGATTCTTTAATTGTAATCCTAGTGAGGGGGCATGGTTCGCAGGGTTAGAATTAGCAATATAAGCCATGGAAATATCTCCATGATGACTGAAAGTTCTCTAAAGGATCTTCTTCTAGGATAGAGACTCAAGCAATTCCCAAAAAAAGTAAACTCAAGTCTATACTGATTTCTTTTTTTTCAAATCTCAGGGCGATGATGTCACAATTTTTCACTGGGAACTCGTGCTTAACAGACCATCGGCAACCATTTATCATATACCTACTATGTGTCAGGTTCTGTGAGGGAAGGAGGATGGGATTTGACACATGGTCCCCATGTCGAATGTGTTGACGGCGCGCCCCAAGTTGGCTCTCCATCTTTACACTTGTATGCGTGGCAACGACTACTCTCGATATTTGGAAATTCTATGTTATCTCTCTCAGCCGTCCCTCATGTCTTTGCTTCCTAACTTGATGGGAGCTGCCGTTGGGTTCCTTCTCTCGATGGCAGTCTTGTGCATACACACAGGTGACAGTTAGTTACCAGGTTGCTGTTGAGCCACTTCTTCCAAGTGCTGGGAGGAGCTGAGGATAAGGCCACAGAAAGCAAAAAGCAGCCCCTAAATGTGTCCACGTCCAAACTTGTGGTCTTTCCCCCAGACACGTACACCGCCCCCACCACAGTCTTCCCTGTCTCTATGGAGACTGCAGTTTTCAGATGGCTTGCGCTAAAGAATACTTGATCCTTCCACACTTCTTTTCTTTTGCACTATCCAGACTGTCATCAAATAATGTCAGTTTCAGCCACTTTACTTTATTGTCCCTGCAAGGCACCCTTATTTCTTTCCTCCATTTGCAATCGTTTCCTATTTGGTTTCTTTCTTTAAGCTTTAAAAAATTTAAAAAAAATTTTTTTAATGTTTTATTTATTTTTGAGAGACATAGAGACAGAGTATGAGCAGGGGAAGGGCAGAGAGAGAGGGAGACACAGAATCTGAAGCAGGCTCCAGGCTCTGAGCTGTCAGCACAGAGCCCAACATGAGGCTCGAATTCACAGACCATGAGATCATGACCTGAGCCGAAGTTGGCGGCCCAACCAACTGAGCCACCCAGGTGCCCCTCTTTAAGCTTTTAAAAACAGCTTTATTGAGATATAATACATGTACTACATCTCACCTATTTAAAGTATAAAAATCAGGGCGCCTGGATGGCTCATTTGGTTAAGTGTCTGACTCTTGGTTTCAGCTCAGGTCATGATCTCACAGTTTGTGAGTTCAAGCCCCACATTGGGCTCTGCGCTGACAGTGTGGAGCCTGCTTGGGATTCTCTCTCTCTCTGTCAGTCTCTGCCCCTCCTCTGCTCACACACACACTCTCTCAAAATAAATAAACTTAAAAAAAATAAAGTGTAAAAATCAATGTCCTTAAAAAACACATTATTAATTTTTGTGAGCTGCAAACTTTATATATAACATAAAATAGCTCATTTTTCAGCATATAATTCAGTGGCATTAATTATATTCACAATTGTTGTGCAATCCTACTGCCACCTATTACTAAAACTGTTTTATTACTACAAACAAACAGAAAACTAGGTATGGGAAGGAGCTTCTTCAACATAATACAGGCCATCTATGAAATGCCCACAACTAATACTCAATGCCAAAAACCTGAAAGCTTTTCTCCTAAGATCAAGATCAAGACAAGAAAGTCCACTTTTGCCACTTCTACATAACACAGTACGGGAAACTCCGGCCGGAGGAGCCAGGCATGGAAAAGAAATGAAGGACAGCCAAGCTGGTAAGAAGATGTTCAATTCTGTTCATAGATGACATGATCTTCTATGTAGATACCCCAAAGTTTTCATAGAAAACCCGTGAAATCTAATAAATGGATTCAGCCGAGTTGTAGGATATAAAAAAGACACACAAAAATCAGTTGTATCTCTGTACACTTGTAACCCACAATCCAAAAAGGAAATTAAAAGTCAATCCTTTTACCATTGCATCAGAAAGAACAAAATATCTAGGAATAGATTTAACCAAGGAGGCAGAAGACGTGTACACTGAAGTCTACAGAATATTACTTAAGGAAATTAAAGAGGCCTAGAATAAATGGGAAGACGGGTCAGGTCCGTGAATTGGAAGGCTTACTATCATTAAGATGGCGATACCACCCAAAGCAATCCATGGTTTCAACGCAATTGCTACTAAAAGCCCAATGGTGTTTCTTACGGAAATTGAAAAACTCATCTTAAATTCCTGGCTGGCTTTTGCACTTCCTGGTCCCGCTGTCTGGCATGTTCTGGTACCGCATAGCTGCATGACTCTGTGTCATTTCCCTTAGGTGAGGCTGTCACCACCTCTGTCACGTCATCGGTACCCATCATCTCATTGTGGTCCTCCCTTACCACCCTTGTGCTTCTGGAAGACCTTTATTTGTCTTCTTTTTATCCATGGCTCTTCATGTTATCTGCCCACAGTGTATATTTTACTTATTTAGCTTTTGACGTCCCTTTTTGAATATAATGTTCGTGAGTTGAGGAATTTTTCACTGCTTCCTGCTACATTCCCAGCACTAAGAACATATCAGGCATTCAAGACAGATATTTACTCAGCCCAAGAATGAATGTAAGACATATAAGAAAAATGAATACCTTTAGTCTATTGTTTTTGTAATTAAACAAGACCAACAAAGGTCAACAGCTGGGATTTCTGCCTCTTGCTTTCCTTAACAGAACTCAGCCTTACGGTGAAACACAGTGGTGCAAGAGCAGGCCAGCTCTCTTGCACCCTCAAGAAGTGGCCAGTTCACAAATTTCTTCCTATTTGAAAATTGTGTTCGCTTCGGGCTATTTTCAACTCATCAACTCTCTTTCCAATATACTCCTCCGTGAATCCCAGTGTATTTGAAATCTCTTCCCAGCCTGAAAAAGTCATCAGGCTATCTTAATCCATCCTAATCTTCAATGGCAAAGGACCTGAGTCCGTGGAGACGCAGTTATGACTATCAGCAGGACGCCAAGAACTCGACTTTGGCGGGGTGAGAGCAAACCTTGATACCAAGGGAGCAAAGCAGGACAGCTGGTAGGAAAATAATGGGTATGTATGCAAGTGAGCGAAAGGCATGAACAGTAATGGGAGACTCCCATAAGTGAGAAACTTAGTACATGTAGACATAACTACATGCCAAACAAATTTACAATTTCACATACCTCGCTTGTGATTTTCACTTTGATGATGAGTGAACAAGAAGGAGAAAAGCTGTCTGTTAAAAGATGACTCATCTATGTCTTATTTTAAATGGATCTTGGGAGTGTTCCCCTGAATTACATCACCGAGCTCCTGAATCCATGAAATCTCCAGAAGAAGAGCACAAACCCACACTTCATCTGGAAGGGCGAACATTGAACATCGAACATCGTGATGGTCCCTTATCCAGGCTCATTTCTGCATTTCTACCCTCAGGGGACAGCTACAGCCCTTAGGAAGAGGAGCTCACTGCCTCCTTGAGGTCAGATATGTGCTCTTCCTACCCAGAGACTGACAGGGCTGATGACCCCCCAAGTGAGCACTGTCATCCCACTCATTGGCACGGTACCTTTAAAATACCTACGGGGTAAAATGAATGAAAATCAAACACATATGTTTCAGCATTTTTCTTTCAAATACATCAGTTTGGTAGAATATACATGTATAGCTTCTGACTTTCTATTTTTCTATTGATTCATCATATTTCCAAAACGATCCATAGATATTCGTTAATCCCACCCATATAAGATTTCTTTAAAGTGGAAAACCTTTTTCAATACCATTTGTTGTTGAGAAAATGAAGTAGAAGTAAACTCTGGTCACTGCCTTCAGGAAATGGTCCAGTTGAAGAAGGAAGACTTTAGACAAACGGAGCTAATACAGAGGCTGTTCCTCCTGGCTGAACCAGCCATGACCCCTTGTATACTCTTGGGCTGAGGGACTGATGGAGTGCCAGTCACATTCATGAAGGTGACACACCACAGGATGGCAGAGAGTCTTTGGTTGCATCAGAATTTTGTTGTGTCAAATAATTCTAGAAAACAAGAGGCCCAGAAGCTCCAATTGGGACACGCTTTTTGTACGGAATAACAAAAAGCTCAATTGCTCTGCATTTGAATTGCAGGCCTCAGCTTCCTGGCAAATCTCAGAGGACCATGAATGAAGTTGGCTTCCCACTCCTGCTCCATAGAGAACAACATGGCAGTTTCAGAGCAAGGGTGAGTGCGCGTCGTGAGCGCAATCAGTAAAGCTCAGACTAGATCTTAGGAACGTCGACCCTGTTTTTATCATGCCATCCATTGTAGAATTTATCATTTATTTTTCCCAAATGGACCGGGGACCATTTGCAATGGTGCCTTATCTGGTCCCACCTCACGTCTAGTTCATCCTATTGTTTCTGTGCCTGCAGATTTCATCACGTGATGGGATCGTATTCAGGGGAACTAGAAGCATTACATTCTTCATCTCACAAAGGAGGCAGCTCATGGCTCAGGCTCTCGTTTGTTGCCTACTTCCTGGAGAGGTGACTATCTCGTGATCCCAGGCCCGACTCTCACTTGGGCTTAGACCAAAAACCACGCCCCTCCGAGAGCACATCTTGGACAGGGTGCCCGTGTTTCAAATTCATATCACCTTCCCATCACTGAGAGACTTGATTTGGTCCTTTCTAAGATGGGATTGGGAAATTTATATTCTGATTTGAACTTCTATGCTTCCGGGTCTTAAGACAATCTTTCCCGCCTTTCCCCACTGGTAGCATTGACCTCTAAACATGCCATCACTGCTCAGTCAGTGAAAGAGAAATCACAGGTAGATTTTAGTGATCTATATACAGAGGTAGAAATCATATTCTTTATTAGGGTAGGATTTCTTCCTTATGCCAACATGCTCTCTGCAAGTGATAGAGTGATGGGGAAATAGAGATAGAGATGAGAGAGACAGAGAGAGAGAGAGAGAGAGAGGGAGAGACAGAGGGATAGGGAAGAAGGGAGAGAGACACAGAGAGAGATGGAGAGAGAGACACACTGAGAAACAAAAACAGAGAAAGATAGACACACAATTCCCACTGCCACCCGCTACCCCACCCCATGCACACCTGGGGGGAAGAGAGACAGAGACAGAGAGAGAGAGAGAGAGGCTGCATATTACTTTTTAAAGAAAGTCCCCTTCACCCACCTCAACTTGTCTACAGTGCTATAAACACCATTAGGATCCTGTGTGACTCATTTTATATCCCAGGAATGAGTCTCTTCTGTCTTCCAAAGTGCCACATTTTCAATTCCAGACTTGAGTCGAGTTGGAGTCAGATTATGCTGACGTCCACCCGCCCCCACCAATTATTTAATTAATCTATACTGAGAGACTCTACATTGTATGTTCTCTATTTTTAAGCTTAGGAACTGACAGTTTTCCAAACATACATACTACTTAAAAGACAGTCTTCACAATCCCAGCCTGGGCCTTGGCACCTAATGGTCATCCCCTCAAAGGACGCTTCCGATTCTAGATGCCCCTCAGCTTCCTTCTTGGAGCTCAGCCTCCGGAGGGTGGGACCCTAAAGTATACCATGGGCACTTGCTAGCAGCCGCCTTTCCTCACTTCTGCCCACAGAAGAGGCGGGCATTGGCTGCAGCCGGGACCTCCTGCCCACCTTGTATCTTTGAAGCTTCCTTTGAATTCCATGCCAATAGCTGGAGTGGAAGGGTGGCGCTGCGATGTGATTTTCCTGCTGTGCCGGCGGGATTGCCCCATGGCCTTGACATGTTTAGTTACTCCCTGTTCAACTGGAACGCGTGGCAGCCAGCACCCCCGCCCCCGGCCGGAATGCCTGGGATTGTATTTTACTGGCTCGGCATCTTCACAGCTGGGAAGAGTCTCCCCAGGGTCTCTGACACTGAGTAAGTTTTTCACATCATCCTTGGCAGACTGACTCCATTCTGAAGTCATCCTCCAAGACAGGATCGGCAAGAAGTCTCATCAATTCTAGCCACCAGTTTATTAAAGGTTGAGGAGCTAAAACATCTCTTAGCAGACAGGTACTGTATTTCATAGTTGGGTGCATTGTGTTTGAAAGAGGGGAGACATGGAGGAAATGGAGACACACACACACATGCACGCACACACACACACACAAGACTGGAGATATAAAAATTAAATGTCCTCGGGGCACTTGGATGGCTCAGCCAGTTAAGCGTTGGACTTCGACTCAGTTCATGGGTTCGAGCCCTGCATCAGGCTCCGTGCTGATAGCTCAGAGCCTGGAGCCTGCTTTGGAGTCTGTGTCTCCTTTTCTCTCTGCCCTTCCCCGACTCACATTTTATCTCTCTCTCTCAAAGATAAATAAACATTAAAAAAATTATAAAAATAAAATAAAAAAATTAAATGTTCTCAATGTTTTTATGGAAAAATCTACTTGGCCTCCATAAAAGCCTCAAGTAGGCAAACTGAACTCAATAACCTTTCCAGGAAACAGAACTAGAAGGCTCTGCCCTCTGGTAAGCCACATTGCTCTCTCTTGCAAGCCTTCCAAAACTTTCCATGCAATCACCCTCCTTCCAGCAAACATGGAACAAAATTATCCGTACGGTTCAGCTAAGACCTGGTAACTACAGACAACCAGACCTGGGGGTTTCGGTTCCTGTTCTGCTGGGTGACTTTGGCCAAGTTAGATAACTTTTCGGAGCCTCATGAGGATAACACTAATATCAGTGTCATGGGTGTCATATATGAAGGGCTCAGCCCTGTCCTGGGCAAATTTGTATTCAGCACATGCTAGTGACCTTGTATTATTAACCTTCTCATGGAGCATGGAGATGGAACAGGGTCAGCAAATCCTTTGATCCCAGGTCCCAGCCTGGTGCTTTATAAAGGCTGTCGGCCGGGCTTGGAAGTGACCGATGGCCCCTTTCTCCACCAGACTGAAGGCACTGGAATGACAGAAGGAAGAAGCAAGAGGCCTTATGAAGGAACCTTGGGTAGGAGATCACTGCCTGCCAAGGCACTCTGGCTATCTCTTCGTCCCTCCCACTCTAGGAAGTGCCCCAGCGAGGAGGACAAATTATATGTTCACTCTGTGAGTTTCCCTCAGTAGCTTCCGGAGCCTCACTGTCCAATATTGTAACCACCAAGAAAATGTGCCTAATACGGCCTTGAAATGTGGCTGGCCTGAACTGAGATGTGCTCCAAGTGTAAAATTTACACCAGATCTCAAAGACTTATGAAAAAATATAAATGATCACATTAATAATTTTTATACAGAATACGTGCTGGGATGATAGTATTTGGCTACTATGGCTAGAGAGAAATAAAAGTAAACTTCACACTACTTGTTTCTTTTTACTTATTTGATTGTAAAGCATCAGAAATTAAATTCGTGGGCTGACACTGTATTCTGTTAGCACCATTGATGACTTCGAGTCCTGTGGACGGTGCACACGTAACCATGCATTGGGCAGAGGTTGTGGCCTGCCGGTGGATTTTCTCTCAAGCCTTAGAGGAAAATGCCTTCCCCACAGGACTGCACTGTCATACCATTGGCTGATTGGGTCTCTACTCCTCCACCCTAGCTTTCCATCCTGAATTCCCTCCAGGCCGCAAACTTTCTTTTGTGCCGTGGTTGCATGCCATCACATGGACGTTCATAAGAGACCCAACCTCAATGAGTCCAAACACCATCCCTCGTTTTCAAAGCAACATCGGCGAGTTCTTAACACTACCCAGAAGTGTTTTATGTCCCAGCTTAAAAAATGTTCTCGACCCTCTATGTGTTCAAGCTCTTTATCCCAGCGTACAAAACCTTGTAGAATCCAGTCTTACTTTATGGATTCAGCTTTATCCCATGTTAATTTCACTGCCTCTCCCACCTCCCCTCTTCCTGCCACCATCAGACCATGCTAGTTAGCATGAACATGCCCAGCGCCTTTCACCTCTGAGTCTTTAGTTGGTATTGCATCTTGTCACCCATGCTGTCTTCACTTTTTTTATCTGCTTTGGGGGTTCTATGTAACTCAAGAGTGCAGTTAAAATCCACATTCTCTGGAAGTTTCTCCAGCCCTCCCCTAGCTGGAAGTGTTCCATCATCCCAGATCCAAGAATATTTTGATCATGATACCATGATTGCACATTCCAGTTGGTTCTGTGTTAGCATCATGCAGTGAGCATGTTCCTTGCTGCCTAGAAGGTGGACTACTTCTTTAGCTACTTATTCATCTTCCGACCCTCCCTCCTCATAACAACTCGCCCTAATTTCCAACAGTCGTTTGGAAGGCGTTAATCCATGAGGGCAAGTTAAGTCGATGACAAATGTGCACTTAGCATGTACTCTGGAAGAGTGGCTGTCTGGGCTTGTCTCAGCTGTGCACTGGGAAAATTCTTCGGGGACTGATGAGGAGGAGGCAGACCCAGGTAGCATTTGGAAAGAAAAAGGAAACAATCAGGTCGTGTGCATCTTTGTAAGCAGACTCTCTAATCATGTCACGTCAAAATATTTGTTGAATGCGCATTTCGAGAAAATCTAATATGAAGATCAAATTCAGTAGCGGTGAGCCCAGGATGTGCTCCAAACATGGCGTGTTCTACCATTTACCCCCTCTTTCCCCTCATTATAGATGTGACAGATGCCTAGAGCTGGACTCAGCTCGTCTAACCACGCCGATTACGGAATGATCATTAGAGCCATGAATAAGGAAGGCTTCTGGAGAAAGATAAAATTACACTTTTATTAGGACATCAAACAGGACCTTGCATGAAAAGAGCCACTGATCCAAAGGGAAGGCAAATAAAGGGGGAAAAGACCTTGAGGCCCCCAACTGTAATGGAGAGGCTGACACTGGGCTTTCAGAAGAGCTGGTCGTGTGTGTGTTGAATTACAGGCAATTATCGGTGGTCTCCCTGTTGGGCCTGAAGAATTTAGAACCGCGTCAAAGGGAAACGTGATCTATCAGAAGGGAAATCTGCTGCGTCTTTTAACCCTGTGTCAGCTCCGTTGGGTGGAACCTTTCCGTGATGCATTTTCTCCTTGAGATCTTACAAATCGTTGTTGGCGAAAGTCGCCGTGAGGGTAACTTTCTCTCTCAGGTCACATGCTTTGACGGGGCCACACCGGGGCTGTAAAAATACTGAGCGATTTTTAAGACTGAAATAAATTGCGCCAGTGTCTTCTCTGCCATCTAGCAGTCTATCCATAAGGAAGGAAGCAGCGTTTGTGCACAAACCGACGGTGCGTTGTTCGCCAAGACGATCTTGAGGTGCAAGACCGTGAAGTTTGGTCTGATTCTTCAGAGAACAAAGTGACACCACGGTCAACACAATTTTAGTGTTAATAATACTTCATTATATTTCTGGGATGTGGTGCATTTCCACAGGAGCGTACCAAACACCGGAACACTCGCCACGGGAAAATAAGGGAGACCGAGACAGTTCAAACGCTCCGTTGGGCCAGGCCAGTTGGAGAGCAGGGGACATTCCTGCATTTAATGCAGCATGCCCTGGCCTGGTGAGAGTTGGCTCTGCTCATGCTTGTCCCCAGCCCACATCCACAGCAGGGACACATTATGCTTGTGGCCTACATGAAATAAAGGTTGCTGAGTAAAAAAAAAAGGAAAAAAATGGAAGCCCGAACACTTCAAGGATGGCTCTTTTTGGGTTCTTATGTTCCAGGTTGGATTCAAAGAGCTGACACTAACTAACTGTGGACTGGAGTCAAACAGCTTAACATTTTTGTGGTTTATCTCCTCACATGCAAAACATGAACACGTGAGTATGTATCGATTCCAAAGTTTAAAGTTCTATATGTTGAGGTGATGTCAGACAACCCATACTCGAGACGAGTGTCTCTTCTGAGTGTTCACACAGACTTGCATCAAAGAGATGATGTCAAGAATGAGGTCCTACATTAGAATTCTTCCAGGAAACCATTTCAGTCTGTGATATACTTTTTGGTGATATTCAGTTGGATTCTGTCTCATCTCTGGTTTCCAAGCATATGAGAACCATATTGCACGTTTTGATTTCAAGCGTTCTCCCCCTAATTATATCAATAGCAAGGCACTATTACCCCATAAATTTCAGGAAACATTAAAAGAAATATCCAATACCATAGATTTGGGGGTACTGATAACCACTGCTGGAAATTTAATCTGTTCATTAATCTCCTTTTCATTATCCTTTCCATCTTTATGTTTACATAAGCAGAGTCCCAAAGCACCAACAACTCATGTACTTAGTACATTCCTACTATGCATATCACATAAACAGCCTTTGTTTATGAGAATGTCTTTATTTGGCTGTGTCTTGGATTTCTTTCTATTCCCAGCTTCTGGAATACTGCTTGGTAGAGAATGATGGTCAATAAAAGTTGTTAAATGGATCAACGGGTGAAGGAATGGTAGGTACGCCTGCACCTTCTCAGACCTTCCCCTATCCCTGGCAACTTTTCTGCTGAGAATCCTTCACCCCCACCTCCGAGTCACTGAGACAGCCACTAGTGACTCACGAGTTGTGGCTTGTGATAAAATCAATGTCTGGACTGGACACTGCTTCTCATGGGCAAAGAATATGTTCATGTATTGGGATAAGTAGATCTCTCAATGGGTACAAGTGGAAAAGAAGAGCCCCAAACAACTTGCATTGGTCAAAGAAACAAGAGGAATATAGGTGACATATACTATCCACACTAACCAAAAATGCTAGATAAGGTTTTCATGCCCTTGATAGTCACTGCCTGGGGAAAAATTCTCTGCTGATTATCGAATGGAGATCTTTCAAGTACAAGTGTCATCATTTCAATAGTGAGTGGAATGGAAGTAGAGGAGCATTTATTACCACGAAACAGAAAATAACTCTTGCTGACACCCTTGCCATTTTGTTTTAAAGTATGGTGAAATTTTGGGCACCCTAGCTACCCCAACTAGTTTCTTTCCTTGGCTTTTATGTGGGCAAGGTTGTTGTAATTTCTCTGTTCAAATAAAGTCTGTAGAAAGCCACAAAAGGAGATCTGGACCCGAAAGCTTAACGGATTCTGGAAAGCAGCTGGCTTGTAACATGAGTCATTCCAGTCAAGCTTTCTCTTTTGTATGTTTTCATCTGACCTAAAGAGTGGGTTATTGGATGTCTTCTGGCAGGTGCTATGGGATTAAGGAGGTAGTTGGTCAGAAACAAACTTTGAATTAGGGTTTTTAAAAAATAGTTTACTAAAGTAAATATGATCGTTAGCTTAATCCCCGTATCCAACAGGAGGTTCACATTTAATAGTGAGGTTAAAAAAATTGGTTTGCATGGGCATCTATAGGTCTCTGTGCTTTGCTCCAAGAGATATATTTTAGTGCTAATGATGAAGTTTCCAGTACACTTCCACTTATCAGGATGGAAGCATTCCAAAAGCTCAGACATCTGCAGTATTTTTCCTTTTTTGCAATTATGAGAGAAAACCAAGTGAAATATTAATAAACTTACAAGGGGACACTAATTTATTTCAAAGTTACCTTTACAGGGTATTACAAGGGCTGTGGAGATTCAGAACACACACTGACACCTGTAATTCTGGGTCATGATAAATTAATTGATTTTCACATGATAGCTCTCGGGTAGTTCTTTATTTCTTTATTTCTTTTTTATTTTTGCATTTATTTTTGAGAGACAGAGTGAGACATAGTGCTAAGTGGAGGAGGAACAGGGAGAGAAGGAGACACAGAATCTGAAGCAGGCTCCAGGCTCTGAGCAAGTGTTCAGCGTAGAGCTTGATGCAGGGCTCGAACCCATAACCATGAGATCATGACCTGAGCCAAATTTGGACACTCAACTGACTGAGCCACCCAGGCACCCCAGTTTCTTTATTCCTTTATCTTGAAAGAGAGAGAGAGAGAGAGAGAGAGAGAGAGAGAGCATACTCAAGAAGTGGAGAGGGACAGAGAGAGAGAGAGAGAGAGAGAGAGAGAATCCCAAGTGACTCCATGCTCAGCACAGAGCCCGATGCAGGACTTGATCCCCTGACTCTGGTATCATGACCTGAGCTGAAATCAAGAGTCGGGTGCTCCACTGACTGAGCCACCCAGGCACCCCAACTTTCAGGTATTTCTGAAGACGCTTCAGAAGGTTTCCGAATCATTCAAGAAAGAGGAACTTAAACGGCAGATACTTTCAATGGTGTCAACTCTCTCTTCATATACCTAGTACTCAAATTAGTAAGAGTTGGTAATCCATGTTCACATATATAACGTGTACTACTTGTATATGTTATTTCCACCATCACAGCACTTAAGTTATCAAAGGGAAAGAGACCATAAGGAGAATTTGGGAAGAAAATGACATGCACTTGCTGTTAAGGACAGACTAAAGAAGGGGTGAAATAAAATAACTTTTGCAACTAGAAATTATAAGACCCCCGATTTCGGATCTGAAGATCTAAATTCAAGCATCAGCTTCCCCTCATGAAAAGTAAGCTCGACCTTGGGCACGAATTTCACCTTGAAGAGATTCACTTGCACTTCTATACGTGGCGATGAGTAATAATGCCTGCTCTCTCTCACAGGAAGGTAAGGAATAAAGGAGGTAGTTTTTGTGAAAACCCTTTCAAACTCCAAACTAGAACATAAATCAGAGGTCAGTAGACTTTTTCTGTAAAGAGCAGACAATAAATATTTTAGGCTTTGTGGGTAGGTATCTATCAAAACTACTCAATTCTGCTATCGCAGCAAGAAAGAAGATATAGACAATGTACAAAGAAATGGGCACGACTGTTCCAAGAGGATTTTATTTACAAAAACAGGTGGCAGGCCAGAATTGGTCCACGGGCTATAATTTGCTGACCCCTGATGTAAAGAATAGTTTTTGTCATGACTGCGCAACAGAAATGTCCACAGTATAGCATGTTTGCAAATATAGTATCCCCGTGCATGTTAATACATCCATCTACATCATTAGTCTGCATTAAAAACGATCCGCCTTTTTTCAAGCCACTGGGGCTTGTAAGGAACTAGAATTGTGTTGCAGCTCTGTAGGTAGAGCTGAGTTTTCACACCTATATTGCAGATCAGAGAGTGCGGCTAAGGTAACGTATCTCGGAGTCGGCATTTGCTTGCCATAAAGTCTTATCTAGATAGGACTAATACACTGGCACCTTTAAATATACACATGAATCTAGTTTTGAATTAGGTATCAACTGTTTTGTTCATTCTATACTTTTCATAGATCCACAAACAGTAAAGAATGGGGACCACAGTAAAAGGACCACTCCGAAAAGCTAAAATGAGAGGAGAAGGCTCTCAGATGTGAGTTTATTAAAGAACTTCTCCCTCAACTTGGAAATGGGTTATAATCAAAAAAAAAATAAAAGAGAGCAAAGCTGGTGTCCAGCGATGGTGAGGATTGGGGGAAGACAGCCACTTTCGTGCACAGTGGGTTAAGGTGTAAATCAGTGCAGCCGTTCTGGAGGACAACATGGCGGTATCAAAGCTCTTAAAAATGTCTGTAGTCTCTGAACCAACCTTTCCATTCCCAGGAATGTATCCCAAGGAAATAATCAGAAAGGCACCCTGAGATTATGTTCACAGATGTTCACTGCAGCACCGATCATTACAGTGGAATAGTGGAAAAAATCTAAATTGTGAAAGATTTGGGGCACCTGAGTGGCTAAGTTGGTTGAGCATCTGACTCTCGATTTCGGCTCAGGTCATAATCTCAGGGTCATCGGTTCGAGCTCCACGTTGGACTCCGTGCTGAGCATGGAGTCTGCCTGGGACTCTCTCTTTTTCCCCTGATCACTCTCTCTCTCTTTCAAGAGAAATAAAATAAACTCTCAAAAATTGCCAAAGATTTGAGACTGTTAAATAAGTAACTGTGTTATATGAAAATCCGCGCAACAACCAAAATAACATTTTAGAAGAACTTTTAATAACATGGAAATGCCCGAGGTGTTTTTTTAAGGGACAAAGGGTAGTTTATAAAACAATACTTTAACTAGGGTGTTGGGGTGCCTGTGTGGCTCTGTTGGTTAAGCGTCCAGCTCTTGACTTCTGCTCAGGTCATGATCTCACCATTCGTGGGTTTGAGCCCCACATTGGGCTCTGACAGTGCCTGCTTGGGATTCTCTCTCTCTCTCTCTCTCTCTGCCCCTGTCTCCCTCTCTCTCTTTCTCTCAAAATAAATAAACTTAAAATAAGTAAGTAAGTAAGTAAATAAATAAGAAGTCAACTACAAATATATTTTTAAAGGATGGGAAAAAAAGACACCAAAATGTTAACATGAGACGCAGATCATTTTTAAGATTATGAATGAGGCAAACTTCTTTACACTTTCTTGATTTTTAAAAAAAATTGTCTCCAATAGACCTTTGAAATAAGAAAGAAAAAAGTAAACATCATTTAAAAATCAATACCTTGATTAACCAATGTCAGCTGAATTTCAATGAACCGGAATATTTTTTAAGGGACAGGGACAATTTCCTCAGGTATCAGAAAGTCCGGTGTTCACATCAGAGTCTATTCTGTTGGCCTCCTGCAGGTGCTGAATGATATGGGGGTAAATCCTGCTCAGGGGCTGAACTTGCTCAGGTGAAGCAATGTGGGACATACAGACTTGAGGAGGAAGCCGAGAACCTTCTTTCTGGCCCAGGATCTGTACTTATCAGCCCTGGAGCTTTGAGCACGTTTCGTAAGTTACTGAGTCTCAGTTTCTATACCTATAAAAGTAGGTAGTCATCTCTGCTCAGTTTACTTTTAAAGATCTGCTGGGAGGGTCAGGCATGACACGTGTAGAAACATGAAAAAAGACACAGAATTTAAAAAACATCATTGCCCTCGCAACAACCATAATAGTATTATACAATTATTTAGGAAACCGAACTCAAAGATTTTTGAGATGTGGTGAGTAACAAGGTAGAACCAAAAGGAGTTTTCTGGCCAAGTTCAAGTCAACCATATGATCCAATTTGCTAGCTACTTCTTTTCCTGAGATTTCCACTTAATGGAGTTTTTACTGTGCTGAGGAAAACCGGAAACCAAGACTCCTTTCTAGAAACCCTAGTTACATTAGCCTCAAACCCATCTGCAAAGGTAAAAATGTTAAATTCCATTCCTTGGCCAAGTCCCAGCCCGGGTGACTACAACCTGTCTAAAATGTCACCACATAGAGCATCCTAAGACATGGTGGAGGATGGGAGGAGAAGTCCTTAGCGCCAGTGGACCTGTCTCTTCCCCAGGCTGTGGTAAGGCACGTGCAGATGGGGGGTCAGCCTCTGCAGCAGATCTGGTGGGGGGGACATGTCTGTGATGCGTCTCCTTCTGTTTGCACCTCAAGATTCTTGGCTGACTTCTAGCCCCTCGCCTGGGGGTACTGAAGACTAGGTGAGCTACTTTCTTCCTCATCGGTGGTATTGGAAACCCAGACCCATACAATGTTAAGACTAGAGAGTCGGGGGAAACCACTGCCCAGTAGTTTTTAAGATATATGCTTTTGCTGACAGTAATCAATTTTAGCCCTTCGGAGCCTCCCCAGTGGGTCTCTGGATCTCTGCTCTCCAACAACGAACTGAGCCCTAGATCTCCCTGCAGAGGTGAGGAGACGTGCTAGTTAGCTCCTCTGTGCACTGCGGGCCTGTCACAGCCCTTGAGACGCTGCACTGTCATGACTTATGTGTGTGTGTCTCTCTCTCAGCTATACAGGGAAGCCTCTGGTCAGAGTTGGGCCGACCCACTCTGGATTTCCTGAGACACTCCCTCAGGGTCTGGGTGACAGACTCATCCTGTGGAAGCTGAGGAAGAGAGGAGGAGGGTGTATCCAACTCCTCATACGGTTGAGGAAGAAGGAGTGAAAGCAGCTTACGGAGGAGAGTGAGAGCAGGACTTTGAACCCAAACTTCCCAACACCGTCACCAGCTCTGCCTTCTCCCACAGAGGAGACCCTAGGATCCTGAACCCCTGGGCATTTCAGTTTCTCACCTAGAAGATGGGGTTGCCGTGGGGACCAAACAAGTTGATGTATGCCAAGTGCTTGGTTCAGGCACCTTGTAAGTGTGTGCTATTATCACTGTTTCTGCTAGAGAGAAGTCGAGGGAGGATAGTTAGGCATGATATTTGTTCGGTTGTTTTTTGGTTTTTGTTAATCTGAGAGGGTCTGGAGCATATTTATGAAGGGAGAGGGGGTGTGACTGATGGATAGTCGGACGGTTCCCACACGCAGCCGGGAGGGCTTGGGGCCAGGCAGGAGGCGCGGCGAGCTAGGTGTGGAGGAAGCAGGTCTGCGGGCGAGGAAGACAGGTCTGGCTGAAAGAGAGGAGCAGGCGGCCAAAGGGGACGAGGAGCAGCTGGAAGAGCTGTGGTGGGGAACGGATGGGCCTCCTCCGGGTCGAGCGCAAGGAACCTGCAAGCCATGACTGGAACTGTTCCAGTGCACTTCAACACTGAGTGCAAGTGGCGACGGGTGGTGGCGGGGTGGCCCCCGGATGGAAGTAGAGACGCTCGTAGAGTGGAGGGAGGCTGCAGGAGGACAAGAGCATGGCTGAGTGACCCACGAGGTGGGCTGGGCAGAAGGATCGGGTTCCTGGACCAGAGCCAAAGAGCGGCCTCCTGGAGGTGAGTGCCGGGGAGAGGCAGCTGGGAGGCACAGGCGGGGGAAGGCTGGGCAGGTGGAACCCGGGATGACCAAGGCCTGCGGTTGGCAGATCCCACACGCAAAGTTCTGGTCTGCGCCGTGGGAAGATTAGCGAGATCAGAAAACACAACAGACAAGTCTCTAAGTCTTCTAACACCTGTCTCTTCTCTGTTTTCCATGGAAGGTGGAGCACAGATCTCAGAAACCGAGCCTCAGTCAACCACGCTCAGTCTGACCCGTCCCTCCCGAATGACCTTGGCCTCAGTTGTCTGTTTCATTCTGAGCCATTGCCCACATTAGGCCAGGCTCTCGGATCCCCCAAGTCCTTTCTGTTTCCTTCTATGGCAGATCCCACACCCAGCTGACGGATGGGCTCGTGCGTGCTCGGAGACACGGGCACCCGAGTGGCTTTCCCCTCAGGGGAGACCTGGGAGAGGCCCCACCGGCAACTGACCTCATCACTGCTGCTCAAATCACTCAGAGACTTCTCTCCTGTGCCTCAAGAGTCAGCTGGCGTGACATGCGGGACACCAACAAGAGAGTTGGTTGTTTAACTCATTTTATTATCCATTTTCAGATTCAAATGAGTTGTGATGTCTTTTTTTAAAAGGCCAATTGGGGCGCCTGGGTAGCTCAGTCGATTAAGTGTCCGACTTCGGCTCAGGTCATCATCTCCCAGCTCATGAGTTCGAGCCCAGCATTGGGCTCTGTGCTGACAGCTCTGAGCCTGCCGCCTGCTTTGGATTCTGTGTCTCCCTCTCTCTCTGCCCGTCCCCTGCTTATGCTGTCTCTCTCTCCTTCAAAAATAAATAAATATTAAAAAAATTTTTTTAAAGCCAATCACCTTTGGAAAGAATCTTTTCTTCCCCACCCCTCTGAGAGTGTTCGCTGGTGGTTTATTTCCAAATGACAAGATCACACAACCGATCCCCTTCTGCGTTATCTGTTCGGCAAATCCCAGGGTGTCTGTGTCATGAGGTAGGAATAGGGGTGACTAAAAAAGAATAATGGAGGGTTTGTGGTTACATAGGTTGGAGGAACAGAGTTAAACACAAGTAGAAAGTTACCATTGCTACAGAAGTTCTCAGAGCCTTTAAGGTGCTAACGAACCTTGTTACACTTCCGGGAGAGGCCAGCTTTATGGGCGGCAGAAACGTGTCTGCCATAAACGTCTCTAGAACCAGTGTTCTGGGACCGTACTTTGGAAAAAGCCTCTGTAGTGAAGGCTCCACGTGTCATACAGGAGGCACGATCCCAAGAAGATAAGGCGACTTAGCCAGACCCACAGAGCTAGCTAGCTGCAGAACTGAGATGAAACGTAAGGCCGTGTGAGGGGTGCTTCCCTTGGCCGTAAAGAGTCCCTCACCGGAAAGAATGCGCCCATGTTTAAAGGGACTGCTTCATGATTTGTTTTTTAATGTTTATTTATTTATTTTGAGACAGAGCACGTGCACACACATGCGAGAGGGGGAGGGGCAGAGAGGGAGAGAGAGAGAGAGAGAGAGGATCCCAAGCAGGCTCCGCACGGTCAGCACGGAGCCCGGTGCCGGGTGACCTGAGCTGGGATCCAGAGGTGGAGGCTTAACGGACCGAGCCTCCCAGATGCCCCTCAAAGAGACCGCTTTGAACGGGAAACACCCTCGTGTATGCGTGGGCTCGTCCCAGCCCGCGCATTGATTTAGGCGACAAGCCACCTCTTGAGTGGCCATGGTGAAGGCATAGGACATTCTGGGATGCGACTTCCTTCGGGTGGGCATCAGGACACTCAGCAGGTCCTAGGGAGGGGGGCGCAGCCAATGAGAGCAGCACAGAAGAAGGAAGAGAAGACGCATCTTACGACTTGCCCGTGTTCAAGAAAAGGAGCGGCCACCACTCCTTCCTCCTCTGGCGCACGGCTCCTTCCCTTAGGAAGCAGATCTTCCATGACTTCTGCAGTCGGCCTAGGATGGGGGCTGTCCCATAAACCTAATTCCCACATATAACCTGATTTTAATAGAAAACTTGATTCGCGCTCCAAACAACTGACTCATCAGTGCTCTCGAGGCGAGAGGCTGTCCACAAGCAGCCACGCACACCCTGCAGCGCTTGCTTGGAGTGGCCACTCCGGGCGGCAGGAATCAGCGAGGAGGCTGTGGCAGACGAGACTGTGTTATGCTGCAGACGGAAAGTGATGGGAATATAATCAACCACACCCCGGGCCTGTCCTAGGCAAAGTCACAGAACAGAAGCCGCTCCCAGCGCGCCCGGCAGCCCGGCTCCGTCTCTGGCTCACCGAAGGGCTCTCCGCAGGTTTCCGGAGCTGCGATTAGGCGACCAGGCTACTTGAGCAGTTCTGGAGCCTGAACCATCATGCATGGACTGCACTATTGGAATCAAATGAAACTCACAACAAAGTTAACCTAACGTGCACGTGACGATCTCTGTAATTGCTCTTGGGCTGTAGACCGTGGGGTAAATCGGCCAGTGCACTGAAGCCAGAAAGCCCGGGGTTTAGCTCTGGGCTGTGTTATTAAACAGCTCTTGACCAGGGGTGATCTATTCACTCCGCGGAGCTCGGTCTTATCTTCTCTAAAATGGGAAGACCACCCACAGGGCTCTTGTGAGGTGAACGGCTCACGCCCTCTTCTCGCTCAGGTCTTAAGATCGATCTCACTAAGGTTAGAAGAGCAAGTTTTTGTACTAAGGGGACATGGACCGTCTCAACAAAGCAACCCTAATCCTTCAGAACCCCCCTTCTGTGGCCAGGAGGGTCTAGGCATAAGGGAGCCAAGGGGCATATGGGTGGCTCAGGTGGTTAAGCATCCAGCTCTTAATTTTGGCTCAGGTCATGATCTCACGGCTTGTGGGTTCGAGCCCTGTGTTGGGCTCTGTGCTGACAGTGTGGACCCTGTTAGGAATTCGCTCTCTCTCTTTTGCTCTCTGCTCCTCCCCTGCTCTCTCTCTCTCAAAATAAGCAAACATTTAAAAAACAAATAAAGAGGCCAAGACAGAAGCCCTTGGCGGCCTGCCAGTGTTTGCCCAAGGGGCCCACACACCCAGGCCTCTTTTGTGGCGTCCCACAGAGGGGATCTGAGTTAGCAGCCTCAGGAGCCTGCTGCATCCGAATCGCTGAGCCTCAAAGCCTGTGCACACGTTCCCCGCGTGTGTGTACCCCTGTGGCCTTGGGATGGAGAGGGAGGCCGTGAAGCTCAGAGAGTGCCGAGTGATGGTCCAGTGGGCGGGTGGTGGGAGGGGACAGAGATTTAAGTGGAAAGTGGGGGGGGGGGAGACTGACAGAGATGGTCTCCCCAAAACTAAGCTGGGTTCGCTGTGATTTGGAAGGCCTGAAGAAGAGGCAGGGCCTTCCTTTCCCTGCGCCCAGACCTTTCCCGCTTGCTTAGGATGAGAAATGCCTTTGGTGAGGGGTGAAGGCTTTCATTCCTCAGGGAAATCAGAGCCCTTGATATGCAAAAGCTTGGGTGCGCTGACATATTAGCACAGGAAAGAAGGACAGAGCCCCCGGCGTGGATGGGGGAGCCCTGCCCAAGGAAAGGGGCCTGCGTGATGGGCGGTAAGACCTAGAAACCTTACGTTTGCAGGCGGTGAGAAGGCTGCACCTTGCTGAGGCCACATTGGATTTCAGCCCACAATGTCCCCTTCACTGCTTGTCTCTGTGCAGTGCCCAAACTGCTCAACTGTCCTCAGTGAACCTACAGGAGACCAAGAGCCCCTAAACAGGGCTTGGGGGCTCCAGGACTTTGTCCAGGGCTAGCTTTCCAAGGACCCTGAGCCAACTCTTGCTGTCTGAAGAAAGGCAGCTAGATTTGCTCTAGGATTCGAAGGGCGGCAGGGAATAATTTCATCAGGACGCCCCAAGCTCCGAGTCTCTATAAGTCTCCACTGCCTTGGAGACGAAGTCCTTCTGCTTGGCTTAGCCTGGCCTAGGCTAGTTAAGACGGGCCCAACCAATCCATAGCTACCTTCCGACACCGTATTCTCCTTTTCGTCAACGTGATCAGCTCATCACACTCAACCAGGCGCTCAGCACTTCCTGCCTTGCAGAGGCTGTTCCCTTTCCGGGATTATTTTCCACTTCTCTCCTCTCGATGCTTAAACCCTCACTTCACCCGAGTCCTCTGAAATGGATGCAGCGACAGTCTTTAGAAAAGCCACAGCATCGCGGGGTGTGCCGTGCAATCCCGTGCAGTTTTAGGACGCTCCCCGGCTATTCTGTACGTGTCTGTCTTTTGTCTACAAAGATACCGTAACTAATGGGGGCAAAAGCTCCCTTGTCCTCTTCTGTATCTATGAGAGGCCTGGAATAAGATTGTCAATCTATGGAGCAGGCTGGCGACACAATGATGGAGAACATTGACATTTACGAAGTCAGAATGATTCAGTGTGTGTGTGTTTTTCAAAGCCCCTAAATATTTTGGAAAACATATTGGGATTATTTACAGTTGGGAAAAATGTTCTGGGATTGCAGTAAATAAATACGGCAAAGTTCCTCGAGACCCCGGGCCTTTGCAGGTCAAACGGGACCGTACGGCACGCCTCACACCCTAGAAAAAGGAGGAAGATCCTGTGCTCGGCAGCCATCTAGGGAGGGAAACTGACGACCTGCCAGCCAGCCAGCCTCTTGCCTGGCTAATCATAAACCCCTAACGTGCGGTGAAGCCAAGGGCATCACCAGAACAAATTCTTTGGACACGTGACTCACCGACGCACCAGGAGGCTCATGGGCTGCTTTGCTGGGACACAGCACCAGCTCCCGCTTGCATCCGGAATTCTAGCAGAGGACCGCTCTTCAGAGAGGTGTCATTGTCATGTCAAGCAGAGAGCCACGAGCAGCTGCTGGGCTGTTTGCACAGTCTCAGGCTTCCCAGGGCCTGTCCAGGGCCCTAGGGTTTCCTAACAGCAGATTTTAATTGCTTTAAAGAAAACTTTAAAGCAAGTCATGTCCTCCCCACAAATGATTCAATCCTATAGAGAGAGCGAATAAAGAACGGACGAAGTATCATGCTCACAAAGCCTTAGAGTGGCGAGCAGTTTTTAAAGAGAACGAGCAGAAATTCGTCTTTCTCTATAAAAAGATTTTGTCATTTCCTCCTACACCCACCTTCCAGAGAGCCTGGAAATAGACAGGACGATGACACCTTGCGCGTGTGTCATCCCGGATCTTACATTTAACGGCGCAGAGACACATCACGGGCTGATGACGGCACTGGGTAGGAAACATGGGAGTTTGGTGTTTGCATTTGGTATGCCCTTGTTTACAAAGTAGCACCTGAAGAAAGATGGAATGGGCCCTAATTTCTGAAGGACGCTCTATCAAGAGAGCACGGACTGTGGGCTCTTGGCGGAGGCCGAGAAAGGGAAAGGGGAAAAGGGGGAGCTGCAGATGTCAGCTACCAGAGCACCAACCTCTTGCTCTCACCCCACAACCCGTCTCTCTCTCGGGGTGTAGCCGGGACCGTGGGCTAGGCTGACGTGTGTGTGCACAAATCACAATTAAAAAAAAAAAAGTAACCACATACCTTGAGCCTCTGGGTCCCTTAAATCGTGCCCTTAAAATTGTGACTTTTTTTTAATGGAAATACAATTTTTTTTTTACAACTTTTAAAAGAGTAGTTTGCTTCCATGGAAACTCCAGAAAGTTCTGACCCAAGTCTCTGTCGGTGGCCTTTGAGAAGGGTGGTGGGTACCGCTCATTCCTCCTTTGGCCGCTCCCCTCCGCAAAAATGGGATCCTTCCCTGACTCATCAGAAAGCTTCCTTAGATCTGGCTGAGTGTGGAGTGCACGGGGGAGTCTGGCGCCTCCCGCTTTCCCTCCAGGCTGGCGGTGGTAGCTCCTGAGAAGTGATTGCAGGGGAGTTTGGGACGCACGCAGCCAGGGTCTCTGCTCAAGAGAAAATTCCATGCATGGGCGCTTTGTCCTGTATTTGGGGCTCTGCTTAGGCAAAGCATACTTGAATCTGGGAGCCAGATGGTCCGTGTTGGAACTCAAGAGTCTGGGCACCAAGCTGTGCTCAGTTTCCTCATCTGGAAAATGGTGCTAATAAGAGGACATCCCATGTAAGGATTGCTTTGCAGAGCACATGAGTTATTATTTGCAAAGTACTTAGAACAGTGTCTGGCACGTGGCAAGCACTTTAGAAGTGTTTGTGAACTAAGTACCTACAAATAAATAAGACGGTCTTAACCTTCCAGGAACTGATATCCTTTTCTCTCTATTGGGCAGATTTGGTTTGCTCTTTGTGGAATAAGCAACAGTCACAGAAACTCTAAATATAGCAACTCAAACAGAGCACTGTGGGCACTACGTGTGTTCGTGTGTAAACAGGATAGAAACGTATTGCCCAAACAGTACCACCCTCTCCACTTCAAACACCAAAGCAACTGACAGATATACCCTAGAAGCAAATGGTAATGTAAGGTAGGGGCCTTTTGCTTGTAGAGACGGGTTAGAGAATACTCTGAGGGCAGAAGACTACAACCGGAATTGCCTCCAGCCTCCACCCGAGTGCAGGACCAGGGAAAGGACCCTAGGGGCCTCACAGCCAGCCGCAGGGGCTGGCACTGCCTCACCCCTGCTGAGCCCGGAGATGGGGCTTAGTTGGAGAAGGAACAGGAAGGCGGGCTCTGACTGGGGCGACATCCAAGGAGAGGGAAGCAGAGGAAAAGGGAGCCCTCCCAGGCCCTCCCGTTGTATGTATGTCTCTCCACACAGGGCAGAGGGGGACAGAGGTAGGAGGAAGCTCAATGCCGTTTTCTCCATGTGTCTGGCGATCAGAGTTCGCACGCAGGAGGCTGGCGAGAGCTCTGGGATCAGGCGAAACGGCCCCCAGCATGCATCGCGCAGAGATACTTGTGTTTAGTCTGCAGCACCATCGGCCTACGTATCACAAGCAGCTTGCTGAGGGATCACTGTCTAATCAGACTGGGCGCAGGTTAAGGGGTAGCTGCGAGGCGAGGCAGATCACAGGAACTGTCCTCGAGGGAGCTGCTTGGTGGCTCTGGGGTTTACTAGCGGCCTGAAGGAGAGAGACGTGGCTTGCCTTTGAACAGGATAAGCAGGAATGAGGAGTCCGTGTTGGGTGTGTGCAGGCAGGGGGTGGCGAGGGACAGAGCGGGGGCGCAGGAGGGGCTCCTTCTTGGCCTTGCCCTTGATGGAGCCTGGCGCTCCTCCAGCCGGCCCCGCCCAGGATGGCCTGAAATGTATCTGACGTCAGAGGACAGGAGCCGGCTCTTACCCAGACTTAAACCAGCAGGGCCCGGGGGCGGGGAGTTTGGAAGCCAGCTCTCCTGCACACAAGGCCTTGAGTTACCTATCACATTTGAGGATTTCGGCGATCACTACCGACCTGTGGAGTTCCTGCCGCAGCAGCTCTGTAATAAGGTGTTTCCTCCATTTAGGGACAACAGGGTTAGCAGGTAACCCCAAGTGCACAGATCATGAAAATCACAGCAGAATAATCAGGCAGGGATGGGTTTTGAGCATTTATTACCTTTGCTGTAAAATTATCTGTTGAGCCGCAAGTTTAGGTAGTTTCGTTTTTTAAATGTATTTTTTAAGTATTTATTTATTTTTGAGAGAGAGAGAGACAGAGAGACAGAGAGAGACAGAGTACGAACAGGGGAGGGGAAGAGAGAGGGAAAGACACAGAATCT
The DNA here is from genome assembly GCA_030068075.1 of Paguma larvata. NCBI lineage: Eukaryota > Metazoa > Chordata > Mammalia > Carnivora > Viverridae > Paguma > Paguma larvata. Next base: position 143,037,607 of record CM057824.1, read on the forward strand.
GGAGCAGGCTCCAGGCCCTGAGCTGTCAGCACAGAGCCCAACACGGGGCTCGAACTCACAAACCATGAGATCATGACCTGAGCTGAAGTTGGATGCTTGACCAACTGAGCTGCCCAGGCGCCCCTATATAGTCTCATTCTGAATGATGGCTGTGTTCAACGACCGGGTTACAAAAGCCCTGAAAGTTAACTGTAGACTCTTTTGAGGTGGTGCGAGCATGAAATGCTTGCAGCTCATGTGTCCTTGTTGTAGGAAGACAAGGCAGCCCTTCACCCACCGAGGGTCTATCTTCTGTGATTCTCTCTCCCTCCTGGAGTGGTGGGCAGATCAGGCTGGTGGGCAGCGGCTGCCCCTTCCCCGTAAGCAGGCCGGGCTGCGAGCGACCGGCTCCCCTTCCAACAGAGGGGCCACAGATACCCAGGCATTTCCGGCGTGACCCGAGGGCTCTGTGGGCCAGAGCAGAGCCTCCCCAGCTGAGCGGCCCTGCTCTCTCTCCTGGTCACTCCTCATGTGCAAACGCATCTGGGTACAGGCGGGACGGGAGCCTGAGTAGGAGGAAAAGGTGGGGGCCGTTGCTCAGAAATCGGGTCAGCACTGCTCCGCCCACAGGAGAGGACTGAGTGCATGTGACCGAGGATGGATGGACCGAGTGAGAACAAGGTGACTACCTGTGGTAGCCAGAGGGTCCTGTAAGTCACACTGCTTCTTTTGTACATATAGATGAGATAACATGTACATATATATATATATATATTTATATATAAAACGTGAAAATACGGATCGTGTATTTCTGCATGAGGTGATATATATTGTATTATTGTCTATTATATTAATAGTGATTATGTTATATTTATAATATGCTAATATATTTATCATTTATACATTAATCTATTTCTATTGTGTCATAGTTAATATTCATATATTGTATTTCACGTATTATATACTAAATCAAATGTTTTATTATAGATTATACTAAATATATCAAATAGATTTATATAAAATATGTTTTATGTATTATATATACTTCTATTTATATTAAACATATATTAATATAGTAACTATAAATGGATATAAGTAAATAAACAAATAAATAACAAATAAACAAATAAATCCTCAGTTTGGCACAGGACTCCCCAGCAAAAGAGAGTATTTCCCAGCTTCCCTTACAGCCAGGCATCGCCTCATGTTTGTTTAGGTTCTGGCCAATGGCCTTCGAGCAGGAGTGTCGTGGGCCAATTTCAGAGCCTGCCATTAAAGGGAAAGAGTAGATCTTCCCATTCCATATTGTCTCCTCTGACTGGCTGGAACGTGGGCACGTTATTGGGGTCTGAAGCAGCCATTTTGAGTCACGAGCCAGGCATTGTGGAGGGCAGACCGTCGGGGTAGAAGAGACTCGGTTCCTAGTCTTCCTGACGATGCCATACCAACCTACCCAGACTCCCCGAGAGAAAGAAGCACACTTTTATCTTGTTCGAGCTCCAGTAACTTGGAATCTCTCTGGTAGAGCAGCCGCACCAATATCCTGATATAACACAACGCGTTTATCTACCTGCTATGAACCATTAGGGCATGTCTGAGATCAAAGTAGACCTCTTCGGCTTCCCCCAAAAGACTTCCATAGATTTTAATTCACTTTCTGCATCTTATTCCTTTAACTCTTTAGAGAGCGAGGGTCAGTTATATAATTAAGTTCCTACCCAGGGCACCTGACATGAAGGTAATTCCATCAGGCTGGCCGCTCTTTCTGTTTTCTTTCAACTAGGTGTTGCTAGAAGGTGAGGTTGACGTTTTAAACCCTGTATGAGACTTCGTAGGCTGATAGTCTTGCCTCTTTCAACCTAGGTGTATTTGCAACTTTGCATTATTTTCTAGTAATGCTAAAATTCTCAGCATCCAGTTGGAATTCCTTTTTCAGAAGAGCTCTCACAGGGCCGAGCCTCGTCTCTGAAGTCATCGGTGTCTGGAACATTAGCAATGGATTTGATTTTTAGATACAGCGAGAGCCACTTAAGACCAAGACTAGTGATAGCTAAGGGCCATGAAGCCTGGTAATTGCCTGTCTTGGTCAACAGTGAAGTGCGATCCCAAAGCCAGGAGGCTGTTTTACTTGTTTCACCCCTAAACCGACCCCAGAAGTCACTTCAAAAGAGCGGCTCCAAAAATGCTTAAAGTAATCAGGGAGCTGTCGACATGCTGGCGGCTTTGCCCAGAGAACTGCCCTCAAGCACACCGCAATGCTACATGTGTAAATTCCGGAATATATAGAAAAATCAAATTTATTATTTTCGAGTCGCCATCTTTTTACTCATTGGCTTATAATAGTGCTTAAATGCGAAAGAAGTTCATTGAGGACATTCCCGTGAGGGCTGCATGGTCACGAAAATAAATAATCGTGCATCGATTTGAGCAATCGTCTGCTACAGAAAGTTCCTTCTTGAGTGTATTCGAAGCCCTCCCTGGCCTGGAGAAATGTCCCTCCCACAGAGCTTTCCGTGTGTCAGTCCGACAGGCAGCCTACACTCCCAACAGACCACGAACTTCACCGTTCCTACCTGGCTCATGCTGGCCTCGGCTCCTCCTCTCCCCCTTCCTTAAGAATGAATCGTCCTTTGACTTGAGTTTTTTCTCAAGGAAAAGCTTTCATCGCCAAGTTGAGTTATTTATCATTAGAGTCTATACCTGGATTAGCCCAAAGGGATGGGGACTTCTATTTATTTGGATCAAGTGTAACAGCTTTAATTGGGAGAACATGGCAATTCAGCAGGAAGCGTGCGTGAGAGAGACTTTACGGTCACAGAAGTGAGAAGGCAGGTTTGCAAGGAGGAATCTGAGGAGTGATTTCCCAGGAGGAACTGCCTGGCAGGAGAATTTACAAATTTGAAGAAGTTTCTAGGGGAGGAAATGGGAAAATGATATGACTCTCCGGAAATCCTTAGAAATAAGGTCAATTCTTATTCCCCCAGGGTAGTGAGTTATTCATCACGAACACAGGATGATTAAGGGATGCAGATGGTCTGTTTCTACCCTGTGTTTTTGGACAAAGAAGAAGAACAGAAGCAAATCTGAGACTTCAGGAGGAGAACCTTAATATGTATGGGTAGCTGGACAGGCCTCAGCGAAGGTCAGGACCCCTTCTGATGCACAGTGGCCTCTCCCTGCTGTGCTCCCAAGCAACCCCAACAGGAGCCATTTTCTGTGATTGGAGAGGGGTGTGTGTGTGTGTGTGTGTGTGTGTGTGTGTGTGTGTGTTCTTTCTATGCGCAGAGAAGTCTGTATTACCGATTTGAGAACACAGAGTTTTATAGCTTGTGTGAAACTATTTTCAGGTTAATTCTCAATTACACCCTTTGGCTTGGAGGGTCAAGTTGTTTGGTTTCCAGCGAATACTGTGGTTGTACCTGTGGTTACCCACTGACTTCTCATCTGCTTTGCTTATCTGATAACAGGCAAATGGGGAAAGAGCTTTTAATATCCCCCAAAAGGGGAAGATTGGTAATTAGTTATTCACCGCATGGAATCGGGCCAGCTCAGTTTACTCCAAGAAAGCAAACAATCTGGATATTGGACTTTGGGGTTCCTTCTACACAAAATTTCGGTATCACTGGCCTCATCTGGATCGCTTTTTGGCTTTTCGTTTTTCTTTTCTCTTTTTTTATGTTTTAAGGTAGGTCAAAGGATTAGATACTGCGGAAGAAAGCAACTTCACCTCCTCCTACACTGTGCCATTTTCCTGACAGGTCGTTAATTTCGTACCAGCGTGCCGGGAGCAGCGCATATCCGCCCCCCCCCCTCCCTGGGAGTCGTCGGCCCATCCCTCTCTCTGCACGGAACACCAGCAAGGGCATCCTTGAGAAAAAGCGATGGCGAAGTTAACTGAAAGAGCAACGCAGAAGGCAACAGCCAGAAACGGCGGGGGAACGAGAGCAGCGGAGACAGGAAGGGAGGCGGTGGCGCGGGCCCTGGTGCGGCGCGCGCTGCAGAGACGGAACTTCTGCAAAAGCTGCCTGCCCGCGTTATCAGCGGCGCGCAGGCCTGTGGTTTTCTCGCTCTCGCAACCCTGCTTCAACTGCCGGTTTATTTTTCGACAAACAGGATGCCTCCATCTAAGGCTGTCAGCATCCCAGGCTCATAGAGAGAAAAGAGGTAGTGCAGCCCCACCCTAGAGGCAAGGCGGGGCGGGGGTTGGGGGGTCTGTTTCAAGAGGCTTCCCAGAGAAGAAAGGAGCCTGCAGGTGCAGCGGCTGGGAAAGCATCAAGGAGGGCGGGCGAGAGGAGGCAGGAGGGAGTGAAACCCGAGGCCCCCACCCTCCACCCTGTAACTGATTACGAAGCTGCGTCTTTGCAAGAATCTGGAGCCGGAGAGGCCCGATCGTGGGGGACAGGCTGTAGATTTAGGACTAGGCTCCTCCACCGTCAGTGTGCATGCAGATTGCAGGGAAGCTCTGGTGAAAATGCACGTTGATTCTGCAGGTCTGGGCTGGGGTCTGAGATTCTGAACTTGTACCGAGTTCCCAGGTGATGGTGATGTTGCTAGTCCCAAAGACCACAGTTGGAATCCTAGCAAGGCTTTGGGAGAGTCCTGTCTGCCCACTTGCCATAAGTGTCTTGTTTGTAGTCTCTTTGGAGGCTGCAAGCCACCGTGCGGAGGGCTCCACAGGAGTGCGAATCCTCAAGGACGCCCTGTACATCCTTCAGCCAAGATCTCCTCTTTAATGCCAGCCACCTTGCTAGTGGAACAGGGAATTCCTTTATGCTCCAGAGGGAGGGAAATTTTGAAAGAGTTAAGAGATTTTTAACATCCCAATTGGGAACACCTTCAGGGATTAGGAGAGTCTAGGTTAGGTTCTGGGCCCAAAGGTGGTGGGGAAGGGGTAGTGTGACAAATACGTCAAAAACTCACACAAAAAACTCCAGACCAGTCAGGGTCTTCCTGTCGATGAGATATGTTTGCATCTCTGCGTTCCTGCCTGTCCACGGCTTTTTCAGAAGCTGTGTGGTTTGGTGCACTGGTGTAGAATCTGGAGCCCATATCTGAGTGTTCTAGACTCGACTTGATCTCATGCTAACTTTAGAAGCCCATGGCATACTCTTTAAAGTACAGGGTTTTGAGTCCCATGTAATAAGCAGTAAGTATGATCTTGGATCAGAGAGACCAGACTAGAAAAATCCATAGTGTGGGAGAAAAATCACGAGAAGACTCACCCCGTAGAATGAACACGTCCCTGGAGAGGAGGAGCTAGCTGTCAGATGGAGAAATTCATGCTGGTGAATTTGACCCAACCCTGAAATTTCACGAAGATTCTATTTTGACTTCGTCGAAACCAGTCAAAGGCTTCCTGTTACTGAGAGTTTCTCTAAGGTACTGCCAAGGTTATAGGGCTGTGAAAATGCATATTCCTGGGCCTCTCGTGGTCTCACGAGGTCTGCATTTTAACAAACCCTGCAGGGGGATTCTTATATGGACACCCCTCCACCCCCCCGCCGCCCTCCATCAAGTTCAGCTCAGCCCTTCTTGCTGCAACATTCAAAGATCTGGCTTCAATTTTGTTGCTCACTGGTGGGCCAGAGTGGTCTCTTCATTGCCCATGCGCATGTCCTGAGCCAGCTGGACTGGCCACCTCATTCATGTCGTTGCCTTTGTCCTCCCCAGCCCTGGACGAAATGACCTCTTCTTCTCTGGACCCTCCTCAGATCACTTCTCAATTCAGCAACCAGTCATCGTCCTGGTTGGTGATGCTTCTCACATCTCTGCTCTGCTCTTCAATCATTGTTTTGTTCACTGACTGTTTCTCCTGCTTGGGCTTTGCCTTCTTTACTAGACAGTAAGCTCCCTGAAGGCCATTTCATACCGCATGATCTTTGCGTTCCAGGCTCTTTTCTAATACATGGTCATGCACGTATCAGCCATTCAGCACATTTGCTGATGGGTCATTGCTAACATGTTCTACAGAGTGTGATTAACCAGGTGCCCTGTGGGTCTGCGATCTGAAGAGGCTGGGAAGGAAAATGGGAGTGGTAGTGATATGGTTGAGAACCTGGGTATAGAGTCATGAAAGACACAGATGGAGTGTGGAAAAGGGAGTGTGGACACCCCTTTGCTTGCTGTATGAAGTGGGAAGGGAGTTTCGTTTTGTTAAATATAGTTTCCATGCTGCTTGAAATCCAGATGATCAAATCTATGAACCAAAGGACGGATGTCTGTTTTTCAAACTCATTCCCTAGTGGTGACTCTCTTGAATGGCCTCTCTCTACTGTCCCTTCTGCTCCAGCCGACCTCCCTCCTTTTTTGCACAGCTGGTGGTCAGCTCAACAGCCTACTCCGAACTCAAGTTACAGGAAATTTCCTGTGTTGCATGTAAGTAAGCAGAATAAAAGTCTGGTGGTACATCAGTGATTTCGCAGAAAGCGATAAGCACACCTCAGCTTTAATCCCAACGTAGCTAGGATTACCGCTCACGCAAACTTGGCTTTCTTTCCCAGCCTTTCTAAGTTCTGACTTCTTGTTATCTCAGAGCCTCCATGTTTTCACTTTCAAATGCAGCATAAAAATAGTGCCTCATAAGGCATTGGGTGGGCTAGTGGGACAATGTATGGAGACCACCTGAGAGCCTCATGCCTAGAAAGTGCTAGTCATCCATAGTGCCCTGGTCCTTTGTTCAAATATACTTCCTGGAGGAAAGCCTCCTGGTGTTCCAGGCTCTTCCTGGCTTCAGGCGCCTTCACTGCCTCTCAACCACATGCCCACCATTCCCCTCCAATCCTTAACTTCTCTCTTAAGAGAATCTTTTGGCCTCAGTAGGAATTCCTTCCTTCTTGGGTTTCAGGCACATCCCTTGTTGGCCATCTGGTCACTCTGCTCACCAGTGCGGACGTGTCCCTGAACTCTGCTCCCAGGACTCCTGCCTTCTCCTTATCTCCTCTCTCCAGCCTATGATCTGGTGTCTCTATATGTCGTCTCTGGCCTTGTCTCTTTACGCTGGGTTCTCTTGTCTTTTATCTGTCTTCTTCCCTTTCCTCTGATACTCAAAGCCCTTACGATAGTATTTAGACCATCTGTTTAAGGTGATAGCTTCCTCCTCCACATAAGAAAGAGATTAGGATCCTCTTTTATAATATGAAGGTGCTTAGAGTAGATACTAGTCTATGAATGTCCTTGGGAATCCCTAAATGACCTCTACCACCATAATTTCTAAGGCCTTTCAGGTTTTCCGTCTACCCTTTGACAGGTACTCATTCTCTGAAGACATGCACAATTGCCAATTTCAGGGGGAGGGGCCGCGCTTTCCAGAAAGCAAAACACCAAGAGGGAATAAAGGGCAGAAATACATCCCTAAAGCCATAGCTCTGGTGATCATACAAGGTTGAGTTTCTCAAGCTTGTCACTCTTTACATTTGGGGTCTGGTCATTCCCTACTGTGGCGGGCTGTTCCTTACATTGAAAGAAGTGCGATAGCATCTTTTGGCTCAAACAGCTAGATCCCAGTACACTTCTCCTGTCCCCCCACCAGTTGTGACAATTACAAATGTGTCCAGACATTGCCAAATGTGCCCCACCTTACACCCGCTCCTTCTAGTTAAGAACCACTGATTTAAGATACTTCATGGTAAAAAGCTTGGTGAAGAAAATGGGAAAAAATATCTGGAAAGAAGTACCCAATATATGGTCTAAACAAATGAAAAAGGAGTCTGAACAAACAGATCCATGGGAAAGGAAACACGAGAACAAATCGTAAGGAAAAGGATGAAAATTACAAATATAAGAAGGCATTTATTGGGACAGAGGATCCACTAAGGAACGTTCCTCGATGGAACAAAGAATAAGGGCCAACCGTGACAGAATCCCTCCTAGGTGCAGATGTGGCTCTGGGCAAAGCTGAGTGTGTCCATGTGACCTGGCTGAGAAGGCTTTAGGTGCAGATGGGCTTTTGGGGGATGGTCAGCGGTGGTTAGGAACACAAGATGCTTTAGTTGTTCAACACGTGCTCATGGTCTCCGAACAGAATGGGGAACACACGTAAGCAACATCACCTGGCAAACATTCCACCGAAGCACATTTCCCCCTTGGTTGAGAGCTATGGAGAAAGCGTGCTGCATCCACAAGATCGTCCGTGTGCCCACTCGGCTTCCCAAGACTTTACGGCGAAAGGCAAAACTGAGACCCAATGAGAAATCTGTTGTAAGTTATTTACCAAACCTTTTCTGGTTTTCCACTAGTTCTCTTTTTTTTGGACAGGAAAAAAAAAACGGTTTGGCTTTCCCATAAAAAAAAAAGCCTTTTCGAGTGGCTAGCAGAAGAAAAGAGGACACCCTTCTGTTGTTTTTTATTTGATGTCTTAGAGGTAACTCGATGGGAAATGTAGTGGCTCTCATTATCCGTCCTGTGATAAGAGACTCTCTTGGTCACTGACAGTTACTTTTCCATATAAGTATTCAATTTAAAGAAGAAACCAGTCAACTTAGGAACAGAAAGAAGCCCCTTGACTATGTGTTTTTCTCACGTGTTTCTTGCATACTTGCTCAGCCTCCCACAGTGGACACCAGCCAGACCTTCCAGCCCAGCACCCTTTGGACAGAAGTGGAACCAACCCAATGCTGCCTGTTTCTCTTTACCCTAATATTCCCACATACTCTTTCCCATCCTTAGCTAATAACAGGAGCCAAGTCCAAGTAGAGGTCTTAATTTCTTGCTCGCAGCTGTGGTTGTATGGCTGGAGAGACTACTATGGCCTCTTATGCCCATAAATCTGGGGATTCTATACCTCATCAGTAAGCACAAGGCCAAGGATTTATCTATCTATATGTTTGCCTGCCTCTCCATGCATCCATGAATCCATCCATCCATCCACCCATCCATCCACCCATCCATCCATCCATCCACTTATCCATCCATTCACCTATCCATCCATCCATCCATCCATCCATCCATCCATCCATCCATCCACCCATTCATCCATCTATCCACCCATTCATCCATCTATCCACCCATTCATCCACCCATCCAACCACCCATCCAACCACCCATTCTTCCATCCATCCATCCATCCAACATTTGTTTAGTGCCCACACCTTGTCAGGTATGTGAAAAAAAGAGAAAAAGGATTCATGAGATTATATCTCAAAGAGCTCAGAGGCTCTGAGAGAATATGTTTATAAACAGAAAACCTTGAATTACATTTTGGTGAGTACTATAATACCTATATGAACTGAACAAATAATAGAACTGGCATGTGCCCTGTTGTAGGAGATACCATGGGTACCCTAGAAGTCTTGGCCACCCCTGCATCACTCTTGTAGCCCAATGGCTTCAGGGAGCAAACATAGACCGCGTCCATCTATGTTCATGATGGGGTGGGGGGATTCCTGCTCTCTTTCCTGCAGCATTTTTAGCAGACACATGTCCCACAACTTGTAACTCACACAATGACTTCCCTGCACTGAACAACAGCCCCATTGACTGGCTTTGATAACCCTGCTACCAGAAATTATGGGAGCAATGGAAATTGTGCAGAAGAAATATTTCCCCAGAGAGGATTTGAAAATATATGCAGAAAAGTGACATTGAATGTGGTCTGGCATTTCTGAAGCTTTGACTCAATCTTCAATGATCGGTAGGTCCTTGAATCTATCCTTACCTGGCCTTTTGGTTACTTTTCTCCTAGATATCAAGAGCCTTCATCAAAGACATGCTGACAATACCAATATGAAAAAGAAAATAAAATGAATTGTTCGAAATCAGGATTCAGAACTGCAGCCCCATGAGGTTCTAATAGTTTTGAAACAGTTAAGAGCTCTATTGTTGCCAAGTCGCTGTCTTATATCCCCTTATATCCCTTGACGTCTGCAATGAGAGGCTAAGATCACTCATTTTTAATTTATTCCAAAGGACACGAGTGCCCAGGTCACACCCTCTCTAGAAGACTGTCTCTTAAGTATGCGTAGTTTAGTGGTTAGATATTCAGGACCCCAAACCAGACCAGGTGGCACCCCGCCATGCCACTTCCCAGCCGCCTGAAATTATATGAGTTTCGTGACACATTGTGCCCATTCCCCCATATGCACGACAAGGAGATTAACTGTCCCCACTGTGTAGGTGACAACAATGATGTGACTGCCTATTTGTAGGCACTTAACACAGGGCCCTGCCCTTGGAAAATGCTACATAATGGTGCTTGCTCAATAAAACTGGACATTCCACAATACTTTCTTGTTACTTCCTGTGGGATGACTTCTTTCTTCAGAGTTTTAATTATTGTGAATGTCAACCACAACAACCTAGAGGCACTGTCCCAGGAATACCTAACTTTCCCTCCCTTGCCCCATAAAAACTTTTGAAGGTCAGGTTGACAGGCCTGATTTCTTCTAGAAAGTAATCCCAATTTACCAATTCTTTCTTGTTTGTCCTCAACAGCCTGGAATCTCAAGGTGCCCTTTACTTTCTGCTATTAATTGTGGGAACTCTGGCTGCCTGCCCTAATTTCAAGGCCCTCAGTGTCACTTTTGGTGGACAGTCTGAGCCAGCGCTGGAAGATGGAGGCCAACCAGGTATGGTGGCTACAAACATGTCAGAGAGGGTCAGAATTGCCACATTTTAAAAAATTTCCTGGGGCGCCTGGGTGGCTCAGTCGGTTAAGCATCCAACTCCGGCTCAGGTCATGATCTCACAGTTCGTGGGTTCAAGCCCCACGTCGGACTCTGTGCTGACAGCTCAGAGCCTGGAGCCTGCTTCAGATTCTGTCTCCCTCTCTCTCTCTGCTCCTCTCCCACTCATACTCTGTCTCTCAAAAATTAAATAAACATTAAAAATTTTAAAAAATTAAAAAAAGATTAAAAACTGTCCTTGACCCATAAGTAAGTGGGAAGCACCAGTAGTTCATTGGTTCCTAAGGTTCAGGGCAGTGGTTCTCAAACAAGGGGTGATTTCATCTCTCAGAGGATATTTGGAAATGACTGGAGACATTTTTGGTTGTCCCAACTTGGGGTGGCGATGCTACTGGCATCCCGTGGGTGCAGGCCAGGGATGCTGCTAGACTTCTTATAACACGCAGGACGGTTTTCTTTAACAAAGAATAGTCTGGTCCCCCAAGTCAACAGCGGTGAGGTTGAGAAACCCTCCACAGAATTAATGGAAGGCAAGTTCTCAGCCTGCACGATGCCTTTCACTTAGAAGGTCAGCACGGAAGGGTCTCGAACATCCGCCCTCTCATTTTACAGGTGGGACGTGGGAGGGGAAGATGGCGTGCAAGGGTCCACACAGCTGGATGGCGGGAGCCAAGTCGGCCCAGGGCTCCTCTGCCCCCCTTCACGCTGCACCCTATACCTGAGCCACTTGCTGCTGGCAGTAAAGGGATCCAATCTGCATTAGATGCTCCTGTCCGTTCCCATGAGCGCCAAAATTAGGGTTCGCTTTGCCGATTTCGCTCGCTGTGGTGTGTAAAGAGGAAAGGGGGAAAACCAAGCAGAATGGCTTCTCACAAAAAAAGGCAAATCGGGTGGGCAGGTGACGCCGCTGCTGCAGGTGAATTCGGCTACAGTTTACCGTACGTTCTGGTATTCCTGACTCAGTCCTCCCGGCAACCCATCAGGTGAGCATCGCCATCACCTGCTGTTCAGATGACAAGAAGGGGCCCAGGGAAGGTAAGCAGGCTGCTCAAGGCGACTCAACGGGAAGGGAAGAGCTGGCATTTGGGTACCGGCCCTCTGACCCCGCAGGCCGTGTCCGTGGATGGGAGTGGGTAAGTCATCGACATTCTGGCTGGGCTCTGCCTCCCACCAGCCCCGTGTCCTGGGCTGCTTCATGTGCCTTTTTTAAAATTGTTATCAAATGGGGATTAAGAGCTGTATTTATAAGGTTTTTTATTAAAAGGCATGATGGTGGCATTGTGCCTGATGGGCTGCAAGCCCCCAGTGAATGTTGGTTGTCCTCCTCATTAATAGGCAGCCAGAAAACTTAATTGTCACCTGCCGCACAAACCAGAAGGCTTCCCAGCCACAGCGCAGAGGGCACGTGACTGGACTGAGCCTGGCGGTGGGGGCTCCTCCCTCTCCTCCTCCTGGTCCAGAACCTGTCCAGGGCTGGGCAGCGAGGGTCCTTCCCTGCCTTCTACGCCTTTGGGCCACGTGGTCTTTAATGAAACGTGGAACGGACAGATGAGGCTGTCATTTCTGGGTGAATGACACGCTTGAGGCTGGCCTCATGTGGTTGATGTGGGCAGCTAGGGGCCTCTGAGGGAGGCCACTGTGGGCCTGGGGGCCAGGATTCCCCAGGAAGAACCAGAGCCTGCCTGAAGTTCAAGTGGAGATCACGGAAAGAAGACAGAGGGAGGGAGGGAAACCGGGCTGGGGAAGGCCAGGGGTGTGTGCGGATGGCCCTGAATAAGCATGCAAGGCGTTTTCTGAGTTACAAGAATTCCCCATACATAATCTCTAGCGTACACCATGGAGTTTTTATTTCCCTGTCGATTGCACACTCTGCATAAGGAAAGCAACCTTTTTGAGGTAATACAGAATCACCTTTCCAGAGGAGCTTTATTAGTTTACTATAATTTTTTATTGTGGAGAATAATTAGCTTGAGCGCCTTTTAATTTGTTCCCATTAAGATGTTTGCATGGCAGCAATTAGAGCCTGGCGGGCTCCCTGCCTTCTCCGTGAGCAGGGGCCTCTCGCTGGCTGTGAACTGGCTTTGGGGGGGAAGTGTAATTAATTATTGCGGCCTTTGCCACGTGGAGAGCCCAAGGAGAAAGGGAAGGAACTTTCTGTGACTCTGTGGTGCTGGTTGTAGAATAATCAGATGGGAAATGCTTTTTCATACTAATAGGCTTAAAGAGAAAAAAGAAAACCTCAAACCCACCTACTTGAAAACAGGATTTGTAATGATGTCGGAGGCCTGGCAACACGGACTTTTGAAATGACAAATGTCTCTGCCGAGGGATGGAGAGACCGTTCTCAAAGGCTCACCAGGGAGAGGGTCTCTTGCTGTGCCGCTGACCCCCGGTGACGTGGAGGGTCCTGTTTACAGGAGGGGTTGAAGCCCCTTCTTGCTGTCACAGCTGAGTCAGCTGCTTCCTGGTAGAATTTTTATCTCAGCCATAGGAATAATTGGAGGTGAGCGTTTGCTAGAACCTTCCCTGGAACGCTGGCCAGGGTCAGGGTCATGACAGTGCAGGCTCGTGTGTGTGTGTGTGGGGGGTGTCCTTGCTTCCTAAAGGACAAACGCAGGTATGAGGCCGCTGATTACTGGGTAGATCATTCTGTGGGTTCTTTTGTATGTGGGTCCCGGGACACGGACCAGGATGCGGCGAGAGAGCCACCGAGGACACAAAATTTAAGGAGGAGCTCTCTCTCAAAGCCACGCCAGCCTGCGGGGTCAGCCTCACCTGATCCTGAGAGCGAGTACCTCCTAAAATGTTTTTGGAAAGTGCCTCGCTGTCTCACTAGAGAGTCACCCCCTGATGGACTCCCAGACTGAAGGATTAAGACAGATGGTTGAGGAGAGAGACTTAGGGATGGCTTCTCCCTGCCCAAACTGGCATCTCAGCATTGTCTTGGGCACAGGTCATTCTGGGGGTACGCTCTGGTTTGAGCACCAGTGGCTTAGAGAAGTGTCTCTTGCAGACTGCCTTGGAACCACATGAATGGCTCCCTTGGGGACAGCTCCAATGGGGAGGGAACGCCATGGGGATAAAACTGGGCAGGGTATCCATGACGCATATGGGAGGGGCCTATGCCACCGAATGCATCCAGAGACACATAAGCAGTCTGGGACAAAGGATGGCGCCCCGGCTCACGGCCACCAGAGGTTCAACCTCTCTTCTCCTCCAGCGCACACAGCGACACCTGCCATCCAGGATCTTGACTAGTCTCCAACTCTCTCGTGCGTCAAACCAAGAGAATGGTAACCGCCCGGCAGGCCGACTGTGGGCTCTGCAGTGAACACCTCCGTTCGCACCTGACTCCCTCATTTGCTATCAGCCCCGCCTCAAGCAGGTTACCTAACCTCTGCATGCCACGCTTCCCTCGGTAAAATCTGATTAGTAATGAGAATTCCTGCTCATGGGTTTGCGCGGAGGATTTAATGAGGTAACACAAGAAAGAGCTTGGTACGATTCCGTGCTGTGCAGAGTTGATGCTCGAGAGAGACTAGCTTTACCATGACCCGTTTAGCCTTGGTCAGCCCAGCCCTCTGCCAAGAAGCACTAAGATCGATTGTGCGCTGCCAGAAGAGAAGCCAGCCCATTAGTTCATCCTCGTATGTGCCCGGCTCCTGGCACAGCTACAGGGCCATTAGCAGAGGTTACTCTCCTGCCCCAGCCTCTGTTCGGCACGCCTTCCATGGCATTTCTCAGAGCTACCTTTTACCTACTGACGCCGTCTGTGTCCACTGCTTCCTATTATACCTCCATTCATCTTGACGACCTTCCAAAGCAGGAATCATCGCACCCACTTTACAGATGAGAAACCTGGGCTCTGCGGGTTTGGGTAGAGGACTCAAATTCACACGGGCAGTAAGCGCTGGGGACGGGGGAGAAACCAACCCACGGGCCCCACAGCCCTGGGCTCCCTGCACCCGCCCGTGACCCACACCCTCCAGTCAGGCCTGTCTTTCGGGTCTCCCTCTGGAAGACGGCTCGTAGAAAATGACCTGGTGATCGAGAACACACGATTTCTTCTGGAGTAAAGCTTATGCTTAAACATCAATCGAAGATTCCAGGTGAAGGAAGAAAGGTCTGCTTATAAAAGCTGAGTCCCGGTTAGCGAGACAAGAAATTTGTAGGTATCTGGAAATTTTCCATGTCAAATTGGGGTATTCTTGGAAGAGAAGGAAGAAGCATCACGACTGACACTTTTAGGTGTCTCTTATTTTAATTTCTATTTTTAGGCTATGTTTTATAATGCATATACCATAATTATATCAGCACAGTAGTGCAGGCATGTAATTTATAAGTAAATGACTATGCATCGGTTTTTGGGTACGCGAGTGAAGTTTTATTTGTATGTCATGTGATCGAGAGAGGTTGGAAATGACTCTTGACTTTCAGAAGTTCCCGTCCCCCCTTGAAAAGGCTTTGTCCAATTCAGTACATCATGGGGGGAAATCCCATGGGTTGTCTAAGGCGTGCGAAGTTTGAAGGCTAGCCTCTACGAGTGTGCGCGTGCGTGTCTGTGTGTGTGTGTGTGTGTGTGTGTGTGTGTGTGTGTATGAGAGAACACTCAAGAGAGGAAAAGTACTTTAGTTTTCTTGAGAGAGGCTGCTTGACACCATAAGTACTTTGAATCAGAAGTGCGGTGAGGGCATATATCCCTGATGGGGGTGGTAAGCCTGGGTTCAAATCTTGCGGGAAGACAACATTCTCCCACTTCCCAGGGGTCCGTTTGAGAGCTGCAGGCTGGCAGCCTTGGCCGAAGCCGTCTGTCCCCGCTCTGCGTGAATGTGCACATTTGTAGTTCCTCTGGTTTTTCTGATTTCACCAGAGACTCTCATTAAAACCAACCTGGTTAACCCTAAAATTGCTTAAGGGGGCGGCGGGTACGTGGTGGGTGGCTTAGCAAAGGCACTGCTGGGTTTATCGGTCAAAGAGAGCACGCAAACCACAGGGTGGGTGAGAACACCCAATCACGTCAGGGTGGAGGAGGCCCTTCTCTGCTCCTAACGCGCGCCTACGCTGCGGGCTCTATATACATTCCTCTACTTAATGTCTCCCCACAACGAAAGCGATATAGCCTGTGAAGGGCGGTGGTGTCTGACCAATGGAAAGAGTAATTAAGGAGAATTAGGAGAGATGTCTACTAATTACTGAGACTCCCAGATGGAATCTGCCACCCCAGTCCAGTGTCTACAGAATGCTCGGGGCCAGGGGCCAGGCAGACTCAAGTCCCGGTTCTCACTCAGATACTGACCAGCTGTGACCCCTTGGAAGAGTAAATGTCTCTGGGGTCCTAGACAGAGAGGTGTCTAGGATCACTCCAGCCAAAATATATATTATATATCATATATTATTTCTTATATATTCTGTGTGATGTATTATTTATTATATATTATATATATATAGTGTGTGTTATATATTATACATATAGTTGGATTTATATATTTATATATAATATACAATATATATGACATATATTTATATATAGTGTATTATATATTTTACATACAGCTGTATTTATATATTTATACATAATATGTAATATATATTATACATATTTATATATTGTGTATTATGTATTTTACATACAGTTGTATTTGATATTTATATATAATATATAATATGTATTTTATATATTGTATATTGTGTATTATATATTATAATACAGCTATATTTCTATATAATATATAATATTTAATATTACATGTATAATATATATTATACATACAGTTGTCCTATACACACGTAGTTTCAAATGCCAACTGAAACTATATAGAACTGTATACGTAGGACTATACACACACACATACACACACACACAACTTAGAAAGCATTATACAGGACGATGTCTCATAGTTCATTTGTTATTTAAACAGATTCATCCACCTCCACGATACAGATACAACGATTGCTTTGTTTGGAACACAACCCAGGGGGAAGTGTAGGGGAGGCGTAGTTTTTTGTTTTTTTTTTTCATATGAAGCAATGATCTGGGATGATTGGCAGCGGGACAGAATTGCCATTGTTAGCATTTGTGTGTCTCTACATGACCCCACACCCTTCAAAGTCCTAATATTTGTTTAAGGTTGTTTAATAATTGTTCCTCTGCTCTAGAACTTTGGGAGTCATGGCCACCCCGATCTTTATAAATAGTAGATTCAATAATGAGAGAGCTGCCGTTTGAGTTTCTGTTCGTCCTTGTCCGTGTCTCTGTAATTTCATTTTTACCCTTTCCCACTGCATTATGTGCCCCAGCCTGTAAGGGGCTGGGGGTGGAGAGAAGGTGGAGAGAGCTATTTTTCCTTCTTCACGTTTTCTCCAGACCCTTGCATGGGCTTTATGCAGTTATGCAGTTTCAGAGTTTTATAAATTATACGCTTGCAAAGTGGGTGAGTGTCAAGTTCAGCTGTGACCGCTGGGGAGGTGGTTGGGGCCTCCCAGACGCAGCCTGCAGATGGTGTGGAATGGGGGGCTTGGTGCACCTAGTTCAAAGTGCAGCAGAAGCTGTGTAATAAAAGGCAGCAAACTGTGGTTGGTGTTAAGACTGCTTCTGGAAAAAAATGGCCCCCAAACCAGGGTATTTCAGCTCATCTACATTCTCTTTTGCACATTTTGAGGCTACAAGAAAAAATAACCATTGAAGGCTATGCATGCTAAAAAAAAAAATTGCAGAGCAAAAGGAAATTGCTCTTACCTTGAGCAATGAGAAGGCAGCGCTGATGTTTAATCTCCCTTAGAAAGCTCACCCCAGGGTGGCCCGTGAACCCAGATTACCATGCAGCGAGTTCAGGATTCTAAGTGACCCATTTGCTCTTATAAACACCTCTATGTGGCAAACTGGCTACTGCAGTATCTTTTAGATATTTCTCTAAGGTCTACTACTACGACTAACAACAACAACAAATGTCTGAAGCCCTACACATTTTCAGAAGAATTTAAGTGTTGATCTAATATAGTAATAGAGACGAGTAAAGCTCTCAAGGAGAGGTAGAGACAGAGGTTTGCTTTTGGTGCTCCCGGGCTATACCTATTCCACTGCTTGCTCATCTTATGATTTCATTCTCCACCCAAGATCAGAACACTTTCTTTTGAAGAGTCATAGTCTTTGCAGAGGATACCTCAAACACCAGGAGTAAAAGCTAGACAGTTAGCCAGGAAGGTAAAAGAAAAGTTTTGCAAAATGTCACGGTCACGTATTTCCTTCTCCCGATGGACATGGTTTCAAGGGTTGGCAAGTTGAGACCTTGATTCAGAATCATTCTAACGTGGGCTGCGAGTTTATACAATGAAGCATCCGTTTTGAAATCAGCAGAGCCATTGGGCAAACCTAACTAGCCAACTAAGATTTCTATTTTTGGTGACCTTTTGCATTCGGGCCCCTTAATTGCCTGGGAGAGCTCCCTGTTTAGAAAGAAGTCCATCTGAAAATAGACACATAAGGACCGAGGACTGTGAGGGCACAGGCATGCTCAAAATCAGTGGGATCTCTAAGTGAACGCTGATCTTCCAGCAAGATGAAATGGGAGATTCACATTCTTGCTTATTTCAGGGAAACACTGAATAAAGATTTTTTTTTTCCTTTAATGAGACACTGACTTGCAGGGAGATAGTTCGCATCCAGACTGAGGAACTAGACAGGGCCGGTGGTTACGAAGCAGAAATAATCTACCACTTACAGAAATACAAGGTGTGAATAAGTACTCTATCTCTGAAATAGAAGGAGATATCTGGTTGTTATATTTCCATCACAGATAAAAATATCTTGAGGTAAATTTAAGGAGGACAACTTGCAAAAAAAAAAAAAATCCTCTCAAGAAATTAGGTAGCAAAAAAGAATCCTCTTAAAAAAAAAAAAAAAAAAAAGGAGACGCCTGGGTGTCTCAGTAGGTTAAGCGTCCAAGTTCGGCTCAGGTCACAATTTTGTGGTTCACGAGTTCAAGACCCACACTCGGCTCTGTGCTGACAGCTCAGAGCTTGGAGCCTGCTTCATGGATTCTGTCGCCCTCTCTCTCTGCCCCTCCCCTGCTCATCCTCTGTCTCTCTCTCTCTCTCTCAAAAATAAATAAACGT
The DNA here is from genome assembly GCA_030068075.1 of Paguma larvata. Lineage (NCBI taxonomy): Eukaryota > Metazoa > Chordata > Mammalia > Carnivora > Viverridae > Paguma > Paguma larvata. Next base: position 143,056,317 of record CM057824.1, read on the forward strand.
TAAAATCAAATTAAAAAAAAAAAAGTATGGCACGCCTGGGTGGCTCAGTCAGTTGAGTGTCCGACTTCAGCTCAGATCATGATCTCATGGTCTGTGGGTCCCAGCCCCACGTCGGGCTCTGTGCTGCCAGCTTGGAGCCTGGAGCCTGCTTCTTATTCTGTGTCTCCCTCTCTCTCTGCCCCTCCCCGACTCACATTGTCTCTCTCTCTCTCTCTCTCTCTCTCTCAAAAATAAATAAACATTAAAAAAAAAAATGTCACAGAGTGTCAAGCCCTGAGGTTTTGAGCATGCAGAGGAGTCAGGGCGAGGGAAAAGTACGCTATTTCCAGTCACTGACAGGTCCCTGGGCCCCAAGGCCAGGCGTGGTGGCTCTCGTACAAGCAGCACTCCAGTGGTTGTGGACGTGAGGCCGTCTGCCGGCTCTTCTCTGACCCGAGAGGCAAGCGCGACAAAGAAAGCAGGTGTGACCTTGACTCCCACTCCGCCAGCTCCGGGCCCCGCCCCAGCCCACTTGCAGAGGATCCAAGGAAGAACCCGGGGTTGCTGCGTGTGTGTCTTCAAAGCACCGCAGACACGGAAAGGGTGGGGGCGAATGAGGCGAGGTGGCATCAGGGAGCAGGCAGTCTGGGAATAGCTTTCGCTGTCCCGGAAGGGGCTGCATGGGGCTCCCCGCACCTCCCTTCCCATCCCAGCTGCCTTCCCCTCTGCCTCCCTTCACTCTCGGGGCAGGCAAGCGACGACTCCATCGTCCCAGGCAACTTCCAAGCCCAAGGCCTTGTGACGTGCGTCTGGCCTACAAGACGTCTAAGGGGAAGTTTGCAGGGAAGGGCTTCCTTTGCTGACTATAAAGCCAGCCTTGCAAGGTGAGGGTTTGAGGCCTCCCATCTCCTTCCTGCCTGGACAGAGCTGAGGTCCAGGCCCAAACACGGGAGCCTCCCGGCCCCCCTGAACCAGCCGCGGTTGTCCTCCCGAACTGCCTGCCGCAGGAGACGGGCCAATACCCGGCCGCTCACACCATGGGAGTCAGATTTTCCTAAATGAGCAGCCAAGCGTAATTCTCGCTGATAAACCCTAGCAGGAGATTTGCGTGTTTTCTGTCACTGTGATAGAATTCATCACCAAAATCATCTTTTGGACACATGGTTTGTTTCTCTGTCTTAGTTTTTTCTCTCCCCTCAGTGGCGTCATTGGGTGTTATCGGGAGAAAGCAGGGGAAGGAGGAGGGAGAGAGAGAGAGAGATTCGGAAAGCTAACAGAGTATGAGAGTGTGTCTCTCTGACAAAGGGGGGAGTTGGCAACCCAGAGGAGTGTCCAAACGTACTTTTCTAGCACGCTAGCGGTTGCTTGAGGTTTTGTGTTCTGTTCCGAGTTCAGAAATCACCCATTGTTCTCCTGAAGCACCCCCTGACTATGTCCAGGGCCTGCCAAGCTCTTTCTTTCTTTCTTCCTTTTCTTTTTTTAAAATTTTTTTAATGTTCATTTTTTTATTTTTGAGAGAGAGACGCAGAGTGCAAGCAGGGAAGGGGCAGAGAGAGAGGAGACTCGGAATCTGAAGCAGGCCCCAGGCTCCGAGCCGTCAGCACAGAGCAGAACTAGGGGCTCGAGCCCACAAACTGTGAGATCATGACTTGAGCTGAAGTCGGACGCTCAACCGACTGAGCCGCCCAGGCGCCCCAGGGCCTCCCAAGCTCTTAAAGGACATGGTCCTTTTCGACCACCGTGGGCCATCATAGTTATGACATATTTCGGTGGGGAAGGGACAGAAAGACACAGTGCTTGAGCCTTATTTTAGTCGGCCAAAAGGCTAAAGCAGGGCATTGGTGGCACCCGGGAGGAGGGACGGGGGAGGTCGAGGAATGCAAGTCACAAGGCAGGTGTTGTACAGATTTTAAGATCCATTCTGGTTAAGGGACCAGAACAGCTTCTGGAGAATTCTCTAAAGAACGGGAGTTAGAAGGAAAACTTTTCAGGCCATTGTGGGAAAATGCTTTGCGTGTGTGAATCGGTGGGAGGACTGTTTCCTATCAGGAAATAAAATAATTAAAAAAAAAAATAGCCGCCTCGTAGCCGAAAGAAGAACTTCTGTGATGTGTGGCCAGGGAGCTCTCTGACGCGTTCAAAGATTTTGAACAGGAACCCTGTAACTCGGCGGCCAGCGCATCTAGAACATTACCAGCCCCTTCTGGTAGAAAACTGAGACACAGAGACATTTAATGACTCATCTAGGTCACTAGGAAGCTACCTGAGAAACTGAAAATGGGCTGGAGTTTCCTGTGGGGCCTCTGCTCCCTCCCCCAATGAGAGAAGCAGCCGCGGGGTGTCTCCATCACGGGGCTTTGGTGAAGGAGGCCATCAGAAATGTCACAGAGGAGTAGGAAAAGAGGCAGCCTCTCAGAGGCCTGGAGAACCTGCTTGGGGTTCAAGGGCGAAATGGCTTTTTCGTTGAGAAGGGCCTTGAGGAAGATACAGTTATACCAGGGCTCTCAAGGAGGAGAAACATCTGTCAAGATTGATGTTACAACACACCCCAGTCAGCCTCCATATTGAAAAACCACGCTTGTGGGGCGCCTGGGGGGCTCAGTCGGTTAAGGATCTGACTTTGGCTCTGGTCATGTTCTCATGGTTCATGGGTTCGAGCCCTACATCGGGCTCTGGGCTGACAGCTGGGAGCCTGAAGCCTGCTTTGGATCCTGTATCTCCTTCTCTCTCTGCCCCTCCTGCACTCCCTCTGTCTCTCTCACTCTCTCAGAAATAAATAACCATTAAAAAAATAAAAAGCCACGCTTGCTGAGCTGAGCTATATAAAGGGTCCAGGCTCTTCTCCCGTCCTCTCCGTGGGTCCTTCCGAGTAAGGGAAGGCTGTTATGACGATGAGAAAGCCATTGGGCTGGCTTCCTTAGCACCTCCCACACCCCGCTGGGGTTCCCCCTGCTTCACCTTTGCCCAGGCTGTACCCCCCCCCCAGACCACCCTTCCATCTCTCCTCTCGGTTCCCACCCACCATCCCTTCCCCACCCCATGGGTCACTTTCTCCACGGAGCCTCCCCTGGTGTCCCCCAGGATACTGTGACCTCTCCTTTCCCGGAGAGGACGGCTTTAGACAGAGTGTCATCTTAGACAACTGAACCCAGATCGCCGAGGTACTTAACTGCCTGTTTTCATGATTGTGCCAAGCGTTTCACACGGGTTACTTAATTCAGTCCACACAGCTGCCTTAGCCATAGGTACTACCACTATCTCTTTGTTTTGTAGACGAGGAAACTGAGGCTCATGAGTGAAGAAGCTGCTCTGTGCTGTTTGGCTAAAGCCGGAAAGACGGAAAGGGAGAGGCCGTCACCCCTGGGCTGTCCAAGCCTGGCCCACGTCCAGCCCGCCTCCCCTGCCTTATTCTCCTACTGTCCCCATCAGCTCCGGGCTCTCTCCCCACGACTCCCAGCGGAGCGCGGAAGGCTCTAACAAAGTCTCTGCACGTGGTGGCCTTGAAGCCTTCTTCTGGCCCGGCATCAGACCCAGCCTCGCACTCTCGGTCAAGGAGCAGGTCGCCCCCGAGCACACATTTCAGGGCTATTTTGAGGGACCGAAGGCATCGCCTGGCTACTGATTTCTTTCCCAAAGCTCTCCAAGGCTTCTTGCTGTTTAGCTCCTGGATCGGCTGCCGTTTCTGAAGACGCTTCAGCTACTGGCTGTTCGCTGGGCCTGCACTCGGTGTGTGAGCAGGTGTGGGGCCTCCCTGACACCCTCCCCCCACCCCCGCCGTCCGCCCGCCCTCGCTGCAGAAGTGTGCCTTGCAAGGACTCTGAAATACGGGGACATTCCCGCTGGAGGAAACAGAACCAAGGACAGCTTGGCTCTGGGGACAGCTCGCTGCCCTTTTAAAACTTAAACATTTCAGAATCGCTTTGTCATTTTCAAAGGTTTGTTGGCGTGCAAAGAAACTAAATGGCGAGGTGTATGATTATGAGTTTAAATCGAGTGTTAGCACCTTTTTTTTCCCTCTCAGTTTCAAAATGTGTGGGCAGTTTCAAGATGTGAGGCTCCATTTTGCACGGGGTAGGGGGCTAGGGTCTGATTCTCCAACATCCCGGAGAGCCCCTAGGAAGGGTACAGTGTCCTGGTGGGCCAGAAGCGGTCAGATTTGCTAAGACGCGGGTCACAGGCTGAGTTGGATCCCCTCCAGAATTCCTAGGTTGGAGTCCTAACTCCTAACACCTCAGAATATGACTGTATTCAGAGACTGAGTTTTTACAGAGGTGCTTCCTGTTAAATTCAGGACGGGCCCTGCTGTCACAGGCCTAATGTCCCTGTAAGAAGGGAGTTGGGGACACAGATACACACAAAGAAAGATCGCATGAACCCACAGGGAGAAGATGGCCATCCCCGAGCCAAGGAGAGAGGCCTCAGAAGAAACCAATCCTCCCGACACCTTGAAGCCTTCCAGAAATAAACCTCTACCAGATTTCTCAATGAGACTTCTGGTCTCCAGAATCATGAGACGAGACGGCTCTATTGTTTTAGCCCCCCAGTCTGTGGTGCCTCACCCTGGCGGCTCCAGAAAAATAATCCGGATTTCACACATTTCAACCTACGGTGCCCAGTTTCACCTACAGCTTTCTGTCATCTTGACTCTTCAGTCGAGCCAGGAGCGTCTTTGTGAAGATTTTTTTCTGAAAGTAGCGGCAAATGGAGGTTCATCGAGGAACACACTTCAGACACTCAGCCCCGTATTCTGCCATTCCCTTTGAAAGATAGCCTCCAAGAAGACAGTCGTGAGTCAGCCTCGCTGAGATTTTTTTTTTTTTTACCTGTGGTTCTAGGAACTCGGAGGCCTATTATCATTCAGGCTTTGCATAGACCACTAAGCCACTTCTAAGAACAAGGCTACCTGAGGCATCGTGCAAAAGTACGTACGTGCCACCTTTGTCACCCCTACCCCTGCCCTTTGGGCCGACGCCCTGGACCTCGTGAGGGGACACCAGTGTGGGTTCTGCAAGAATGCCATGCCTCGAGCCACGCGTGTCCGGCCCAGGGAACGTCTCCCCTTCTCCCCTGAGTGAATGAAGCGAGAGCTCGGTGGGAACAGAGCGGCGTTCTCTGTGGTAGACCACATTCATTTTGCATGCCACTCTTTCAGACCCTTGCTTGCCTCTCAAGGCAAGGGAACAATGGTTTGCTGGGTGCCACACCTCTCTTTCCTCCCACTTTCCGCAGGGGTATCTCTGTCAAAAGTGAAGTACGGGTTTCCTTCTGTGAGGATTGCACGGACTGATAAAGGGCCATCCCGGGAAGAAAATGAGACGTCGTTTCCCCCCCCCCCCCGGCTCGTAGCTGCAGTTGAGGGGGGGAACATTCACCATAAATTTTACGTAGCAAGAAATGACCACGGGGCCGAGCACTGCCAGTGGCCAGTCTTCGGGAATGTGGCTAAGAACGCTGAGACAGAACCATTTGCTGGAGGGGACCAGACACGAGTCTCCTGGCATCACGCACTCAGGCAGCGCCCAAAAGGCACCGAAAAGCAATGACCTTTTGGCACCCCTGCAGCCCCAGGGAGCGTGGATGGTTGATCCCCACGAAGCAGAGCCTCCGTGGGTGGGTCCCCTGGCTAAAATGAACCGGGCAACTGCCAAGATTTCACTTTGGTTCCCGGAAATGAAATCTCAATGTAATATTTTTTAAGTTAGAGATGATAAAAGCTCCCCAAGTTCCTTTTCCCCGACACGGAAGGGTGGACGAGGCCTTTTTCCAGCGGCCCTTCTGAGACTCGATTCGGGTCTCAGGGGTCTCTGTCCCTTGCTCCCCTGAAAGCAAGCTGCCCCTTGTTTCTAACCTGGGGTGGCTCGGTGACCTCCATCGGCACAGGCGCGAGGGGGCTGTTTTAGGGTTGCTTCTATTTCCTGCTCTTTGAGCCGGTCCCCGGGTCCTGTCCCTGTCTCTGTCGTCTGGCCTGTCCCTGTCAGGACAGCTTTGAAGGCAGCTCCGAGCCATGCGCGAAACCCCATCTATTGCCCCGTGGAAGGTTTTCAAATTTCCTGACTCTGCCTTCCTGAGTTTGATAAAATAGGAAACAATTATCGCGGGGAGGGTATTGAGAGCAGAGTGAAAGCAGGAAGACCTTTCTTTCTGTTGTTCTACAAATATTGCTTCCTTTGCTCGTTAGCGGCCCAGAGGAAACGCAGCCAGGGAGCAGCTCACGGCTTGTCGCCAGCGGCCGGCGTCTCTGCCACAGGAGCCCAGCGCTGCTCCGCGCGACAAGGGCGTGTGACTCACACACATCGCATGATTCAACTTCACTAAAATTTCCTCGGCTGCCAGTAAAGCAGCATTTGCAAACCCTCTAATTTGGAGCTTTGAATCGGTTAATGACTTGCTTTCTTCCCCTTCTCCTAAAATCCTCTCCCACTACCCTCAACACACACACACACACACACACACACACACGCACACTCGCACGCACGCACGCAGCTTTGTCAAGTTCTTACATTTCAGGGACCCGGAAACATAGAGGCTCTGTGACATTCACAATAGCATTTGTTGTGACAAAGTGGCTGGCAGCCCCTCTGCATTCCCCGGCTCATTTGGCTGTATGAATAAATCATGAGTCACAGATACTATTTGGGTGCGCGCGAGACTTTGTAGCCAGAAAATTAATTATTCCCCCGGCCCGTCCCACTCCGTCCCCACTCTGCCAAACCATCAAGCCGCATTCCGCAGGCGGTGGTCAGAGTGCGTGCCCCGACGCACTGCGATGCCTTCGTGACGTTTTGATGTTATTATTTTTGTTTGTTGAAGCACGGCCCTCTTCTCCCACCAGAGCCGCCCCAAACGCACATGCACACACATACGCGCCCAGGGCCGTAGCCCCGGGCCAGCTTTGCGCATTTCCAGAGGCCGGCTGCAAAACTGTTTTCCACACCGGCCATTCCAATTAGGAAGCGCACCATCTAATGACCCGAGCCACGATGCTTGACTTAGGAAATTTCTTCCTTGCTCTTTGCAAGAGAAAGAGAGAGAGATCTCCGCACACAACAACTTGCATTTTTCCCCCCTCCCTTGAAAGCCGCTGGCTGCCTCTTTGCATTGAGGCTACAAGGAGCACGGCCCCATCCTGGTAATTCTAACCCAGACAGATCCGCCTGGCTCTTGCACTCTCTCTGCCTTGAGGGGACAGCGGAGCTGCCGCTTTGTCCCCCGAGTCCCTGGGCTGGTGGAACGTGTGCCTGTGAGCCTGCCTCCGCCTCCGCTCCGCGCTGGCACGAGCCCTCCTGGCCGGAGATGCAGGTGCCCGCTAACCCTCCCCCCCACCTCCCCCCCCCTCCAGGGGCGGGCTGAGTTCAGGACCCAGCCACGGTCGCTGCAGGCAAGGGGCAGAAAAGAAAACCCAGACGGCTTCTTGCAAGCGGTGTAATCTCTAGGACTTTAATCAGGAGCAGCCCAACTTACTTGCACTTGACAAAGGTCTCACACACCGACCGAACACTTCAACAGCTTAGCTAAGTATTTATTAAAACAGTTCTGAGCAGCGGCCACGTGATGAATAAGTAATCCAATAGCCTTGCGATCACAACGCCCGAGTCTGAATTCCTTCCACCAAACAGACAGGGCATCGACAGGCGCTGCGCGCCCCGAGTTACAACAGGCTGCCATTTCGTTATCTGCAGAGCCGAGCCCAAGTAGGTATCAAAAGACCAGAGCGTACTCACCTCTCATGAAGCACTGTGGGTATGAAGGAAATGACTCAAATATGCTGTCTGAAGCCATCGCTTCCTCCTGAGAATGCACCCTCTTCTGAAGGCGGGGGATTCAATGATTTCTTTCACCTGGGGAGTGAAAACCAAACGAAGGTCACTGTCTTAACCTCACCCCCCAACCATGGCTCCCTGCCTCGCTTTCTTTCTTTCTTTTTTTTTCTCTCCCCCTACCTCTGGGGCTCCCCGAGCCCTGCGAAAAATGTACCTTGGCGAAAACAAAATATTCAAATTGTTCAAGATTTGAAAAAAAAAAAAAAAAGCGGCGTCTTGGCTGTGGGTTGGTGATGCTCACCACTCTGTGAAACCCTGTGGTTTGCAGCCAGTGTGATTCGTCCTGCTCGGTGACCACTGTGCCGGGCGCAGACTTCTGACACTACCAGCCTACCCAACTTGTGGTTCTGTGGTTGTTTATGAGGCCCAAAGAAGTTTTCACACAACCCAAATTACAAATTTAACTGTTCCCCTTTCCACAGCCCGTCTTAATTGGTTCTTGCCAATCATGTGACTTAAGTGATGTCAAATTTCTTTTTTTTTTTTTTTTTTTTTTACTTTCTGAGCAATGCCCTTCCTTCCCCCCCACCTGCCCTCCCTGAGGCTGTTCAAGAAACGAGCCCGAGTAGAGTTTGCAAGAGAGGGATTGCAGAGAAAAGTGACTCGGTCTCTTATTCGGTCAATGGTCTTTGCTGATTTAGGACGACTTGGGTCCTGTTGTTGTTTGTGGTTTTTGGAACTACCGATTATTGTGATAACGATTTCATTGCTGCTTATTCAATAGTAATGCGACCCTGGCACCAGGCTGCGGCTCGGGCGGGATGAGGATCGCATCCCTGAAGACCCCGGGCACCAGCTCAGGAGAATCCAGCGCTTGGTAAAGACTAGGACGGCATGAGGGATGCTACAAAAGGAAACACAAAATAAAAGGAAATGTTTTGCGGAGAGCCTGACCCCTAAAAGTATCTAGCAACTTGCTGGTACTGGAAAGCCTTAAAAAAAAAAAAAAAGGCGGGGGGGGGGTAAGCATTCTAATTTTGTACCCAAAAGATCATTTTAATAGAGCAAAATTATGTGGTTTTGCTCCTCCTAAACAAACATCTTTTGAGGACAGAGATGAAACCAGAGTTCTCTCTGACACACACACTCAAATTAGGAATCCGCGGGAAAACAAAGAAAAGAGAGATCCTACATGATGAGCCCGAGCAGTGGCTAAGCCGCAACTGTTAATTTCTTGTTTCCACCTGTGAAAGTTCATTGCCTTGCCTTTCTCTAGCTCAGTTGGCACTGATGGGCTAATTCAGGTAAAACGCAAGTTAACGCTACCGGAACTACACCTGGAGGGCGTTAAGAAGGCTTCACAGCAGGTGCCTCTCCCCGGCAAGCCCTTTCTCCTGGGACTGACCAAAGAAGGCCAGACAGCTCATCCTCTGCCCCAGGAAGACACGCCCGCGTGGAGGTGCTACCAACAGCGCCATTTCGCACGTGGGCAAGCCGTCCTGGGCACACACGAGTCTATCTCTTTCCTGCTCGCTGCCTTTAAGGGCTAACAAATAAAACCCTGTGCGTCCTGAAGTTCCAAGGGAAAGAGAGACGCTCTTTCCCTGATTTATTTTTGTTAACTTTGCTCTGTTCCTCCTACGTCCTTCCCGGCGCCCCGGACACGCCAGGCTGCAACGCACGTGGCCAAGAGCAATCGAGGCGCGGGGTCCGAAATGCCAGCCCTGGGTTCCAAGCTGCACGAAGGGGCTTCAGGAGGCCCGTCGTAGCGGATTCACCCCTCGGTGTTTTTCCTCATCCGCTCGTGATGTCATGTGCTCTCGGGCAAACGGTGCGGGCCTTTTCAAAGGAAAAGACATGATTTGTACTTACTCCCGGTTTGACTAAGGCAGGAATTGAAACTCGAGAGACTGCTTTCTCCCACACTTGTGTGAAGCGAGCTTACCGAGCGTCGACACCTCATTAATATTTAAAAGAATCATAAGGGGGGCACCTGGGTGGCTCAGGTCGGGTTAAGCAGTCGACTTCAGCTCGGGTCATGATCTCACGGTCTGTGGGTTCGAGCCCCGCGTCGGGCTCTGTGCTGACGGCTCGGAGCCTGGAGCCTGCTTCGGATTCTGGGTCTGCCTCTCCCTCTGCCCCTCCCCTGCTTACACTCTGTCTCTCTGTCTCTCAAAAATAAATAAACATTTTAAATAAAAAAAGGAATCATAAGGTAGGTGTTTCTTTCATGATGTTTATTAATATCCGTACACGATGCAGGTTTCCTGTTGCTTCTCGGGGCAAATCCTTCGCAAAGACAATTAAGACCACGTTCCTCTGCTCCCTGAGAAGCTCACCTGTGGGTCTGAGCCCGCATCGGGCTCTTTTCTCTCTGCTGTGTGTAATATTCCCTGGAAGGGGTGTAAGAACGGAATGCCGTAACGTGCAGCTGTCCCTTCAGGGCCGGCTCAGGCTTATTAACGACTTAACAATTCAAGCGGCGACGCAGATAAATTCTGATACTTCATTCTAGAAACTCCCCAGATGCTTTCAGCCTTAGGTGTCCGGATGCTAGAGAGGAGGCGGCTCCGGACCGGTCAGCTAACCGCCCGCATTCTTGGCTCTTTTCTGTGTGCCTCGCTAGAGCCAGCGGAGTCTTCCTAGGACAGGTCGAGGTGAAAGACGACTTGTCAGGCTGGGGTCTGTGTTTGCTGAGGCCTCACCTTCCCGCTGCGGGCTTTTGTAATGGTCGGGGCCGGAGTTCCGACGGGGCACCAGGGGGCAGAGTTGAAGGCCAGCGCGCTGGGCCGCCGGCTTTGCCTCCCTCCGGGTTATCTACCATAACAGCGGCAGCGGGACCTCAGAGCCCCGTGAGGCAACAGTCGGAGGTTTTCTGGGCCTCCTCCAAGTCATGACAATAAGTGAAGACTCAGCCAGCCGCCGGTGAACTCGGCTTTCCCACTTCCCTGGGAGCCCAGGACAAAAAGACACATAGATCATCAGTGAGCCGCCTGGAGGAGTCCTCAATCCTATCTTCGCTAGAACGGTTGAGGATTCTTTAAGTTTGTGCATTAACCCACACCCTGTGACCTACTTCCTGCGAGTGACTCAGACCCTGGGCTGCTCGCTTGGGAATTGTACCCAAGCGGCTACAACCGACTGTGGCTTTGCCAAGTAATTGGATGGCAGTTTTCATCCTCTCTCAAGTTGGCCACAGCTTCTACGTGCCACTGTCGGGGGGAGGGAGATGCTCAGGTGTCATTTTTAATGGTTCTATAAAAATACCACCAAAGGTGGAGAGAGGCAGGCTTGCATAACCCTGTAATTAATGTCTAAACTGCTCTGTGCAACCCAACCCAATGAAAGCATTCTGTTAGGCTTTTTCATTACATGATGCTGCACGCTGCTTCTGAACACGTTTGTTATAAACCAGAAAATAGAGGAAAAGAAGGACCTCGACGAATGGGGTGGCCTAAAATGACAAAAAGGCAACGCCACCAAGTGACCTCCCTGTGTTGCCCATTTTCATTACTGCCCGGGTTCCAGCAGACGTGCTGTCAAGAGACTTCCATGCCATGCTGACAATGACCTCAGTGATGCATCTGAAAACGGAGACCTGGACGTCGGAGCTTCATGGAAGGAACACAGCCTGCCCTCGGCAAAGCCCTGCAGTTCGGAACAGCCGGAGCCCTCTGCAGGCGCTGCTGCCACGCTTCTTTCCCGGCCCCTCACGAAGGCGTCCACAGTGGGGCATGGCCGTCTGACACGCGAGTCTCTCATTCTTCCTGGTAAAAGTCGAATTCGAACTGAAGTCCCTACAAGACCTTATTGTACAGCCAGATAAGTGTCGCGGTATTTATTCCCTTACCTTCCCTGGATGGAGAGCTATGGCTCTGCGGAGAAATAGGACTTAAAAAAAAAAAAAAAAGGCAGGCATTGCAACCCATCACTGAAACCTGTCAACCCATCTACTGAAAAACGTCTAATGACATGAAAGACATCACCCGGGGACTCGTGAGGGATGAGAATCTCGGGCTGTGTCCCAGACCTGCATTTTCCAAGTCTGCAGTTTTACCAACTCCCCGGTGATTCCTGCGCACATCAAAGCCGGAGAGGCGTGGCTCCGAGGAAGCCCTGCACAGGTAGGGATTTGGAAAAGAATACGCTCTGGTAATTTTCTACAGTTTTTGAGATCTCTGTTTTCCTTGGAGCTTTCTGAAAAGTCCAGCTTTCCTACCTTGTTGTCTTGGCACAAGTGTTAACCCTCTGGAGGTTTCTAGACAGCAGAAACTCCCAAGAGGGGCAGCTCCTGTCCTCCCAGAGAGAGCTCCCTTGGATGGTCACTCGGACCTCTCATCTAAAGTGCCGGGTTTGGGTCAAGTTTACAGTTTGAGGTTTGACACACAAGGTGGGGAGGCTCCCGTGTGCTCCGTCTCCCAAGCTGGTGACCACATGTATATAAACAGAAGGCCTTTTTCAAAACTCCAGGGGCACCAGACTCTCAGTTTTTACCTAGTTTGCATTTTGGAAACACATCAATCCTGTGAGTTCTTCCAGACGCACACCACGTGTTCGTGCGGTAGCGTTGCAGGTGGCCTCCGGTGTCCTGCCATGAGCCGTCTTCCCCACGGGACGCCTGCCTCCACTCGCCAGCCTTGGCCTCGCAGATGTCATATCCTCTGCTTTGTCCCCCAACGAGGGACCCGGCTTCCACTGTCGCCACTTGGATCGGCCAAAGCAGAGGCCAGAGGACCCGTGCGCCCAGGAGTCCAGCAGTTGGCTACCGCTTTCCAATGCATCTGGATCCTTTTAGGCCTGCCCTGGGCCAGGAATCTTGTTTGGAATAGTTTCTCTTTACAGAATGTTGGCTCTTCAGCTTCTGGTGCCATTTGAAACCAGGAGGGTAAAACTGGAAAACTTAAACAAACCCTCTTTGAATGTTAGAAATGTTTAGCATTCGAAGTTTGGTCAAACGATGGAAAACATTCCGAGTTGGTACTGAACTTTCCAGCCAGTTCCTCCAACCTTGAGGCTAATTTTAGCATGAGATCCAGGCAGGGAAAGCTAAAGGAAATGAAGCAACTAAAATTACTCTGCGTTGGAGAAGCCGGAATCTACATCGGTTAGATCGCATAAAATTCAATAATTCGGCTTAGGTGGCAAGAAATGAGTGTCCCCAGTGCGATCAAAGCACCTGGCTTTGGGAACTTTGGACTTTTACTGTAATTGCTACCCATTTTCCTGGAGGTAGGCAAATTCACAAACTTTCACACGATTCCTTCCCAACCGACGCATAATAGCGCCTTTTTCACTGGGGTGCTGTGAGGATCAGTAATGTTTGGACTATGCAAAGTGGTATTGAATGGAATTAAAAAGAGGCCTGTGGTTGATGCTTCAGTATGGAGACAGGTAGTATGTGAATTTCAATCCTTGGACTCGCCAGGTGTCACAAACACGTGGCATCAGGACCCTAAATTCGAGGTCAGGGTAAGAGCAAGGAGAAAATAACCCTAGCAGTCGATGCTGGAGAAACCCTCAGTGCTCATCACTTAATTTTTTTTTTTAGTTTTTTTAATATTTATTTATTTTCGAGAGAGAGAGACAGAGCAGGAGCAAGGGAGGGGCAGAGAGAGAGGGAGATACAGAATCTGAAGCAGGCTCCAGGCTCTGAGCTGTCAGCACAGAGCCTGATGTGGGGCTCGAACTCACGGACCGTGAGATCATGACCCGAGCCGAAGTCAGATGCTTAACTGACTGAGTCACCCAGGCGCCCCCATCATTTAATTTTTGAGTTAAACGTTCTTCGGGAAGAATATCATTCAGCCCTACCAACGCAAGCTGCGAATTCTTCCTGAACCTCAAAATGTCAAAATTAAAAAAAAAAAATTCACTGTACGGAGAAAACAAAACACTGCACTTAAAATCGTGCAGTGTGTATTTTAATTTCCTCCTGCTTAAATTCCCTTCCCCGCCTCGGCCAGTTCCGCAGCTGGCTGGATTTCTGGGTGAAGAGCCGAAAGGAAGGTCTTGCCGGTGTTCTGGTTCTGATTTCACCTTTTCAAGTTTTCAGTGTCTTCAAAGCAGAGAGAAGAAACCAGGACATCACCACGGTCCCCCCACTGCAACCGCACTACGGCTTTCAGGACACGGCCCCTCGGTGCCTGGGGCCAGTCACGTCATCTCCTCACTGGGACTCGGGCCGTGTTGGCGACACACAGACACATGCGTTCCCTTGAAGATACTATTTATTTCCCACACAGGACTTATATCTGAGAGGCTATTTTTTTCCAGGATAAGAAAATTTGTTTTAATTTTTTTAATTTAAATTTTAGTTAGTTAACATACGGTGCGATATTGGTTTCAGGAGTAGAATTCAGTGATTCAGCACTCATCCCAACATGTGCCCTCCTTAGTACCCATCACCATCTAGCCCATCCCCCACTCACCTCCCTCCAGCGCCCCTCAGTTTGTTCTCAATTATTAAGAGTCTCTGGCGGGGGCGCCTGGGTGGCTCAGTCTGTTAAGTGACTGACTTCGGCTGAGGTCTTGATTTTGCAGTCTGTGAGTTTGAGCCCCGCTTCAGGCTCTGGGCGGACAGAGCCCGGAGCCAGCTTTGGATTCTGTGTCTCCCCCTTTCTCTGCCCCTCTCCCACTCTCACTCTGTCTTTCTCTCTCTCTCTCAAAAATAAACATTAAGAAAAAAAGCCTAAAGAAATAAAAATAATTCAAAAAAAGAGTCTCTTGTGGTTTATTTCTCTCTGTTTTCTTTCCCTCCATCCCCTTTCCCTTATGTTCATCTGTTTTATTTCTTAAATTTCACAAATGAGTGAAATCGTATGGTATGTCTCTTTCTTGGATTTATTTTTCTCGGCATAATACATCCTAGCTCCATCCATGTTGTTGCAAATGGCAAGATTTCATTCTTTTTTATGACTGAGTAATATTCCATTATATATATGCAGAATGCAGAATTATATATATACAGAATGTGGGGTGTGTGTGTATATATATATATATATATATATATATATATATATATATACACCACATCTTCTCAGGATAAGAAAATTTTGATGAATTAAAAACTTTAGTGAACCTGAAGGACCCAGGCAGGCATGATGCGGGGAGTTCCCCCTGGGGTTTTGCCATCAGAGAACAATGGTCTTGGCTCGCAGGACACTTGAGAGTTTGGTGGCTTTCGATTATGAAGAAAGTATTTATCTTTAGTCTGTTTCCCTGGGCTTTTAAGATTTTACCGTCACTCATTTACAACTCTCAGATCGATATGGAAAATAGAGACCCGAGGGCCTGAGTTTCGACCCCGTGGGCCACGTGCTGGGCGCTGGGACTCAGGGACTTCCTCGAACTCACCGCGGTTGTTCGGCAGATGTTGAGGGTTTCAGAAAATCAACCTCGTGACTGTCGACAGGCCTGAAATTGTAGCCAAACAATCCGGGACTCTTCAAAAACGAATTCTGAGCTCCTGGAGAATATTGTCTTTTCGGTCTCTGAATTTCCTTGTCTGTGAAAAGATGTTCGGGGAATATACACTTCACCCAATTTTGTAGGTGACCTTTAGCTTCTTCCTCCATGCCTTTATCTTTAAACAGGAATTCCATCGTTTCCTTTTTGACCAGCGTTCCTTGTCAGTGCCTCCTCCTTTTAAAATCACGACATTTCCATCACCAGAGGCCTCCTTTCTCTTCTCTCCTCTTCCTTGGTGATGGTCATAGCCATCTGTGTACGTATGAATGCACTTGGATCTAACCTCGCGCCACAGCTCAGACCCAAGAGCCCTGTCCTTCCAGCCTCTCCAGCTTCAGGGATCTGTGTCTGGGTTTCTGCCGCTCCCCGGTGGGGCTCCTGCATTTTCTCCTTCTCTGTGCCCGGTGTGCGGCGTGTCTCTCGAGGTCGCTCTACCTCACGGCAGCGTTTTCCTTGTTCCTTGAATTCTTCTGTTCTCACGACATGAATTCATGTGCCTTAATCTTTGGCAGAATCAGTCAATCCCTCCTTTAGCCCTACGTTTTTATCTCTTCCAATTTTCTCCCCCTAGTTTTACTAACTATCAGGAACACCTCGCTTTCTCCGCAACTAGTGACTTCACTGAGTATCTGAGTACTGGGTCACCTCGCCGAGTATATTTATTTCCTAATCTTGGGCTAGGCAGACCCGGTGCTGCTCAGAAGAAGGTTCACAATCACATGAACCATTCTCATAAAAAAATGAAAAGTTATATCCAAACGACCTCTATGACCAGTGTGGGGACCGGGGGAGAAGCGAGGGAGGCTCCCAGGATATGCAATTCAGGGAAGCACTGACCGTCAGGGACGACCCTGAACTTGGGCGACCCTACGAGTGAGCGCTTCCTTAAAGTCTGCACCCCGGGCGCTTCCCTTGCGTGACCCTGGTCCCGGCCCTGGGCGTGGCTCACAAAACTGAGCAGAGACCACGCGCTGGGCAGGGGGTCAGGAAGAAAGCACGTGGCTGCAAAGCCTGCGGCCACAGAACAGTGGGGTCCTGAGCTGGGCCCTGGCAGATCCACGCGTTTTGCTTTGTTGGCAGTAGACACGTGCATTTTGGGGAGATAAAGGGACAGGGAGAGCAGCGGAGGCGGGCAGAGCTCTGAGGCCAAGGGCAGATCAAAATAAGCTCCGTCTGCTTGGGTGCTGGTGAGGAGCCCAGCCCGGCCTCCGTACTTCAGCTACGAGGTGACGTGAGCTCTGACAAGCCAGGAGGTGGGGAGGTGGGGGCGCGGGGAGGAGCACTCGGACTCTAACGGGCTGATGACGTTAGCTTCCTTGGGTTTTTCACTCCTCCTTTACCCTGTAGCTGTGTGGTCCCCGTGCCTCTGACCCTGAGCTCGGTCTCAGAACTTGCTGTGACCAACGGACAGGAAGAAACTTGCTGGAAGCAGAGGCCTGGAAAGGAGCTTGGGCACTTGAATGCTCCCCTGTTGGTGTACTGGAAGAGAGCCAGCGGTCCCAGTCGGGGCCATCCTGGATCAGCCAGTAGCCAGCTGGTCATCAGACACTCGGGTGAAGGCACCAGCCTAACCCAGAAGAACCGAACAGCCGTACCCAGCCATGACCAGCAGAACCGCCCGCCTTCCCACAAGGTGTGAGCGGTAATAAATGGTGGTTGTTTGAAGCCATGGCATTTTGTGGTGGTGTGTGGCATTGCATTGCCATGGTGGTGGTCTTTGTTGAGGAAGAAGTGAGGATGCAGAGGGCACCACCATTGAGTTTCAGGCTGAGGCAATGAGGCAGAATCTGGTATTTCCAACGTGAAAGAAAATCAGAAGCTCAAGATGAGAATTCCCATAAGGGGGCAGGAGGAGCAAGGAGCCAGGGGGAAGGGTGGCAAGGGATGCCGAAGAAAGAAAAAGGAAGCATTGGGGCGCCTGGGTGCCTTAGTCAGTTAAGTGTCCAACTCTTGATTTCAGCTTAGGTCACGAGTTTGCAGTTCATGAGTTCAAGCCCCACGTCAGGCTCTTGCGATGACAGTACCGAGCCTGCTTAGGATTCCTCTCTCTCTCTCTCTCTCTCTCTCTCTCTCTCTCTCTCTCTCTCTCTCTCTCTCTCTCCCCCTCCCCTGCTCAGATTCTTTCTGTCTTCTCAAAATAAATAAACATTAAAAGAAAAAAGGGATTATGGTACAAGCCAAGGGACGACATTTCAAGGGATGAGAGAGAAACAGAGTTAGATGCTGAAAAAAGATGAGGAAAACAAAGACTGTGGGAAAGTCAACAGATTTGACAAGAGCCACTTGAGATCTGTTCCTCGATGGCGCGCCTCAGACTAAACAGAAGAGTGACATCCAGTTGTGCTGGGATGCGGGCGAGCGGCTCCTCCTTTGCTTGAGCAGGAACTTAGTACAGAATGAATCCTTGTGTGTCCATGTTTGTCTGCATGGATCCAAGTTGGTTATGTGACCCTTCCTGTCTCGGTTCAATTCAAAAAAACATTGACAGAGCATCCACTGTGAGAGAATGGAGAGAAATGACATCCCCAAAAGGAAGATTTGGGTATTTTTTGTTGATGCATTCCACGACACAGCTGGATCCTGAGGGTATGTTTGAGATGGGCTGACGTGGGGCCAAAGGAGGTGACCAAAGAGAGGGACGGTCACCCTCCCCAGCAGCCACAGGCATCGAGGCGCGGTGAGTCGCCCGAGTGGCTGCCTGTGCTCCCGAGAGGTAATGGATATTCTGTATCAGAGTGAGCGGTGAGACAGGACCATGGGGAAACTTCCAAAGAGATGTTCAAGGGTCCTGACCCTCAGTGAAGCCATAAAGGGTCAAGAGAGGGCAATGAAGAGGCGGGTCTCAGGAGAGAGAGTTTCAGGTGTGGCCTCTTGACTTCTCTCCCTCATCCAAGTGGCCAAGGCATAGGGGCAAGTCTGCCACTCATGTCGAATCTGGAGAGAGGGACAGAGAGCATGTGTGACTCAGTCTGGGGCCTCACTCACCCCTGCGACTGTGAGCGGCCTCTTGTAAGGTAGGACAGGAACTGCATTAGGAATCTGCAGCACCCCCTTCCAAGGTGGCTCAAATATGGAATCTCCAAGTAAGATGTTGGCTTGGTACTGCTTTAAAAGGGATGCTGGGGGTGCAGGGGTGGCTCAGTTGGTTAAGTATCTGGCTCTTGATGTCGGCTCAGGTCATGATCTCACGATTCATAGGATCGAGCCCCGAGTTGGGCTTTGCACTGGCAGTGTGCAATCTGCTTTCGATTCTCCCTCTCCCTCTCTTTCTGCCCTTCCCTTGCTTGTACTCTCTCTCCTTCTCAAAATAAAAAAAGAAATAAACTTAAAAAAATTAAAACAGAATTAAAATTGAAGGAATTCTGGAGGTGCCTGGGAGGCTCAGTCAGTTAAGCAACTGACTCTTAATTTTGGCTCTGGTCATGCATGATCTCATGGTTCATGAGATGGAGCCTTGCTTGGGCTCTGTGCTGACAACGCAGATCCTGCTAGGGATTCTCTCTCTCCCGCGTCTCTCTGCTCCTCCCCTGATCACGCTTGTACACACACACTCTCTCTCAAAATAAATAAATAAACATCAAAAAAATAAAAGGGATTCTGCCCACAAGGATGGACTCCCCAAGCAAGAAGATTTCTGCCCGAAGAACTTGCAGTGTAGACCATTGTGAGCAGGAATGGAGATGGGATTGGGGGCTAAGGTCCTAGAGAGGGCCACTGCCCTGTGCGGGGAGTTGCGTCAGAAGAAGCCACGAGATAAGAGAGTCCACGAGAATGCACAAGAGAGAAACAATCCATGTTAAACACCCACGGGGTCAGAGAGAGCCAGGCCACTTAAAACAAAGGCTGATAAGTGAGCTTCTTCTAATCTCTCTCAGGGTCTCCCTTTGCCCCCCCACCCCCACCCCCTGCACAGCAGTGCGCTGGGCCGAGTTAGCAAGGACTAAGGGTGGATGTGGAAGTACCCTGGGTAGAAAGGCGCCCCATTAACCCACCCGGGCAGTCAGGCCAACAGGTTCCAACTGCCGTGATGGGCGTCCTATCGAGTTGGTGATTTAGATTATCTGAGACTCCGTTTACTATTTACAGTGAGTGCGATTTTTCTTATCTAAGTGAGGGACAGAAAAAGAACCACACACACTAAACGGGATTTCCAAAGGTGGAAACAATCCAACGTGTCCATCAGTGGATGACTGGATGAGAAAAATGTGGTCTGTCTTTCCAACAGAATACTTTTCTCCCATAAAATGGGGTGAAATTTTGATACGTATCAGCACACAGATGGACCTTGAAGACATTATGTCAGACCCGGAGATGAGAGCGTCACTTTGTTCAGATTTCGTGTCTTTCTCTCTCTCTTTGCCCCTCCCCCGCTCATGCTCTGGCTCTCTCTCTCTCTCCTTCAAAAATAATTAAACATTAAGAAAATTAAAAAAAAAAAGGGGGGGGCTCAGTTGGTTAAGCGTCCGACTTCAGCTCAGGTCATGATCTCACAGTTCATGGGTTCGAGCCCCGTATCAGGCTCTGTGCTGACAGCTCAGAGCCTGGAGCCTGCTTCAGATTCTGTGTCTCCCTCTCTCTCTGCCCTCCCCCACTCACACTCTGTTTCTCTTGCCTTCAAAAATAAATAAACATTAAAAAAATTTTTTTAAATGATACAGTGTCAGTTTGGGATGATAAAAAGTGCTGGAGATGGTTAGTGGTGATGGTTGAACATTATGAATGTAATAATTAATGCCACTGAAGTGTACACTTACAAATGGTTAAAATGATAAATATAATATGTATATTTTACAACAATAAAAAAAATCAAGTGACTTGTGTAATTAAATCCATGAATTCTTAATGACCAAAATAACTGACTGCATCAATAACGGGGACTCTTCTGTATACTGGCCCCCACAGCTCCGGAGTGAGTAGCAGTGCGATTTATTTGTTTGTTATTTTTTATCCCCCTTAGTGGTAGTCTATTGGCCAGTTTAAAACAGATACAGCCAGGATCTGGATGTTACTTATTGAGTTAGGATAGACTACCTTATGGCTTGGGACTCGAAAAGGCTTGTTTGAGTCAATGTATGACACAGTTAATATAGTACTTGTCACCTGATAAACATTTAGTAAATCTTTATTATTTTTATGATAATTGGAAGCAATCAGAAGATTTGCCCAGGAAATGGAGTCTTCAGAAAGTTTCTGACTCTGGTCGCACCTTATGCGGTGCCCTCTTTGTTCCAGAAGAATCTAAAGTTGTATCTTAATAAGTTAAGAAAATGAAATTTAACAAGATTTTTTCCAGCGTCTAAATTGGCTTGTATTAAATTTCTCTTCAAAATCTATGTAGACCCACACACTCAGATACACACGTGCACGCACACACACACCACAGTTGAGTCCAGGCTATTGATTTCACAAAGCTCTGCCCTCCCTTGGCCCCGATGTGCAAACAGACTCAAACATATCACCTTTCTGTGTTTCTGTTCTTGTAGTTCGTGGACCACACAAAGGGCAGAGCCAGAGGAGATAACCGATTTAATGATAGTCAAAGGATTCATTCTTTTCCTTCAGTCTTTAAGATGCAGAGATTATCTTGTTTGATGCCTGAGCTGGAAATATGCCACCATGTGTCCTGAATTCTACACAGTGTCTTTTTCTTAAATCTTCTCAGGTGACCATCAACACTCTTCTAAGCCTCTAGGTCCAGGTCATGTAGATGAAACTTTGGCGTCATGCCAATGAAAGGTCCCTCTAGAACAGTGTGACTTCTAGGGTGCCCTTTACAGAGATACCAATGGAAATTCAAAGTAAGTTGGAGGTATGACTCGGTGTTGGCAATTATGTCTCCTGTGGTGTGCTGTGTCCAGGACAGTACTCTCGCTGGACTACCTAGACCCTGGTTATTAAGGTGATAAGAAGTAGGTGATGAATTCTTTTATGTTCAGAACCCTTCACCTAATAAAAAAGACACATCTTTTAACTCCAAGATTTTCGTCGTTATTCATGTCACTCACCCAATGAGTAAATGAGCTTTCGCTCATTTCTCTCTTTTAGCGTGAACTGGAAACATTTGGAACGATTAGGTGATTTCACTGCACTTCAAGCCATCACCTGAATGGAGTATCATATTTTTAGTCCATCCCTTCCTGTCAAGTTCAAGTTTATCTCTACCAAATACACGCTTCTGTGATGCCATGGGGGTCAGGATGCCAGATTTAGCAAAACAAAACAAAACAAAAAAGGATGACCATTAACTTTGCATTTTAAAGGAAAAAAAATGAACGTGGTTCTTAGTAAATCCCAGAAAGTACACAAGGGACACTTAGAGTGAAGAATTATTCACAGTTTAACTGAAATTCAAATTTAACTGGGTGTCCTATAGTTTACCTGGCAGTCCTCACTGGCGGTCCAGGGTTGAGACGTATATGTTCCTATATCACCCAAGAAGCCAGAGACTTTGGGGTAAATTTAAGCATCTACGGGAGAAGATAATAATATGCCCAGCGGACTTCAATCACTGCAGGCTGGGGTGGAGTGTTTTTTGTTTTTTTTCGTTTTCCTTTTTCTTGTCGTCCTTTCAAGGAGTTCTTTCATACCAGGCTCACCGTGCCGGTGGTTTGTCCAATAGTCAGAAGCAGTGGCGAAAAGGATCACTTACCTTGCTTTTCTTCCAAGCTGGATTCACCTGCTTTCCTGTCCAGGAGGACTCGCTGTGGTATTGTCGTCCCAAGCTACTTTTCCAAAGGAGAACCCGGGCGTGCTAATTGCTGGGTGTCAACGCCACGCACGGGAGCGGACGACAGCTGGGTGCTGGGCACGTTCTGCAAGGACGGGCTGGGGTTTCCATTGTGTAGGCTTGCCTCCTTCCATCTGCACTGGCTTTTGTCTTTGGTCACAAGCAATCGGCTGGGGCCGAAAACACAAACACCTCCATGCACTTGTGCTTTCTCATTTTCTTTTCATGTTGATTTAGGAAATACACCTGAGACGCTGCGGACACACAACGAACCCAGCAATTACCAACCACCACGGGCAGGCAGCCAACGCTCAAACAACAAAACCCCCGAGGATGGGCCGCTGTCGGCCCCTGACTGTCCTCAGGGCTCCTGTCCGTGGCCAGGCTCTGGGGCTGAGTCTCCGCTTCTGGCTTGGGACAGCTGATCTCCTTGCTGCCGAAGATGGAGAACTCGGGAAGTTTCTCTCCTGATTTATTTTGCACCAACAACTGGCACAGGTCATGCTTGGTGCTGGGAAAGCTATTTAATGAAGGGAAAGAGGCAGAACTTAACTAAATTTGCATCATTCATGAAGCTTTTCTTTTAAAATTTGTTTGTTTGTTTGTTTATTCATCTCTATTCCCAATGTGGGACTCGAACTCGTTACCCTAAGATCAAGAGTCGCATGCTTTATCGACCGAGCCAGTCAGGGACCCCAAACTGTGCATTTTCTGACACACGGAGGCACCTATATAATCCACACCTTTGTCAAGTTATAGTATATTTCCACCACCTCACAGAAGTCCTTAGAAAATCCACAGCCCACCCCACCCCCACGAGGAAACCACTGTTGTCAGCTTTCTTTCACTATAGTTTTGACTGTCCTAGAACTTTATAGAAACGGATCATAGAGTATGTGTCTAGATTCTTTTGTTAAGGAGACCAGCTCTTCCCTTTTTATATTTGCTGAGTTATTGTTCCGCATGAACATAACATCTCAATTTGTTTGGTTCTCCTGTTGACGGGCATTTGGGTCATTTCCAGTGTTGGGTTATTATAAACAATGCTGCTACGAATACATTTTTGTAAGTGTTTTATGGAAGTTTTTTGTGGAATTTATTTCTCTCAGATAAATCTATTGGAGTGGAATTCCTGGGGGACAGTGTAGGTGATTATCAAAAAGACCGACAACCCCGAATGCATTTATTGAGAACATTCTGTGTATCAGGCACCATATTAGGGAGCAAGAGAGACAATATGCCTATCCCACTTACGTTCTGGGGCAAGGCAGTCTAGAATAGAGGTTATGGACATGAACTTTGGAGCCACACTACCTGAGATTGAATCTGAGCTCAACCACTTACTAGCTAAGTGTCCTTGGGCAATATATAATATATTATACATAATATAGACTACCTGTGCTATCTGGGGGAGCTTTTGTGTCAATGATGAAGAAAGGGAAAAATGATTGCTTCTCAAACCTCTTAGGGGAAGACTGAGCAGATTTCATATTCATGCTCCCTCCCACAAATAGTGAATGCCTTAAGAAATTGTTCTTATCTGCCATATTCTAGGTTGGTCCCCCAATACTAAAAAGTGTTTCTTCTTTAAGCAATTCTGTAAAAATTATCAGAACAGTAACGATGATTAAAGATGTGTGGAAAGAAATGTTTGTCGTTACCGAGCTAGAAATCAGAATTATCTTATCGGG
Organism: Paguma larvata; assembly: GCA_030068075.1. NCBI lineage: Eukaryota > Metazoa > Chordata > Mammalia > Carnivora > Viverridae > Paguma > Paguma larvata. The sequence continues at coordinate 143,079,941 of CM057824.1, forward strand.
TGATTGGACTGAATTATTGTCCAGAATGTTTTTATGTTCTTCTGTGCCTCCCTATCACGTGTCTCCTGCCTTTAGTTTTCTTTCTCCCGTGAGACTGGCAATGTCTTGGCTCGGGCTGGTTGTTCAAGGACAAGGAGCAGAGCCACCACCAAAGGGTAGCTGCCGAGTATCGTGAGGATGGTACCAGTCTCTGTGGTTGTAAGTGATTGAGATTTGGGTAGTTGGTGGCTGTAAATGAGCCCCTACTGACGGCTGTGCTGGCTCCAATCAAAACAACCTAACTCATTGTTCTCTCTCTGATATTACATATTACTTTTTTGATAGTTGGTTGATTTTTATAGGAAGAGTATATATTTCATGCGCTAAAAAGTAGGGGCGCCTGGGTGGCTCAGTCGGTTGAGCATCCGACTTCTGCTCAGGTCATGATCTCACAGTCCCTGAGTTCGAGCCCCGCATCAGGCTCCGTGCTGACAGCTCAGAGCCTGGAGCCTGCTTCGGATTCTGTGTCTCCCTCTCTCTCTGCCCCTCCCCCACTCATGCTCTGTCTCTCTCTGTCTCAAAAATAATAAACATTAAAAAAAAATTTAAAAAAAAAGGAAGGATTGTATCCAAAGCAACCTTTGTTCTTACTAATTATTATGGACCCGCCACACATGCATTTATTTAAATTTATTTAAATTTTACTTATTTCACTTAACCGACCTTTCAAAAGTACCCAATCTGTGTTGCTTTCTGGGCTGGGTGCCGGGGGAAGCAGGCAGCAGTTCCGACATGGGTAAGACAGGGTTCCCGTCCTGGGGGTGCTTATCAAAAGGGCGAGAAAATTTTGTTTTACGGACACAGGGTTCTAGACACGTATTATATGCTGTGCAGAGTAACATCGTGCTCTACCTCTAGCACCCACCTTCACCTTCAAGTGCCGGCCTCTACTTACAGAATTTATGAGTTGGTATTGACTTAGTGGTTACCCTAATTTGTAACCTTTATAAGGGTTAAAACCCAAATCACATCCCTTGTTCTTTAGCTTTCCAGGCTAACTGGGTGCCTTGAATTAAATGCATCTCTCATCAAATGTCCCCTTTATTTCCTTCATAATCTTAGTTACTCTCACTAACTTTTTTTACATTAGTAGCTTTTCTCTTTGGGGCAGCAGATATCTAAAATCTCTCCATCTGGACACCCTGTTATGTTGTTGGAGAGGAAGATAATGGGTTTTTGGGTGTTTTCCTTATGAAAAATATCTAGCTGATAAACACTGCCAACATACTTCTGACTTACATAGTGTCTGACCAGAACTTTCTAGATAAGGGACTCCGTATTCTTTTCCCCCCTTGTTATCCATTTGCACTTGGAATTTGATATGTACTGGGGTTCAGGAGTAGGGAAGTAAAAATCCTTAAACTTGAGCACATTTTCCTGAATATATCACTTATCTTATTAATTGACAAAGGACTTGACTCCATTTTTAATAAGTTCTCAAATCTGATAATAGATCTACACTCCAAAGCAAATTAACCCGATGCTTCAGGTAGATGTGGACAGATGGAGTTTTGCATCTCAACCAAACTTAGTAACTAGACTATAAAGACATAAAATAATAATAATAGCAAGAAATATTTCTTCCTGCTTTGGCGACCATATTTTCACTTGAAAGGTGTTTCTTTTTACAAACAGAAAGAGTAAAGAATAATTCTGTTTAATTCAATTGTCAAATTAATGATCTTCGACAACTTAAAAGTACTTCTTATTTAAAATTTTTTTAAAAAAATTTTAATACTTATTTATTATTGAGAGGAGAGAGAGACAGAGCATGAGCATGGGAGGGACAGAAGGAGGGAGAGACACAGAATCTGAAGGAGGCTCCAGGTTCTGAGCTGTCAGCACAGAGCCCGATTCGGCTCAGATCATGACCTGAGCCGAAGTTGGATACTTAACCGACTGAGCCACCCAAGCACCCCAGTACTTCTTATTTAAAAAAAAACTAAAAATATTAGGAAAATACTGGATGTTAACTTCACCAACAATTGAATTCATTAAAAGTTTACCAATTATACTAATAACTATCATTAGTTCACTTCCCCCCACTAAATGCCCTATACTCAAGTCTCACAAACCTGTATTTCTCCCCATTCTCCAGATGAGAAAACTGAGGTGTAAAAGAGACTAAATAATTTCCAAGCCACCTAGATAGAAAGTGGGGAAGCCAGGGTATCAAGCCTAGGCAGGCTGGCTGCAAATTCTGTGGCCCGTCATGATGACGCAGTAGTGCCCAGAATATTCCACGTCCTTACCTTTGCTCTTTGTATTTATTCTTAACCCAAGAATCAGCTAAAATGAGAAAGAGGAGGTCTGTTGCAATAGCAATTCAGACTTCACGTGCTTTGTAGCTCAGCACTGGGGGCATCTGGGAAAGGTTAATAGAGGTACTTTCACTCAAGTTCAGAGGGGCCATGGGAGGCGCTACCCAGCTTTTATTGTCCTTCTTGTCTCTACAATACACATCATTTGTAATGTGCTCAACTCCACGACACACGGGTCCTATGGTCCCTCTGGAGATTTAAACAGCATTTTTGAGGGATCATATAAGCTGACCACGCCCAGGTCTGTATTTGTCCATGTCTTTATAAAAGATAGGATGCATTCGGGCCATTTTACATCTCATTCAATAAGAGAAGGGGACGGTTTAGTAGATAACTAGATTGTCCGTAAAGGGATTAAATATGACCATTAAATTTTTCCTTCCTCCGAACACTCCAGGCACTTTTTAGCCACTCGTGCGGTGACTATAATGTAGCAAGCACCCTGGATGAGAGTTATCAATGGCCATGCCTTATCTTCCCTGATGGGCGGTACAATTCGGAGTGCAAGGGCGTGTCTCATTCTTTGCCGTGGTCCTTTAAGCACTCAGCATGTGGCGGGAGCCTATCCCTTTTCTGTTGACTGGCACATCAGTGATCTACTTAAAAAAATGTAATGTTTATTTATTTTTGAGAAAGTGGGAGACAAAGAACAAGCAGGGGGAGGGCAGAGAGAGGGGGAGACCCAGAAGCCCAAGCGGGTTCCAGGCCCTGAGCCGTCAGCACAGAGCCCAACACGGGGCTCACACTCACGAACCATGAGATCATGACCTGAGCCGATCGGATGCTTAACTGACCGAGCTCCCCAGGCGCTCCGGCTCTCTATCGCCATAGTCTCACCGAATTAACAACATCCCCAAATCCTGGACGCTTTTAACAATGAACACTTGTTGCTGGTCTCAGGTTCTACAAGTCACCTGGGCAATTCTTCCCATCTCAGTTGGGCTCACTCAGGCATCACGTGTCGGCTGCAGGTTGGCTCGGCAGCTCTGCGGGTCCTGGCCGGGCTCTCCCGTGTTGGGGCTTGGCTGGCTTAGGAGAGCCACAGTTGGGACAGCCGGGCTCTCTTCCACGCGCTCTGTCATACTCCAGGGTGCTTGTGATGGCCTTGGAGGTGGCCGAGAAGAAGGCAAGCAGGAACGTATGCAGCTTCTGACGTCTAGGCTTAGAATTGACACCGCGTCATTTCTGCTGTATTCTCTTGGCCAAAGCCAAGTCACGGGCCAGCCCTGATTCGAGGGGCGGGGCAAACGGGCTGCATCTCCTCATCGGAAGGGCTGCAAAGTCACATTAAAAGGCGCCAGTATACAAGGGCATGAGTATGCAATCTGCCACAGCTAGAATAAAATAAAGACGAATCAGAAACCGTGTAATGAAGTGGGAAGAGGGGAAGGGGCAGAGTAGCTGGTTCAGGGTCCCTACTCTTTCGACAGCTGCGTGACCACAAGCGTGCCATGTGATGCCGTGTCACGTCCTTAATCACAGTTTTAGGTCTTCCCAAGGTTGTTGGGAGACTCCAGTGAAGTAAACACACTGACTTGCTTTGTAAATTGTAAATCTCAGTGCGCGTGTGAACCGACAACTGCTGTCATTTCGTTGGAAGTGCGAGAGACTTCTGGCAATTCCGGTTCCGGACAGATTCTGAGGAAGTGCCCAGAGAGAAGGTGCAAATCCCCCAAAACAACATTTTTCTTACTCTACTCCCTGACGGGATCTGCTGCCTCCTGAGAACAGGGTACAAGGCATCATGGGCGCGGCTCGAAATGCAGGGACATTTTAAACACGTGACTGTACCCCTCGCCTTCCCGAAGAGCAGACATTCGTTCCCACTCTGGTGGCTCCCACCCCGGAGGCGGGTGGCGGGCAGGACGCCCTCCTCCTCCATTTGCTTCTGCTGGAGGGATTGACAACCTCTTAAAATAAAGTCCCACTTCCCTTCTACAAGACCGTGTGATGTCACTGTGATTGGACCCCTCCCTCTTCTGCTGCCCGGGAGCATCTCCTGGCGCTTGTGGAAGTGAGAAATGGTCTTGGATGATGTTGCCAACAGCTTACTTTGGAGTATTTGAATGGATGGGTTTCCCCAGGCTCGGGCTCGGGCACTCCTTGTGATTAAGATGGAAATGAACTTTGCACAAGTCACTTGGAAGGGGTTTCCTCTGTACCCCAGTGGTCTGGCTCTGTTTAGGTGTCAAATGTGAACGTTAATCTGTTTAACACGTTGTGAGAAGCGAGCCCGGGGGGAAGGAGGACCCAAACTGATTGAGCACGTGTGGGGGACAGTCCGAGTTGCTTTTCCACACTTCAGGAACTTGTAGTCAGCCTGTGAGGCCTCTGAGACAACCCAAGGGCATTTACGGTGCCTGAGAGCACGTAGGAATCCCAAAGGAGAAGACCTCGCTCAGAAGAGAGAGTTTGTTGTTTTAGACTGCATTCTCTGGACGCCTTATCACGGCACGTACGACTCCTTTTTCTTTAAAGTTTATTTATTTATCTTGAGAGAGAAAGAGAGAGAGAGAGAAAGTAGGAGAGGGGCAGAGAGAGAAGGAGAGAGAGAATCCCAAGCAGGCTTTGCACTATCAGTGCAGAGGCCGACGTGGGGCTTGATCCCACGAACTGTGAGATCACGACTTGAGCCGAGATCAAGAGTCGGTCACTTAACCGGCTGAGCCCCGCAGGCACCCCCACATGTACACACGCTAAACCCCAAGTTACCTTAGACGGCATTACCATCGGACGCACACTGATGGGACACACAACCAGCACGGATGTGTTTCCCCTTCTTCTTGGCATTGACAGAGCTCCCACGCTGGATGAAGCCCAAGCTGTGATTTATTTAAAAGCCAACCCAAGGTGAGGGCGGCACTAATTCTGCACATAGAATTGTTAATTCCTTTGAAACGGTGCTGCTTCATTCATTTGGGCTGCCTCGAGCCAGATGGAAAAACCGGCTGGCTTTTGCCTTCCTAAACGCACAAGACACTTCCCTTTCCTCCCCCTGACTCCATGTCCCTCCCCCGTCTGGGGACCGGGGCTAGGGAGTCCAAGGCGGCCTTGGAGGGACAGGTCCTCCATCTTGACTCACTCTGAGGGCCATGGTGCTGCCAGGGTGGGATGTCCGGGGGCCGGGTGGCGGGGCCCCGGGGGCCCCTCTGAGAGCAGGCCTCTCTGGCCGGCAGCGGCAGCCGTGTAGCAGAGGAAAGACAGCGCTGTCCTTTTTTCATTAAGTGTATTTATAAACACACTGAACATGAAACATTTTTCCTTTCTTCACAGTGATGGATGATTATACGTCTATGAAATGTTTTCATTTATTTGGCGCCAGGGTAATCAAAATCAGTCGAAACTGTCCCACCGAAAGGAAGGAAAGCGAGGGGGCGTGGGACAGCCTGCGTTCTGTCCCTCATGCTTCTCCAGGGTAGTAGCTGGCGGAAGGGCTCGCTTCTCAAGGAACATGGCTCAGCGGCGGGTAATTGCTCCCAGGCCCGCTCATGGCCGCCGTCCACGGAGGCTGCGCGCTGCAGGGCTTCCAAAGCGCTCTGGAAGCAGTGTGGGAGCGCCGGGGCCAGCCTGTGCGTGACTTTGTTTAGGCTGAGGAGGAGCCGGTCCCAGAAAACCTTTGTGAATGAGGCGCTCGTGCTTTCATGTCTGCCCTGGCCCGTGTTCTGGGTCAGTCATCGTGATCTCCAACATCCTGTTTAAACGGGTGTTTTCCACTGCACGCAGACAAAACCGTGTCTCTTCTCAGCTCCTCATGACTGTGCAAAGGCAGGCAGCGGAGATTCGGTAGGGAGGCAGGCCTGTCCTGTCTGTGGGGAAAATACGGAAAGCAAATGCCTGGTCTCTTCCCTCGATGGGGTTCTTCCAGCTGCTTAGATCTTTGTTCTACAAACCCAACATGAGTTTGTAAGGCCGTCTGGGAGAGCGTAACGGCCTACCCCACAGGGTGGCTTCGCTCACTTCAGGCTCTCTCTTTGCTGTATGGTTTGCAATACAGACCTGTCTGCAGGAACAGGGGTTAAATTAATGATTTTCCCGATCTCCAATCATCACCTTGCAAGAATTAACTTGAATACCAGGGCAGGGAAAGCACTTTCACCTCTTGAGTAGACGTAATAATTTTTGTGTGTGTGAATTAAGAGGATTTATTTATAGTTATTTTCTTATCGAAGCAAGCAGAGTCCAAAGTGATGTTTACAAAGCAGGCTCAGAAAGGAATGAGTCTTACTTCCTAGGTCCAAGCTAATAGGGTACAGAGAGCTTTGAGAAAGGCCTTTCAGAACAGACTTATATGGGGTTTTAAGAAAATTATAATTTCTACTACAGAAACCACTGTCCTAGATGAGCACACTGGGTTCCTTCTGCAGTCGTTGGCTATAGAAAATTGACGATCTGTCCTAGGAGTGGCAAAACTCTGACACTGGGGTTCCTGAACTCTTCGTACTAAGAAGGATAATTGTGTGATATACTTCACCTGCAAGAGAGGAAAGATTTTACCTTTGCACTGTGCCAGGGCATGAGATGAGCACTTGTGAGCGTGAAATCTGAATAAAAATCATCACATTGAAAGTTTCTTGGTTGAAATAGATACGGACATCTTTTCTGTAGGAAGCAAGGGGCAAAGGTCATCACTGAATACCCAATACACCTTCCTGTATTTTCCCAAAGTCCCATTTTTAGCTGTGTGCTTTGGAAGTACCCGAATTCTAAAGGCGAGGAAGATGAAAATCTCAAATGACAGAGTGCGTTTTCAAAAATATTTACAGTCGCTTTCTGGAAGGCGGGGATAGTTTGAAAAAGACAAATATAGGTGCCGCAGAAGGGTTTGCATGTTTCATATTATCTTCCCCTAAGTAAAAATTAACCATTATGATTTAAAAATGGGTTGGTAATATTTATAAAAGAAGGCGTGAGAAGGGTACTCTTCGGCCCCCCAAAAGATGGCTTGAATGAGACGCGAGGCGGTGGTCCTCTTTTCAAATGTTTAGCTCTTCAACTATTTGGTGTGAAATCTGTTACTTCACTAAGAGAGGAACTGATTAATTCAGAAACTGGTAGCAACCAACTTCCTCTCAGTGAGATAAGATGACATCACCCCCGAAGGTAAGGCAGTATGCTAGATACAATTTCAAAATGGCCAATCACGTTGGCCGGAAAGGAGGGGCCACAGCCAATCACTATCACCCATTCTTCATTGCCGGCCCCCAAAACGCTAGCCTCCAGAGTCAGGGTGAGCCAAGCCAGGGGCAGCCAGCCAAGTCCTATACAAATGCCTGAGATGCCTTTATCTCCGGATAAATAGCTCATGTTAAGGATTTCTGTGGCAGAAATGGATCCCATAGACAACATAACTTTGGCGTCTTTTTAGCTAATATTTTTTCCTTCATAGACAGAGCCAGCTGATTTATTTTAGGGTGAGCATTTCCTATTTTTATAGGCGTCTCTTCCATTTTACTTAGAATCTTATCTAAAGTGTGAACAAATTCTCAAATGTTTAGTATGAACTGAGAAGAGAAAGCCCCTTAATCAGAGTTCAATTAACTGGTTTTGCTCGCCAGCAGATTACACTTTTCAAAAAGGCAACCAGCTGTCATTCCCACTTGGTTAATTCCGAGTGAGTTCCGATTCTTCTATTTCTGCCTGTAGTTTTTTCCAGGCTCAGCCAAAGATACATCCTTCCTCTCATCCATCATCTATCATTCTGACTGTGGAAGATCCAATTTCTTTAAATTTATGCAAGGCCCCACACACTCCTACAAGCACACAGTCATCTACGTTCGTGACAGACGATATAATTTGCGAGGCCCGGTACAAAGTGAAAATGCAGGTCCCGTGTTCGAAATGTATTAAAAATTTCAAGATGGTGACAACAGGGCATTAAACCAAGTGTGAGGCTCTGCTGAGAATGGAAGTCTTTGGGGCCACGTGGGTCGCATACACGTGAGGCCAGCCCTGACCGTGTCCGGTAACTATACTCACCTGCCACATCTCAAGTACACAGCAAAGAATACGCAAAGACCAAATGAACTTCTACTCTGTGCTAAAACTTCCGTTTCCGCCCAATACCAATTCCCCATACCTCGGTCCTAATATGTTAGCAAAGAAAACATTGGTTTCTGAAGTTAAGACTTCTGTAGCTTACAAAGCACTATGGTGTGGATTTTCTCCTTTGATCTCAAAAAGTTATGATCTCCAATCTGCCAATAAGCAAGCAGGAAAAGTCACCCAAGTCCACACCACATATTTTTTTTTCTGATTATGAGTGTGCTGTACAGAAAATTTGAAAAATATGGGGGAAGAGAAAATATTTATGACCCATAAAATGCCATCAATTAGAGACAACTACCATGAAAGTTTTGGTATGTGACCTTCTAAGTCTAGTTTTCTATGAATCTGTACATGAGAGATTGTATAGGTTCTTGTATCTTTTCTTTTTTTTAATATATTTTTTATGTTTATTTCTTTATTTTGAGAGACAGCGAGCATGAGTGGGGGAGGAGCAGAGAGCGAGAGAAGAGAGAGAATCCCAAGCAGGCTCTGCATCGTCAGTACAAAGTCCGATGCGGGGCTTGAACTCATGAACCGTGAGATCATGACCTGAACTGAAACCAAGAGCTGGATGCTTAACCCACTGAGCCATCCAAGAGCCCCAGTTCTGGTATTTTTCTCTTACCTCCATTGGGATCGTACCGTACATGCTACTTCATAATCTTTTTCAATCAGTAATATGACCCAGGTTTCTTCTAGATTATCAAACACTCTTAGGAAGCATGATTCTTCATGGCGATATAGTATTCCATCATGATTAGTAAAGAATCTGTTCAGGAATAAGTGAAAAATGATAAACAGAGAGAAGACGGCCCATCAGTGATAATTCCTTTTCCTACTGTAACTCGTTAACTCCTCGCGACTGCCTTATAAACTGGCTGTTCTTATATCCACTTTCATGAAAACTGAGAGTCTGAGAGTTTAAATCATTAGCTACAGGCCACACGCCTATTAACGCAGAGCTGGCATTTGGACCCAAGCGTGCATGAGGTCCAAAGCTTATCCTCCTATCATTGTGCAATGGCCGTAGCACAGAATTTAGTGTTTTATTCTAAAGAAAGGTCCTCGGGTGGGCGCATCATGTCGAGCCTTGGAGATTTTCAAGGTGTGAAACAGAATCTAGGAGAATCCATGAAATCGAGACGAGGATCTGGTGACGTAGACAAGTAACGATCAGGAGCAGCCTCTGGGCCAACGCAATATCGCTCCGGAAGTGGTTTTCCAGTTCATGGGAATTCTTTTGGTCGTGGAGAGTCAAATTTAAACTCAGGAGAGATGGTTGTACCTTATAAAGAGCAAATGCAGGAGTGGGGGATGGGTCGGTTTCCATTTTAAGGCAACAGCACTGGGATGAATTCCTAAGCCGCGTGTCTGTCAGACTGTGTGATTACCCTCTAAGTGAGGATTTAGAACAATTTCAGAAAAAAAAAAAATGATGTTCCTTAAAGTTCTCAGGAGAGGTCACTTGAAAATGATTTCCCTGGTGGAATAGTTTTTACCCTTCTTGCTCACCACCCCCTGGCTTAGTCAGCGAGTTTCTCACTGACGTTCTGAGTTCCAGGAGCTGAGTCCCAGAGGGGAATGGGAAAGATTCCTGGCATATGCATTATTAGATCAGAAGAAGTTCAGGATGAGTAAGAATAGCCTACTACGCTGTGTCTTGACCACAAAAGGATCCCCCGAAAGGGAAGGCCATCGGCGGCTGTCTCACTCTTCTGAGATGGCTATTAGAAGCCACCAAGTAGGTGGCTTCGAATAACAGAAATTGATTCTCTTCCTGGTTCTGGAGGCCAGAAGTCCACAATCAAGGGGTCAGCAGGACCACACTCCCTCTGAAGTTCGTAGGGAGAATCTTTTCTCGCCTCTTGTGGCTTCTGGGGACTCCGGTGTCCCTCAGTTCAGGGATGCATCTCTCCTGTCTCTGTCTCCGTCTCCACGTGGCTTCTCCTTCTCTGTCTCTGTCTGTTCCTCTTCTCTTTTTTTTTTAATTTTTTTTTAGCATTTTTATTTTATTTTTGAGAGACATAGAGACAGAGCATGAGCAAGGGAAGGGCAGAGAGTGAGGGAGACACAGAATCTGAAGCAGGCTCCAGGCTCTGAGCCATCAGCACAGAGCTTGACGAGGGGCTCGAACTCACAGACCGTGAGATCATGACCTGAGCTGAAGTCAGCCGCTTAGCCGACTGAGCCACCCAGGCGCCCCCCTCTTCTATCTCTTATAAGGACACATCACTGGGATTAGGGTGCACCCGGAGAGTCCAGGAGATCTCATCTGGAGATTCCTTGCAAAGATCCTCATTCTGAAGAAGGTCACATTCACAGGTTGTTGAGGTTGGTTCATACACTTATTTTTTTTGGCAGCCACTGTGCAGCCCTCGACAGTGAGGGCAGCTTAGGTGTTGATGTGTCCCTGAGAGACAGCCACTGAGTCTTCCTGGGTTTAGACTTTGGGTAGGACCTTATTTCCTGGATCAAATGCTGGGGAGGAAGGAAGAGCTCAAAGCCAAAGAGCTGTCGGGGTTCCTCAGGCAGTCAGTTCTCTGGCAGTCTCTGTGCTCCCAAGTTCTAGATTCAACAAAATGGTGCCTGTGGGCCCCAGAGGGGCATCGAGACAGGTGAGGGAGGGAAAGCCACCCCCAAAGAGAAAGAAGGCCTGTGTGGCCAACACGATGTAGGGCCAGGTGGGATGGGTGACAGCCACCTCAGCAGACCAACGCCTGGAAATGGAAGCTTACCAAAGACACAGGTCCCATTTTGGCATCCTGTGTCCTGGCCTGGCACAAAAGGCATAGCCTTGAGCTTTGACTTTGGGCAGGAGGGCACTGCTCAACTGGAGAAAATGGGCTTTCTGTCCTACTGAATGAGGAGAGAGTCAAAATAGAAATTGAAGATGTACTTTTTTTTTTTTTTAACTGTGTTAGTGTTCTCCAGAGAAACAGGACCATTCGTTGGGGAAATGGGGAGGAGAGATTGATTTTTAAGGAATTGGATCATGTGAGTGTGGGCCCGGCATGTCTAAAATCTGCAAGGCAGGCTGGCAGGCTGGAGAGTCAGGTGAGAGCTGAGGTCACAGTCTTGAGTCCCAACACCACACGCCGGCAGTCTGGAAACTCAGGCTGGAACGTCTATGCTACAGTCTTGAGCTAATTCCTTTCTCTCTTTGGAGAATCGCAGTCGTTGTTCTTAACACCTTCAACTGATGGAATGGGGCTCACCCACTTTGTGGAGAACAATCTGTTTTCCTCAATGTCTACTGTTTCCATCACGAGTCACATCCAAAAAATGCCTTCACGGCAACAGCTAGCCTGGTGTGCGACCAGACAGCTGTGCACCACAGCCCAGCCAACTTGACGCATATGATGAGCTAGCACATTTTCGCAATGGGGTCGACTTGAAATTTAGACTTGTCCTTCGAATATTTCTGAGCGCCTGGTAAGCACCAGGTGTCGTACCATATGCCGGAGATGGTAGAGTGGAAAACTGCGGCTCCTGTTGTCACGGGGTTTATAGTCCACCCATTGATCTAGATCAAACCAAGGTGGCAGCTACAGCATCCCGAGGTGTGTATGGGCAGTTGAGAGAACACCCAAGGGTCCTCCGTTGATGCCCTGGAAGTCTGGGAACGTTTCCTCCAGACGTGGAGGAAAATAGTCATGAACCAAGGGAAATGAGAAAGGTAGAGAAAGGACAAGCATCGCAGGCAGAGAAGAAGCTTAGAGTAAAAGAAAACCATGGGGCGTTTGAGAGACTGAAATAAAGTCATCATGGCTGGGAAATAGGATGTGAGGCTCATGATCCTGGAGAGATGGGGCCAGAGGGGCGAGCTGGAGGACTGACCACGCTGCACCTCTGCTGAGAAATTACAGAAGTCCCACCTTAGGCCTGAGAGCACTGGGGAGCCACTGAAGGCTGTTGAGCCGGGGAGTAACAAGTCAGACTTACCTTTTGAGCAAAGGGCTCTTGCTGTTTTGTCTAGGTGAGTTGGAGGCGAGGGTCAGGGCCTGGATCAACAGTTGCAGGAACCCCGTGAGACGTGAGAACGGCTGAGGTAGGGCAGTGACGGCGGGCGAAGGGACAAAGTATTTATAAGAGTACAAGTCAACCGAGACGGTATTTGTTCCATTTCCAGACCGCTGTTGGGGTTCGGGAGATCGTCAGGCAGAAACACGGTGAAACTTGTTACCTTATGCAGAGATGGAATTGACAGCCTTACTGCAACGTAGCATCTCTGATTATCTTTCTACCTGCCTGTCCTCTCTCTTCCTGTCCTTAATTCTGGTGATTAGAGTTGGTGATCTTCCTTTCTCAATTATTTGACATCCAGTTCAGAATGAAGTAGTTCTTTGTCCCCCCCTTTTTTTTAAGTTTGTCTTGTGAATTAAATTATTACAAAAAGAGGAGAGAGGTGGATAATCATCCCAACGTGAAATCTTCTACATCCTTTAGTCCTTGCAGGGCTGTTCTCATCCTCCGCAGAACCCCTTCCCCACCCTCCCCCACCCTCCCCGGATGCTGGAATCTTCCCAGCTTACCTTGCTTCCGCAGCCCCTGGCCTTTCATTGAGAAGATGTAAATGGGAGAGAATTGCAATCGAGTGTTGTTCAACCTTTCCATATTAAAGTGAACATGAGATCAAATCGTCGGGTTTTCCAAACTTTATGTCATTTTGTATTAGATTACTTTCCTCGTGCCAGGACATGGAGCTCATAGGAACCCAAAGTGGAAGGAATCTCCAAATTTTGCCAAGTCTATAATGTGAAGAAGAAAAGAAATGCGAGCGAGGTGCGTTTGGATGTGAATGAAACCCCAGATCTGCTTTGGCAGCAGGATGAAATGAACTCGGCCTGCGCTTGGCATTTGGGTCGCTAATGTCCCGAACTACACCTCCCAAGCGGTCCGAATTCGATCAAACCGAAAACAGGTTTTGCCAGATGCTTCCCCCACTCATTTCCAATATGTGTGCTTTGCATGGAATGAAACCCATATGTTTCTTATCCATTTACACTTAAATCATCAAGATGTTGCTCAATGATGCCTCTGTGATTTACAGATCTCCTCCGTCTTTTTTTTTAATTTGCAAAAGGAAAATCATATTTTGCAAAGTGTAGACTTGAAACCACAAATTTGTACAATGAAGAAAAATGTGCGTCTGCTGTTTTCTTTCTTTTCTCTTCCAAGCTTCAAAGGAGGCATTGCCAACTTGCAAACACATGATTTCCAGAAGCATCCCTTCTAACAGCACGCGCCTGAGTCTCCATGTCTCTCTCGTTACTACCGTAGTCTCTTGCCATGGGAGTGTGTGTATGTGTGTGTGGGGGGGGGATGAAAAGAGAACAATTCAGAGAGAAATTGGTAAGGAGGGTAAAAAGGAAAGAAGTTACAAAGTGGGGGGGTGGTGAAAGTAAAAGACTTTAAAGTTTGGAACATGCAGAAATGGATATATTTAGAGGTGAAGGAAGAGAAAACAGGCTCGGGGAACAGTTTAAGGCAGCCAACGACTTCATCATCCACTTGTTAAAAAGATAATTGCATGGTGCTTTTTACGTACCGGATTGTGCGAAATAAAGATGGTTGCAAATTCTTTGGTGCCTCCCCTGTCAGGAGGAGGGCCAGTTTCTTCTCCACTTGAAGAGGGCTGGCACGGAGCTACCATGCCCAGTGCAGTTTGGCGGAAGCGATGCTATGCCAGCTCTGGACTTAGCCTTTAAGAGGACTAGTACATACTGCCTTGGCCTCTAGAACCCAGCTGCCATGCTGAAGCCACGTGTAGACTGAATCGGCAGTGCCAGACGGCCCCCAGCACCAGCTGCCAATGCCGTGAGCGGCCATCTTGGATGCCCAGCCCATTCAAGCCTTCAGGTTGAAAGTTTGCATGAGCATGTCATCATCCCCTCACTTTGAGAACAAAAAGTTGCTTTTCTGAAAAGTTTTGTTAACATCAGTGGCCAGAAATATTTGCTTATACCACAGTGTCTTTAAGATGAATCTTTAAAAATGTCACGCCATCATTGGCATTTATAAATGATGTGTATTTTTTCTCGGCCGTGAATCTTTTCCTTTTAGTGACTGTTATGTCCCAGTAGCCAAGACGTCCTTTGTGCCAAGGTGACCCTATTCAAAAGAGCTTTGCCAGTATCTTTGTGGGTGGTCTTTATATTTAATATCTAGCTACTGACTATTACTTTGCCTATCTATCTATCTATCATCTACCTGTGCATCGCAAATCTCAAATTTCAACTGTATCTCACATATATCTAATATGTACATAGCTGTATTGACACCTCATATTTTAATTTTATAGTCCCTTGAATGGATTAATGAATTCAATTTTTTTAAGCTTTTGATCTATTTTTCTGGAAGTTAGATTTGCTTCGTTCTCTAGATTCATTTTCTTAGGCTTTGATGTAAAACCGGAAGGAAGGCACGAGTGACTTCTGAATTACTGACACCCCCACCTACCCTGCTTCTTACATTTAGCTTTCTTCCCACTAGTTTTTGAGGGAAAATAATGATAGCGGCCACTTTTGAGTATTAGTATGGGCCAGCAGCCATGCTAGTAAGATAACATATGTCATCTCATTTAATTGTCATAACTACCCCTTGGAGGTTGGTATTATTTTTCTCATTTTACTGTTCAAGAAGCAGAGACTTAAAGAAATTCAGACGCTAGCCCAGGGTCCCACACAGATAATGCTAGGACCAGGACTTGAATCCATGTTTCTCTTATTTCAAATCCATGAGATCATAATATCCTTCTTTCCTGTTTTCTTTTCTCTAGTTCTTTTTCTTTTTTTATTTTGTAGAGATTGAGAGACAGAGAGAGAGAGAGTGACCTGGAGAGAGGGACAGAGGAAGAGAGAGAGAGAATCTTAAGCAAGCTCCATGCTCAGCACTGAGCCCAACATGGGGCTTGATCTCACCACCCTGGGATCATGACCTGAGCTGAAATCAAGAGTTGGATGCTCAACTGACTGGGTTGCCCAGGCACCATCATTCTTTCTTGTTCTCTCTTTTAAAAAATTTTTAAAGTTTATTTATTTATTTTGAGAGAGAGAGGGTGAGAGAGAATCCCAAGTAGGCTCCATGCTGTCAGTACGGTGCCCAATGTGGGGCTTGAACTCATAAACTGTGAGATCATGACCTGAGTTGAAATCAAGAATCAGACACTTAACAAACCGAGCCACCCAGGTACCCCTCTTTCCTGTTTTCTGAGACCAAGTCACACAAAGGGATTAATTTGGCCATTCACGTAGTGGTTTCAAAAGTTCTTGATAACATTTTCTGTGTTGAATAGTTTAGTTAAACCATACTAGGTAAAAGGCCAGTAGAAATAAATAGGACATTCTTCATATGCGTCAGGAGTTTTCTCGGCAAGAATCTGAGTCTTGTTAGTTTTATCAGTAACGTGGGACTGTAGATATTTCTTACCTTCCTTAATGTATCAATCAGCATAGGCTGGGTTATGTTGCAGTAACAAATAATTCCACCATCTCAGTGATTCAAAACAAGGTTAATTTCTCGCCCATGCTGTTCAGACTCTGAGGCGTGGGTAGCAGCTCTGTTCTATGTTGTCCTTATTCTCACTTTGGGACACAGCACTATCTGGAACACTTATATGGTCACTGTGGCAGAAAAATAAAAAGAGATCTCTGGAGGGTCTCAGCGGGACAAGGAAATGCTCCAGCCATAAAGTGACACACTTTACTTATACTCAAAACACAGTGGCCAGAACTGGTCATTCGCTGCCACAGGGGAGCCAAGACAGGCAATCTTGCAGAAGAGGGGAGTGCCCAGAAGGGGGAGGAATTAGAATATTTGAAAACCTGCATTAATGACTACCACATTTACGATAATTTGAGATTTCATTGCTTAATACGTGGAAGGACACATTTATGCCTGACATGTGTCAGTGCTTTATCAGTGTCATGGAATTCTACTGAGACATTTGCTAATTCCAAGACTTTTCTTCAAATCCTGTCCTATCCAGACTATCCTAAGTGGAAAAAAAAATTAATGGGAAGGTTACTTTGAGTCCTAGTATTCTTCGTTTCGTTTGTTTGTTTGTTTGTTTTGTTTTGTTTTGATTTTTCAGACTTTAGGATAGGGCTTCAGCTAAGAGCTCCGAAGGACTAGATTGAAACAGACCAATCCTGCTTTCAAGAACAAAGAAGACTTATATAAAGCATGGTCAGACACATGGTGTGTGCACACACACACACACACACACATATACATAAAGAGTTATTAAAATGGACTAGATTTGAGGGTCTAGTATCTTGGAGAGAAAGGTCAGTCACTGAAGGGCACCTGACATTCCATGCTAATTCCTCCCTGAGGTGCCTGCCTAGTCATATCCTGGGCAAAGAGGCTGAGAAAACAAGGCAAGAATAACCCAAGGGCAAAGAGGAAGAGAATCGAGCAGAGTTTTTGCTAGTCTCATGGGCTCGGGGAGATAAGAATTGATGTTCAGTTCTACTAAGGCAGTCAGAGCTCAAGGGGCCAAAATTTTGGAGAGACGGCAAGCTCAGAGTCGTGAGACACATACCCTGAGCTGCTTTCTGCCCATTGGTTTTTATTGATACTTATACAGTTCAAGTGGAGAGATAGAGAAGCTAAATAGAAATCAGTTACTAAGAGAAAAACTCCACAGAGAACTATTGGACCTCTCATGATCCTGGAGTAAGAAATTGTGATACTGAGACTTCCAAAGGAAAGAGGCCTAGTTAGCAACCCTGTTGGGACTCCCTTGATGTTCTATATTTAAGGAGAGAATAGAGGCCAGAAACTAAAGAAAGCCTTGTAAAGACTGAAATCCAATTTCGAACCAGTTCAATCCCTCATTGGATTAAGGGATCTGCTTCTATGTCACCCATTTCCAAGGGGCTAAAGAGAATTCTTTTGAAGTTAGATAAGATCACCCAGAAATTCTGGATTTTTTTCCATAAACAATGTTTAGGATTTAGTAAAAATTACCAGGCATACCAAAAATAGGACCGAGAGAGGGAGAGAGAAGCAGACAAACAGAACATCCCACAATGTTGGAAATTCCGGATGCATATTTAAAGAGAAAACTATGATTAATATGTTAAGCAAAACAGATGACAAGACAAAGAATTTTACCACAGAACTAGAATGTATAACTTCAGTGGAAATGGGATTAAATAGAAAATCAGGAAATTAAAAAAACAAAATATCTGAAATTAATTATGCAATAGATGTGATTACTAGCAGATTATACAGTTTAAGGGGAGATTAGTTATCTGGAATATATGTCAGTAGAAAATAACCAAATGGAAGCAGAGAAAAGATTATACGCTGCACATTTTTTTGGTGAGAAATTGAAAAGGAGAAAAATAAATGAAAATAAATATAAAACAGTCATTAATTTTGATAGATTAGAAGACTCAATATTATGAAAAGTGACAATTTATTCAACTTTCAAGTCAATACAACCAAATGAAAATCACAAATAGTTTGTATTTATACGTGTGGAAATTAGCAAGATGATATTCAGATGCATGTAAAAATGCAAAAGTCCAAGAAGAGCTAAGTTGATTGTCAAGAAGAGCAAAATTGGAAGATTTACTGACCAGATTTCAAATTGATGATAAAGCTACAATTTTTGAAATGATACGTTATCAGTGCCAAGGTGTATAGTCTACATTAGTACAACTTATCTTAGAAAAATGTATGAATGGCAAAAGAGAGAGAGAGAGAGAGAGGAAAGAAGAAAAAAGATAAAATGTAAGTAAGCACATCCCAGTGGAAAAAGGATGGTCTTTTAAATATTCATAAGAACAGCCACACTAAAAAAATAATTTTCAACTGCTACCTCACTCCATACACACAACTTAACGGTAGGCGAGTGGTAGTACTAAATGTGAAAAGTTAAATTCTTAAGCTTCTGCAGGATAACATAAGATAATATATTCATTACCTTCGTGATCTAGGCAAAGACCTCTTTCTTTTTAAAAAAAAAAAAGAATGTTTCTTTATTTTGAGAGAGAGAGAGAGCAGAAGAGTGGGAGAGGCAGAGAGATGGGGGCAGAGGATGCAAAGCAGGCTCTGTGCTGACAGCCGAGACCCCTTTGTGAGGCTCAAATCCATGAACTGGGAGATCGTGACCTGAGCCAAAGTTGGACGCTTAACTGACTGAGCCACCGAAGGCACCCGCTAGGCCAAGATTTCTTAATTAGGACACAAAAAATCTTAACCATTAAGAAAACCATTGACAAATTGAATGGCATTAAAACTAAGAACCTCTGTGCCTGCCATGACACCACGAAGTGGGTGAAAGGGCATGCCACACAGCAGGACAAGATCTTGGTAAGACATACATTTGACAAGGGACCTTCGCGAAATCAATTTTTTACAAATTCAGACAACCAAATCGAAAACGAGGAAGATTTGAACAAATACCTCAAAAAAGAAACTCTCGACTTGGCCAACATGCAAAGATGCTAGAACCTCAGTGGAGTCAGGCGAATGCAAATTAAATAACCCTGGAATCGCACTGGTCAGTCCATTGATGTAACTAAAACGAAGCAGACAAACAAAACTGGTAACACCCAGTGTTAGTGAAGAAAAGGGATTTTTGGAACTCTGGCTTTCCCACACAGCTAGTGGCAGTGTTAATGAATACTATCATTTTGGGAAAATATTTGGGGGTTAATGAATACTATCATTTTGGGAAAATGTTTGAGGGTCATTAATAAGGTTAAATGTGCATGTACCCTTTGGCTAGAAATTGCACTCCATTTTTGTATGTAACTGGATTGCAGATATGGGCAGGAAATGTCATGTAGAAGAATATTTATAGCAACATATTCCTAATGGCCTCAAATGGCCGTCAGCAGAAGAATGAATACATTGTATATCCATACTATGAGATGCTATAGAACAATGAAAATAAATACATGAATTATTGCTATGCTCTCGTGTGCATAAGCGCGTGCACACGCGCACACGCACACACACAAATGAATGTTAGAAATCAAATATTGAAAGAAAGATGCAGATACCATGAAAGGCACAAATTCTATGATTCTATTTATTTCAAGTTCAATAAAAGGCAAGTTTAATTCATAGCGATGGCATTCATGTAGTTGTTATCTTTGGGGAGCAGAAGGAGGTGGCTGGAAGGACACGAGGGAAGATTTGGGGTGCTAAAAATGTTCCTTTTCCTGATCTGCATGGCAGCTACACGGATTTGCTCATTTTGTGGAAATGTAGGAAGTTTTACGAATGTAATCTGAGTGTGTGCTACTTCAGTAAAACTGTTCAGTTAAAAATACTAACGACTCTATAGGTCGAATGTATCCAGTTACTGAAAAGCACCATTCCTGCCACAGAATCTTTACAATGCTGGGTATTGAATGTGGACTCAATTTTTATTATTATTGTCACTGAGCCCTTGTGTAAAGTAGTAACTAGATGCTTACTTAAATGGCTTCTGTGATGCAACCGGAGGTAATATCAGAGGTAATGAAGTAAGATGAAAATTAGGAAAAAAAAGAAAAAAATACCCTGTGATTCTTTTACATTTTTATTTTGACCTGGTTCTTTGCTGGGTATAAACACAGAAACTAAAAAAAAGATAAATTGGAGAACTTTAAAGGGAAATTTTCTTTTGAACAGCTGGAATCAATTTATTGGAAAGCTTTCTCTTTGTACATTTCTGTGCTTTGTTATGCAATCAGCATCATGGCAATCCTTTACAGTTGTATATACCAGATTGGTGCTCAAAGCACACGGCCTCACTTTAATTTTGCCCCACTGTATTTTAAAAAATTGAGGCAGGGCGCAGGGGTGGCCCAGTTGGTTAAGCGGCCGACTTCGGCTCAGGTCATGATCTCACGTTCTGTGAGTTCGAGCCCTGCGTCGGACTCTGTGCTGATGGCTCAGAGCCTGGAGCCTGCTTCAGATTCTGTATCTCCCTCTCTCTCTGCCCTTCCCTTGCTCATACTCTGTCTCTATGTCTCTCAAAAACAAATAAATGTTAAAAAAAATTAAAAAAATTGAAGCAATTCGGTGTTGAATCATCCCCACCGTAACTCTGTAAAGTGGGCTGGAGACAATGACTCTACTTCCTTTCGGTGGTGAGAAAACCACGGTGCAGGAGAGGTTCACCTACTTGTCCAAGGCTCATACATATAGTAAAGTACAGACCAAGGCCCGGATGCAAGTGCTGTAATATCGATCGATACCGGTGTTTTTCCACTAAATTCATCTTTTCTTCCTCTCGGCCTTGATTTGGGTCAAGAAGGTTTATGATCATCAGTTTCAGGTCAGGGCCTGACAGAGATAGAGCAATGATAAACAGAGAAGTTGTGTAACTGGACGAATTTGAACTGACGTGGCTGAAGAGGTGGATTGAGGCAAGATTGGGCCCCCGACTTCCACGCCCAAACCATAGCCAAGAAATAGCGAAAAACACAATCACTGTACCCAGAGTGTGAAAAATATATGGAAAAAGATTCTGAGAACGCAGACCCAAACAACACATCGGTTTCTTAAAAGATTCTACTATTTCACAAAACCAAAGTTTATAATCTTCTAACATCTCCCCACCTCCCTTCGAGTTCTGTTTTCTGGGAAATTACTGTCAGAGCTGCAGTGTGGAAATTTTGTGTTTCCTGGGAAGCAGGAGCAAGAGAGAGATTGTGTGAAGAAAACTTCAACTCTGCATCCAAATCCAAGAGAGCCAGAAAAGACCTTTTGGACTTTCAACGGTCTGGCCATGTGGCTATTCTCAAAGGGCCTTGACTCACCATCCTTGCATGGATTTGAACTCCTAATTCTCCATCCCTTCTTCTATGTCTACCCTGAGATGGGATAGGAGACGACACTACCATAAATCACATATCTCCGTTGCATCCACTGACTTGGTGACCACAAGACGAACTGGTCGGGATACTTGGGATTCATATTTTAGGGACTTTAAATTAATTGAGTGCAAGAAATACTTTGACCAGTTGAACCTCTCTTACCCTCCCTTCTTACATAACGTGTCCTCTCTTTCTCCAGTTTCTGGTTTTCATCGTCACTCATTTGCTCCAGTAACCAGAACTGACCTTTTATGCTGTCTCTGATACTTTCCATTTCCCACCAGTTCCCATCTCAGACTGGAATCTTTCCCTAGAATTCAGGGGGCTCCTTACTTCCTCCATATTCGTGCAAATTCCTGTCCCCTCTCTACCCCTTTGAGCCTTGGGGTAAGTCATTGCTAGATTCCCACTCTGAGACCTCACATTGGAATCCTCTTTTGCCAGAGTCGCTGCCTGTATCAGTTATGATGACAAGGAACAGGAGGAAATTAATGCTGGCTTAAGCAATATGGTTATTTTATTATCTTCCACTGTGGTTGAAGGTAGATGGCCTCACCCTTGGTGTTAGCAAATGGCTTGTGTCCTCAAAGACACAGACACTTTGTCTTCTTTCTTCTCTGGGATTTTGATGAGTTCCTTTTTTGTCTTCAGACTGGTCACCTCATGATCATAAGATGGCTGGCGTAGCTCCAGATGACACATTCTTGCTACCCAAGCAGGAAGGAAGGCACTGACACAAAGCCATCTTCCCCAAGAAGCTGTGTGTGTGTGTGTGTGTGTGTGTGTGTGTGTGTGTGCTTAATTCAGATTGCGAAGGTCCTCCAGGGTACTTCCCTGTGTATCTCCTAGAGGAAAATTAAGACATATTTCTATCCCTAGTTCATCACTGGTGAAGGGGATTGGGATTTCCATGGCTTGTTTAGGCCAATCAAGAGTCATCCTAAACTCAGGATGGGATATACTTCCTGGGGATGAAGACACCTCTGTTAAACATTTTGAAACAAAATTGGGAGGGCGCAACTATTGAATAAACATGGAACCATGAAGACTCGGTCTGAGGTTGGAGGTTGGACTTCATCCTCAGGTACTCTAGAACCCGGAGAGTGGGTTCAGCTCCTGACTTCTCCTTTGTCATGACCACTGCCCATGGTAAGCACACAATAGACTTGGAATACATGCACATATCATGCATGAAGCAATGCATACATAGAGGAATAAATGAATGGCATGAGTGAAGGTGTACATACATCTTGACTTTATTCATGACAGATTTACCAGGACCTTCCTCTCAATCATGGTATTTGCCTTTAGGAAGGTGCTACTTTGAGTTCGTTGTTGTTCTGTATTTTATCATTCTGTCTCTCTCCTCTATTTATAATCTAAATTCTTTGGCTTCCTGGAAGTGTGTCTCTGTTATGTTCCTTTTTCTTAGGCCGGCTTCCCCTCATTATATCCTTTCTCTTTCTTCACTGTTCTTCCCGCTCAGCAGTGTTCCTGCCTCCCTGCCAGTGTAAAGTTTCTTCTTATTAATTTTTTTAATGGTTGTTTATTTTTGAGAGAGAGAGAGAGACAAAGAAAGAGAGACAGAGCTTGAGCAGAGGAGGGGCAGAGAGAGAGACACACACAGAATCTGAAGCAGGTTCCAGGCTCTGAGCTGTCACCACAGAGCCCAACAGGGGGCTCGAACTCACGAGTTCGCAAGATCATGACCCAAGCCGAAGTAGGACACTTAACCAACTGAGCCCCCCAAGCCCACCAATGTTTCTTACTTCTTAAAGTCAAGTTGCCTGAGACATATTTTAATTATACTAAACTTCACCATTTTTAGGTGTACGGTTTAATGAGTTTTGCTAAGCAACTGTGAAATCGCCTCCACAAACTAGACACATAATGTTTCTACAAGACTCAAAGGTCTCCCTTTGTCCCATCTTGTTCCCTTGCGGTCAGTCTTCTTTTGATGCCCTCAGCCCTTAGAAGCCACTAATCTGGTCTCTGTTCCCATTGTTTTGCCTTCTCCCTAATGTAATATGGATGAAATAATACAGTAAGTAGCCTTTTGCTTCTGGCTTCTTTCACCTAGCTTGATGCTTATGAGATTCGTCCACGTTGTTTTGTGTATCCGTAGTTGTCCGCTGTCATGGCTGGAATAGGATCCCATATTATGGATGTTCTACAATCTGTTTATCCATCTCCTGGCTGATAGACATTGACACTGTTTCCCGTTTGGGACTAAACAATGCTGTTAGGAACATTCACAAACAAATCTTTGTCTTGACATATGTTTTGACTTCTCTTGGGTACCTACAAAGCTTGGGTGGAACTGCTCAGTCACGCGGGGGGTTTATGGCGGCCTGTTTAAGGAAATGAC